>LPNX010435929.1:9384-191160 GCA_001517045.1 Pseudotsuga menziesii | reverse complement strand
CTCACTTTGAATTAGGTGACAGATTGTGTGCTTGTGAGGTTATGAACCCAGAAGAGAAGTGCCAGGGCAGCTTCCTAACAATAATAATACTGAATGAAAAAAACCTTTTACCATGCAAAATTATCTGAATAAACAATGCTGAAATATTTTTATTTTTTTTTAAACAATGCTGTAAAAAGGTAACAGGAATAATGGTGCAAAAAAGGCTGTAGGACTACAAGTAGGATAGATGGCTGTGCAGGTGCAGGAAATAGGGCAGCAAAGGGGCTGGTGTCAAATACAGGAAAAACTGCAGAAATCAGACCGTGGATCTGAGATAAAAAATAGCGTTCGGACCACGGGTTTAAATGAAACAGGCGTGGTTGGGTCGCGGGTTTGAATGAAACAGGCGCGGTCGGGTCACGGGTTTGAATGAAATAGGCACGGTCGGACCGCGGGTTTGAATGAAACAGGCGCGGTCGGGGCGCGGGTTTGAATGAAATAGGCGCAGTCGGGGCGCGGGTTTGAATGAAATAGGCGCGGTCGGGGCACAGCTAAGGGCTGGAAAGGCGCGGTCGGGTCGCAGCTAAGGGATGAAAAGGCATGTTCGGAACGCGACTGTGAAGGAAAAAACTGCAGTTTACGGCGGCCGAAAACGACAGCCGAAAGGACAAAACGGAAAATCAAATAAAATAAAAACCAGCGGAGTCACCAAAACTGTAGCTAGGGTTTTACCCCTAGCTTGTGCGAATGAGCACCTACTAAGGAAAATGGATTCCTTAGTAGTAGTTCAATAATATGTGAAATGAAAGATGCTAAACAGTAATAAAAATTAATCTAAACATGTTCATGAAGCAAAACAACAAAAAGTAAAGAAGGATTTTTTATTGATATGACCTCCAATGTGGAGGTTGGTGAAGCCCGTTGCGTTGATTCGAGAGGTTGCTCCGAGCTTCAGCTGTTCCTTCTCTTTCTCCAATGGTGGAAATGGGCCAAAAGGGGCTCTCACGATGAAAGTAGCTCAATGGTAAGCTAGGGTTTCAAGAGCAATTTTGGCAGAGGCAGGATACTTGTGATTGTGGATATGAAATGAGGGGTCTCCATCACTTATTTATAGTGGTGGAGTACCGGTTTAGGGTTAGGGCTTCAGCTATTTAGGGTTTCAACTGTTTAGGGTTTTTTCCTCCTTTTCCTCATTATTTTATATTTTTTCTTCCTTTTTGGAGATTTTTTTCTTTTTTGGAGGAATGTTAGATATTTTTTGGAGGAAAAGAGGGTTTATGGCCTTTTGGAGGCATTTTAAGCCTTTTTGGTGGCTTTTTAGATGGTTTTATGGATTTTTGAT
The DNA here is from genome assembly GCA_001517045.1 of Pseudotsuga menziesii. NCBI lineage: Eukaryota > Viridiplantae > Streptophyta > Pinopsida > Pinales > Pinaceae > Pseudotsuga > Pseudotsuga menziesii. The sequence continues at coordinate 189,836 of LPNX010435929.1, read as the reverse complement.
GGAAATATGGTAGGAAAATGGACAAATGAGCCATGTAATGGGGTAGATGAGGTAGTGAACCTTTTTTGGGTGTTAACAGATGTATAGTGTTTAAATGATACCATGCCAAAAATAAAATCCAAAAGCATAAAGAGTAAACATTTATGGAAAGAAAGAATACATAAAAAACATACTAAATAAAATCGGTATTAGATAAGATTGCTCAGAGGTTCTTCTCCATCCATGAGCTGGAAGAAAACTATCTCTCACACAAAAGGACACTATGGATGGAATAACCTAAGACAAGTTTCAAATAAGAGAAGCAATCATGGAAGACTCAATAGGACAAAAGTCCATAAAGCATCAAAAGATTGCAAAATACATGGGAATGAAGAATAAATGAAAATGTCTATCCATACTCTGTTACGATCCTGTGGTGTTTGAGCTAGAAGAAATCCAAAGGCATCAATAAATGAATCTAATATCTTGGCCTCAGAAGAGTTATCCAGACTTTGGAAACCTGGTTACCCTATCCTAGTGGACCATAATCAATGCTAAAGTTATTAACCTTACAATTATAAAAGGTCTCGACATCTTAAAGAAATCTTGAGGTTTGGAAAAAGTTGATTTAAACAAGAGTACCTCAAGGTAGATTTTGATTTTAAAAATTTAGTTTTCGAGAGATATGTGTTCACTAGGCAGTCTCCAATTGTTGTTGCTGTAGCTATCCCCCCCCAAAAAAAATCATACATTTTTTAGGACCCCATGAAAGATCTTAGTTTTACCTCTTAAGCACTTTGAGTTTGATTTTCATCCTTTATGATTTCTATCCATCATGAAAAGTTCCAAAGTTTCCTTTATTTTCACTAAGGAAAAAATTGGTTTTTGATCCGCAATGGTGGATGGTTTCCTAGCTTGGATCCGCCACAGTGGCCGCTTCTTCTTTTTCAAGCTACCATCATGTAGATTTTCAATTGTGATATGCTACAGCGGGAAAGTCCAAATTTGTGTATCAGAAAAGTGTCCAATGTTTTTCACCCCACTACGACAAAATAATTTTCGATTCACGCTTGCTACGATGGTAGAATTCATATCTCATATTTTCATATATCATTGGGAGCCGCAATGGCAGGCACTCCATGTTTGGTTAGCCGTTATGGTGGGTGCTTCTTTAGTTGTAAGCTGCTATGGTGGGTGATATATCATTTTGGATCTCAATCTTTTTGAAGCCGCAACAGTGGTAGATTTCCATAGTCCCAACCACAATGATGGGAGTGCTTACAAGAGTGTTGCAAATTTGTTATCTGTTTCTTAAAATACCCACTGTTGCGGAAGTATTTCTCGATGCGTTTCCACTATGATGGAGGTTGTTTAAACTCGAAGGTGCTATGGTGGTCGGCATACTTTCTTCCCACTGATATGGTTTTGTTATAGCTAATTTTACCACACATGGTAGATCACATATATATGGCCTTCCCTGTCCCTTTGCAGATGCTTTGGACCCCATGGACTTTTTTTGTACCTTTGATGTTTCCAATATCATCCATAAAAAAACCTGTTATTTGATGTATGCGAATTTTAATCCCTTTTCCGTGTATACACGCGGATATTATCCTTAAACCTATGTACATTGGGATGTGTGCAAAAGGACAAATATTTTTGGAGTTTTCCTTGATGTGGATTCGAGTCACTTGTCTCGTAGCCTTCCATATGCCTCGAGATCACTTGGATTTTACCTTCCATTACCCCATTGAAGCACTATATAAGGAAACCATTGGATACATTGAAGGAGAGAGGAATTAAAGAGCAAGAAAACTATAGTCCATTGTTGTCGTAGCTTGCTTATACTTGAGTCTGCATCCCTTTGTCCCTTGGAGCACTTTGTGTTCTTCCCAAGCTTTCCTTTGTTTGTGCACTTGCTATCAAGAGATGCAGGATTGAGGTGTTGGAGACCCAAGTGGAGGACTCAATTTCTCCAGTTCACAGACATGTCGACAAAGGTTGTCACTCATGTAATATTTGATTTATATTAATAGAAATATCTTTTCCTATCCAATGATGTGCATTTAAATGAATATTGAATCCATGGATGCTTTTAATTGTTTATACATTATTGATTATATATGCTAGAGTAGGTCTAACACCATTATATAGCATGCTTGTCTTGTTTGTTGTTGTTGAGAGAGAAAATTGCTAACACAAGCGGGATTGGAAAAAGCTCAACGGGGATCTACATCAACTGTCTAGAATAAGGTATGTTTCGAGATATTTTAGTGTTAGATGTTTTATTTTTTTTACATATTGGGAAGGGATTGATTTATGTTGTTTCTCTGTCTTTTGTTGTACATCCCAAGCCATAGGAAGTTTTCTCCGTAACAGAATTGGCGACCATACTGGGGAGGTTCCTAGTCATTTCCTTTGGGGGTTTTTTCAGCATTCAATGTTCTTGAATTTCTTTGATTTCTCTGTTTCTGAGTTGGGTTTGGGGGAATGTTTGCCCAATAGTGTCTTATAGGAGTAAATTTTGTCTCAGCTTGTCTGTTTGCCTTCTTTTTATCTCTTTTTCTTCATGTACGTGTTTTTTTCTTTCATAATTGCGTGCACATGCGGGTTTTCCCTGAATAGTCGCGTATATACACGGATTTACTGAGAACATTCACGTATACCCTAATTTTTGTCCTTTTTGGTAAGATTAAGTGTTGCTGGCTGAGTTTGGATGATTGTTGAGTCTTCTTGGATGCTTTTGGAGTCTGTGTACATCCCTGTTTCTGACCAAAGACACCTTGTTAGTTTAAATTTTTGAAAATGTTCTCATCATTTCATTTTCTATTTTTTGTTTTGGGATTAGTGCATTGGGTCTCTTTTACCTTGGTTATTTTCTTGATGGTTGTATGCTAGTGCTTGCAGAGTCTGAGGGTTGTAGAGTTATACTTTTTCTTTTTTATCTCATTTAACTCGAAAATACAAAAACATTTGCTCTGTGCATCATTATGCATTGTTTTCATTTTTCATTAGAATGGTACTTGCATTAGGTTTTCTTAGAGAATATTGGTCATATTTTCATATAGGAATGATTGCATATTCATTTGAAGGAAAAGTTTGCACTTCACGTAGTAGCATACCCTGTTCTTCATTTGACACAGTGCATTTGCATTGATTGTTAGGTGTGCATTTTACTTATTGTTGCATCATAACAGCATTAGTTGCATGACCATTTTCCCTTTGATTAATAATCCAATTAAAATCAACGCATAATAAAATGAATTACACTCTTTTCTTTTATTGGGTGCACCAACAAGACTAGGTTCTAGGGTCTTGGAATAGTTCATTATGAGTAAATTCTCCAAGACCACTAAACGAAACATTTATGTGTCTGTCTAGGTGAGAGTGTGAAATTCCTTTATATAATTAGTGTTCTAAGGATCCTCCTCTTACAATGGAGTTAAGCACACGTCATTGTGAGCGGTTATGATTGGGATGATCCCTGGTTATAACTGAGTAGCGCCGGAGATATTTCCAAGATTGGATTCGTATCCGGGGGCTCTTCGAGAGTTTTGGGCTTTGCTACCCTGCCCATATGGTCAATCCTGCCTGTGAATATCTGCATGAGCATTGATTTTATTGAGTTGACCTTATTTTCCTTACCTATGTTAGCGAGGGGGTACTTCGCACAGGTTATTTTGTAGGTTTCCTGGCCAGGTAGGGGTCGGACATCACAGCCTCTATATGCATTGAAGCTAAGGCCCACTATAATTGGTTATGAACCTCTGCTTGTTGTGTATGGGAATCTCAGGCCTCTCCTAGGTGAGACATACCTACTTCATTTGGGAGCTCACATATCCTACCCTTGTTTGCTTGTGATTTGGATATACATTTTATAGGTGTATGCTCTGTGCACAGTATTTTTCCTAGGGTTTGCGTAATTAGATTGAGTCTTTTATTTTTTGAGTCATTGTGGATTTAGGTGTGGCACCCCTCTGTTATTTCCGTCTAGTAGGACTTATGCCTTCCACATCTCCTCCTCCTTTGGGAGAGGAAACTAGATAGTCTAGGTGGACTACTTCTCCCTTTGATTCGCACACCATAGGAGATCATGAGGATGAGATTCCATAGATGTCCTCTCCACCTTATGAGGTTGGGGAGGAAGATCCTACTAGCACATATGATTCATTGCATGAACTACCATCATGATCTGGTTATGATCCCTCATTCACAGGTCATTGGTATCGGTTTTCAGGCGACGAGATGTTGAAATATTGTAACTTCGAAGAATATTCTATATGTATTTCTTTATGGTCCCCGATGGTCCTACCGGGAGAACCACTTGTATTAATTTGTACCTCGATGCTCCTAATCAGAAGAACTAATAATATTCATGAGGCAGTCCCCTCTAATTGTAAAGGTGGGTCATTAGCACCCCAGTGTGGTTACTTGAGCCTACATGTGTAACTCGAACCTACATGATTAACTTGAGCCTACATGACAAATGAGTTAACTTAAGTGGATGGATGAATATAAATAGAGGTGTAGTGCTCCTCATTTAGGACAAACGCTCTCACTCGTGTAGCGCATTAGTGGAGAAGATAAGTAGCTAGAGAAGGAGGAGGATCAGGCTTTTATCTCCTTGTTGGTTTTATCTTTTATCTTTTTGGGGCATCTATATTGAGGAAGATTTTGCTGGGTTTTTCTTTTTAGGGTTTTCCCACGATAAATATTTGTGTTCCTTTTGTATGGTTGTGCTTGTCTATCTTTTAGTGATCCTGTTTATATGATTTTATTATGAAAAATGAAATGAAATATTGATGTCTTAGCTAAGCATATGAAAATTTAATATGGTATCAGAGCCACCCCGGAAAGAAGAAATTGTGCAGCTACAAAATATAGGTCTTCTTAATTTTTGGTTCTCCTTCCACAATCGATCAGCAAAAGAAGGCTAGGCTGACTCTCCATTTAAGGGCGCATCTTTCTGTCGAAGCGGAATTCGATTCCGAGCATTTTCAATTTTCCGTGTGTGAAATTAGGGATTCTTGCAGAAGAAAAATTTTTGAGTGATACCAGCATGGGATTTATCTCATCATAAAAATTGAAGTTTAGAGACTTGGATCAAGTTTTTTGGTTGGGTGCAACTCCGGGAAAGTCAAACCCTAGTTTGACCCGGAGCTAGAAAAAACCCTAAATACTAAAACTGCTAAGTTTTGGTATATTCATTGTATCCCAATATTGGAAAAGGTCAAAGAGCTAAAAATTGCAGATACCGAAGATAAAATCCTGATGAACACAATTTCCACAAGTCAGCCTCATATTCACTATATTCTAGGAGATATGATCCCTCCCAGTTAGGGCTTCAACCTCTTCTAGAATTCATTCCTAAACATGATACCTAGGGAAAATTGATATAGGTTGGGATAAAAAGGTCCAAATAGAATTCCTAAAGCTGTTCCAGAAAGAGAACAGACTTTACTTTCTGTGTTCTGAATTTCAGAACCTGAAGATGAACCAGTGACACGTGGCATTCTGTACAACTTCACTATTCTGAACAGTCCTGTAACAGGTCATCTTGGCAAATGATCCTAAATCCACATTGGTGAAACCAAATATAATGAAACCTATGGTTTCGGATCAGGTACATGTGAGGTTACCTCAGTGTGAAATTTTAGACATAGAGGAGCAGTAATTTTGAAGATATCACAGAAACAGTAACAGGTATTTCTGCAGAAGAAATTGGAAAACTAGGGCTTCCTATTCCAGGAGCTTCCCTCCACTATTTTCAGAAAAGGAGTACATTGGACAGCTCCATTTTAAGAGATATATATTTCTATCCAATCAGATCTGAAATATTCAAAGTTTTTAAAACTAGGTTTTCTACGACAAACCCTAGATCAGCCAGCTTCGGAAGCAGGACGGACACCTCAAATTGGTAAGATCTAATCTTTTTCTATTTGCATTTGAGGTTCTCATTTCAAAGTGATCTATCACATCAGCTTGATGATAAGCTTGGCGAAGTTTAAAAATTCCAAGCATGAAAGTATTTGATCTCTCTGAAGAAAATGAATTTGACACCTACATGAGTAGAGAGGTTCCAGTTCTAGAGTGAGATGAGCCTCAAAGCCTTACACAAGAAGAACTTGATTAAGTCCAAGAAGATCATTGTTGATTCAATCACGAATCAACTTGTACCACAAGTGTCTTCCCTAAAGACACCGAAGATGTTTGATTTCTTGATCAAGCTATTTGAATATAAGAACATAATTCAGAAGATGGATTTGAGAAAATAGTTGAAGAATGTGAAGATCCAGAATGCATAACATCTTGAAGCAGTAGAAGAAGAAGCAAAGAATGCAAAAGTGGTGATAGCCACCTTGAATGGCCTCCCATGATCATGGGATTCATTCATGTGAGCAATGTGTGCCATAAGAAAGTGATTACTTTCAGTTGACTTTGGGAAGAAGAAGAAGCTCGTCTCATAAGAAGAGAAGAAGAAAGATGGGAGCAAATTGAAGATCAAGCTATCACCATTCAAAGAAGATCCCTCAAGCGATGAGGAATATGAAGAACTCAATTCTTGACGAACCTCTTATCCATCTTATTATTTGGATAAGAAATGATGATAAATCAGAATGATCAAGATGGAGTCTACCCATGAAACAAATAAAAGAGAAGTATTCAATTGTCATTTCATGATATTGTTTTACATTTGATTATATTAAGTTGATGTGTTATGCATGATAGATTGTTTGCATTAATGACTGTATACTACTAATATGCATGTGATGGGTAAGTAGCTCATGGTGCTATACAACTCTCCATTGCTACTTATCAAACCTCTTTGCTGACATATTGGATTAGTCTAGAAATTTTTTGTGAGATATGGATGAATGTTGTATTGGCTAAACAGTTGCATTATGCATAAGAATTTGTCGTTATGCATATGATTTATGAAATAGTTCTAACCATGAAACTGGTGCATTTGAATTGTAGGAAAGGTCCTGTACAACCTCCTACAAGAAAATAAGGATGAGACTTGTTCCAAAGAACAAGTGATGACAATTCAATAAACATGAATCTGAAGCTCCCAGGGTCAGAGACACCATGACGAAAGAAACAGAGCTCTTCAAAGAGCAGTAGATCCACCTCAAAGGATGAATACTACCATGGGTATGAGAGATAACTCAATATGAAGAAAATAATGCTATGAAAGAAGCTATGATCAAAGAATAGCAGTTGATCATGGGGAATGATGTATACGATATGATTTCAAGACATAAAGGAAAGTATGTAGTATCCTCCATATGGATATACAAGAACAAGTGTACAAAGCAAGGTTCGTGATTTTCCTCAGAAAGAATAGACTATGACATGACATACTCTATTGACCAGTATATATCAAGCATAGAACCACCTGTACAGAATGAAGAAGGAATATAATACTCCACTTCAAGGGGAGTGACTACATAAGATATCTGAGTTCGACACGGTACGACATGATGGACAGCTTCCTGATGGATCGAGACTTTTGGGTTCCAACCTTCAAATTTGAATGCAGAAGACTAGGATATGTTGATGATATGACAAGATGAACTCATGGAAGATGTTATGATAAAAGAATACTAGAATGATGTTTGGGATATAGTACTCAAACCAGAAAGCAAGAATGTGGTATCTTACAAATGGATTTGCAAGATAAAATATGTCGCTGATAGAAGTAAGGAAAGACTTGTGGCTAGAGGTTTCTATAAGAAAGAGGGAATTAATTCTGAAGAGACACCTACTCCAGGAAGCAAGGTACACTTCCTTCAGAACTATGATGGTAGTTGCTTTCATGATGAAGTAAAGACAATTCTTCCTTAATGGTATGATTGGCGAAGAGTTTTACATCAAAAGGATTTGAAGTTGAAGACATATGGACTCATATATGTAAGTTGAAGAAGGCCCTCTATGGCATGGAGCAAGCTCCCAGAGCTTGGTATGGAAGGATAGATAGTTTCCTGTCAATTATGGGCTTTACCAAGAGTAAAGCTACTCCTAACCTTTATCTCAAGGTTGTAGAAGATGAACCTGTCATCCTGTTATTATATGTGGATGACTTATTCTTGATAGGGAAGGAGAAACAGATCATGGAAAGCAAGAAGAAACTAGCATAAGAATTTGAGATGAAATACCTTGGGTTAATGCACTATTTCCTAGGTCTGGAAATACGACAAAGTTAAGAAGAAATCTTTCTAAACCAAGGAAAGTATGTGGTAGAGATATTGAAGAGATTCAATATGTTGGAATGAAAATCCATGGCCACACCCATGGACTCCAACCTAAAGCTGTTAGTTGATGACTCATCAAAGTTAGTAGATGTGACTCATTATAGACAGATCATTAGGTCATTAATGTACTAAACAAATTCCAGACCAGACATTTGTTTTGCTGTGAACACCTTAAGTCAATATCTTGTTCAACCAAGACGAGTTCACCTAGTAACCACAAAACATGTGATGAGATATCTGAAAGGGACTATAGACTTTGGTCTATACTATGATGGTAGCCATGAGTATAGATTGTATGGCTACATAGATGCAGATTGGGATAGAAGTATCTAATATAGGAAAATCACATTAGGTAGATGCTTTTGTTTGGGGTCTGCTATGAGTTCATGGTTTAGCAGGAAATAGCCCAGTGTTTCTCGTAGCATGGCTGAAGCAAAATACAAAGCAGATTGCTCTGCTAAGTTGTGAAGTCATATGGATTCGGAAGCTGATATCAGGTCTCTTTGACCTAAAGATGGATACTATAATGAGTCTATGTGATAACCAGATTTGTGATGACAGAGAACCCTGTGTTTCGATTGTAACACATAAAAATTTGGTATTTCTACATACGAGATAAGATGTAGATGATTATGTTTCAGCATTCCCATACTAAAGATATAGATGATGCTTTCAGTATTCACATACTGGAGATACATATGGTGATAGTTCAGTATTCACACTTAAGATGTAGATGATGATGGTTTGAATGATGATGTACTAATGAAGCCTCTGTCTCGGGTAAAGTTCGAACACTTTCGAGACAAGCTTGGTGTTGTTCGAAAAGACCTTCCTCGAAAGGGGGAGTACTGATGTTGCAGTGGGATTGTATCATCCCTGGGAACTTGCCCTAAAGTGATCTGGAGACCTTGGTCCTCGAGAATGAAGAGGGATTGTATCATCACGGGACATCTGTCCAAAAGTGATCCGATGACCTCGGTCCTCGAGAATGAAGAGGGATTGTATCATCCTGGGACATCTATATAAAATAGATCCAGTGACTTCAGTCTTCGTGAATGTGGTGGGATTGCATCATCCCTGAACTTCGGTTCAAAATGTATCCAGAGGTCTCAGCCCCCATGAATGTGGTAGGATTGCATCATCCCTAAACTTCGGTTCAAAATGTATCCGGAGGTCTTGGCCCTCGTGAAAGTGGTAGGATTTCATCATCCATGAACTTCGGTTCAAAATGTATCTGGAGGTCTCAGCCCCCGTGAAAGTGGTGGATTGCATCATCCCTGAACCTCGGTTCCAAATGTATCCAAATATCTCGATCCTCGTGACTGTGGTAGGATTGTATCATCCTTGAAATTCGGTTCAGAATGGATCTAGTGAATTCGGTACTCGAGAACGTGTGTTGATCCTGTAATTCCTAGAGCAAGGATTGTCTAAGTTCCACATATGTGTTGATCCCATAATTTTGAAAGGAAGGATCATTAGTAACTCCGTAAAGACCTAAATCCCGTAATTCCTAAAGGAAGGATCATTGAATTGATCCCGTAATTCCAATAGGAAGGATTGTCTGAGTTCCACAGATGTGTTGATCCCGTAATTCCAATAGGAAGGATTGTCTGAGTTCCACAGATGTGTTGATCCCGTAATTCCAATAGGAAGGATTGTCTGAGTTCCACATCTGTGTTGATCCCGTCATTCCGAAAGGAAGGATCGTTAGTAACTCCGTAAAGACCTAAATCCCATAATTTCAAAAGGAAGGATCATTGAATTGATCCCGTAATTCCAATAGGAAGGATTGTCTGAGTTCCACAGATGTGTTGATACCATAATTCCAATAGGAAGGATTGTTTGAGTTCCACAAATGTGTTGATCCCATAATTCTGAAAGGAAGGATCGTTAGTAACTCCGTAAAGACCTAAATCCTGTAATTTCGAAAGGAAGGATCATTAGTAACTCTATAAAGACCTAAATCTCCTATTTCCGAAAGGAAGGATCATTGGTAACTCTGTAAAGACCTAAATCCAGTAATTCCGAAAGGAAGGATCATGTTGATGTTTTTATGATGATGATGATGACGTACTGATTGAAAGATCATAATATGATGATAATGCTGTTGCTAATGATAATGATGTTCTCTGATTGAAAGATCAAAATATGATGATGATGATGTTTCTTTGATCAAAAGATCAGAAGTTCCTGCTGATGATGATGTTCTCTAATTGAAAGATTAGAATATGATGATGATGCTGTTGCTGATGATGATAATGTTCTCTGATCGAAAGATCAGAATATGATGATGATGATGTTTCTCTGATCGAAAGATCAAAATTTGTTGATGATGATGTTCTCTGATCGAAAGATCAGAATATGATGATGATGATGTTTTCTGATCGAAAGATCAGAAGTTGCTTATGATTATGATGTTGCTGCTGCTGATGATGTTTTCTGATTGAAAGATCAGAATGCGATGATGATGATGATGTTTCTGATCGAAAGATCAGAATGTGATGATGATGAGATCCTGATGATGATGATGCTGTATTATCAAAGTATGATGATGATTACATACTGATCAAAAGATCATAATATGATGATGAGTTGATGTTAGAGTATGATGATGCTCGGTTGATGATGTTTCTGATCGAAAGATCAGAGGCTGATGATAATGATTATTCTGATTGAAATATCAGAGTGTGATGATGATGATATTTTGATGATGATGATGTTTATGTTTTCATGATGTTTTCATGATGACGTTTCTGATCGAAAGATCATAGTATGATGATGATGTTGATTGAAAGGCCAAAGTGTTGAACATGTTTCTACTGATTGAAGAGTCAAGATGTTGAAGATGTTGCTGATCAAAGCGGTCAAAGTACTGATGATGCTGAAGACTAAATATTGAAGATGAAGACTACATGATGTTGAAAAGCTTCCAATGATTTATAGATGTATCACCCTGATGATGTTGATGATGTCCTCTATCTCTCTCCTATTATTGTTGTTGTTGATGTTGTTATAGAATACCCTTCTCGTTAAGGGGGAGTGTTGAAATATTGTAACTTTGAAGAATATTCTATATGTATTTCTTTGTGGTCCCCGATGGTCCTACTGGGAGAACCACTTGTATTAATTTGTACCCCGATGCTCCTAATCGGAAGAACTAATAAGAGTCATGAGGAAGTCCCCTCTAATTGTAAAGGTGGGTCATTAGCACCCCAGTGTGGTTACTTGAGCCTACATGTGTAACTCGAGCCTACATGATTAACTGGAGCCTACATGACATATGAGTTAACTTAAGTGAACGGATGAATATAAATAGAGGTATAGTGCTCCTCATTTACGATACACACTCTCACTCATGTAGAGCATTAGTGGAGAAGAGAAGTAGCTGGAGAAGGAGGAGGATCGGGCTTTCATCTCCTTGCTGGTTTTATCTTTTATCTTTTTGGGGCATTTATATTGAGGAATCTTTTGCTGGGTTTTTCCCTTTAGGGTTTTCCTAGGATAAATCTTTGTGTTCCTTTTGTATGGTTGTGCTTGTTTATCTTTCAATGATCCTGTTTATATGCTTTTGTTATGAAAAATGAAATGAAATACTGATGTCTTAGCTAAGCATATGAAAATTTAACACGAGACTCATTATGAACCCACAAGCACTTGTCATGTTTGTTATGGCATGCCTAATATCACAACACCTGATCCGACACATCATGTCGAGTCAAAAATTGATCTTAGCACTATGCCTGGGGGAACTCCTATTCCTTTCCATGTGGAGAGATTTGGGAGCACTATTCACATTACACCTTCCATCCCTATGGTGGAAGCGTCATCACATGTCCATCCTAGACCTAGTGTTGGTAATCCTATGCAAATACCAGAATCGAGACGAGTGAACATTGGGAACACCACTTACATTCCTTCACATAACCCTTCATCCTCAAACCCTACTCCTTCGAATGCATTTTTTATTACCCTTCCTCCCTCCAATTCATGTGGTCCTTCGGGTCGTAATATTTCTACTAGTTATGTTTGTGCTGCGACTTCTCACATAGTAGTATCTCATAGTCAAGTACATTTTGTTGTGTCAGGAGGTCACATCCCTATTTCTGGAGCATCTCATGTTACATCTCATGGAGCTCCCCATATCCCTAACTATGGACCTTCTCATGGGACATCCCATGGAACACCTTATGGAGCTTCTCATGGACAATCTTATGGACCACAGTATGGATAGGAGTATCAACCCTATGGGTACGGGTATCAACAACCTGCTTACTCTTCCAATTATGGCTTTGTAGCACCGCATAATCAAGGTACCCCACATCACAATGCTTCCATGCAGTTGTATATGGCTCAAATGGGAGGAGGTTATTATGGCCAAGGCCATGGTATTGATAGCGCTCAGCCTTACATAAAATAGAACTATCAGGGAGCGTGGCATAGACCAGCTCAACCTAGGCTCCCTTTCCTCATGAAATTAAACTTACTTGACTTGTTGAGACTGATGACCGATCCGTTATCTCATGAACCAACCTAGCCGACTATCCCTAACAAGATTCCTTCGGACATTCCCAAGTTCAAGTGTAAGGATGGAGAAGATCCTAGTGAGCATGTCACCACTTTTCACCTTTGGTGCTCTTCCAATTCCTTACATGACGATTCAATCCGTCTGAGGCTATTTCAACGCAGCCTCATGGGGCCTGTAGCAAATGGTATATAGAGTTACCAAGGGGTGCATATGCTTTATTTGATGACCTTACCATGAATTTACTCAACCACTTTTATCTACCTGTACGTTACGACATCGGTACCGAACTCTTTTCAACCTTCCGAAAATATAAAGCCACACACATTTTGGATCACATTCAAGAGTGGCATAGATGGAAGTGGTTGATTAAAGCTTTTATACCACCAAAATTTCCCCTTGAATGGTTCCTAAAATCGTTCTTACCTTGAATCAAAAAGGATGTTTCTACATCCGGAGTTCAAAACGAGAAACAAGCAATCTTTAGGGCACAAGAGTTGGATTTTATCTACGCTCAATCCATACTTTGTATGAGATTATAACTAACACTCCGTGATCTAGTTCCAATCCCAAGGTGAAGCTTGGACCACACGCTGATGGCATTGTGGGCTCTACAAGTACCAAACATGTGGATTTAGTTGTGAAACAAGTGAGCCAATTGTCAATTGACTAGTCTACATTGGGACAAGCCACGTATTTGTCTCAACCTACCCAATCGATGAGTGTACTTTCCATGCAATTGTTGGACCCAAAGGGAAACCAATAGCTTGGAAGGAATAAGAAAAAAGGGAAGAATAACTGTAAGGGTGGGAATAAGAACGAAAATGCTAATAATAATGACAAGAACGCTCGTAATGATGGGGGGGACAAGTAGACTAAATGTAAGGTGAAGTTTCCTTGTAAGTTGTGTAAGGACGACCACCTTAGTCACTTGTTCCCTCGTATGGAATATGCCTCTAGGTTCATAGCATAGGGCCCAGCTGTGTTAAAAAATCCTTTATCCAACAATCAAAATATGAACACGAGGACCATTGATCCTAATTGTGCATCGGGTGGAAATCAAAATCCGCTAGAAGCCAATAGTGGTCATGGATGCATTAACATGATGAGTGCTTCTAAGGTTGTGACTCATACGAAAGATTATGGTTCATCACAACGAGACATTGGGAAAGAACCCTCTCCACCAGAGAACCCTTTGCGTATCAAAAAAACTATGGATAACCCTGAAGCTCCGCCTCGCATTCCTAAGGGAGTCCTAAAGCATTCAGGGCACAATCCTAATTCCCAAGCTACCCAGAACTATTCAGTTGTCGAGGATTTGGGCCAGAATCCTTGTGCAATGTTCGCGCTCGAAGTGATTCAGACTTGTCTTCTGTAGAGGAAGGCTTTGTTGTATGCTCTTGGCATTAGTGACGATAGCTCTTCTTCCATTATCAAATTTGAAACCATGGGAGTACAACCTCACTTGGAATACTACGTGTCTCTTTTGATTCATGTAGAGTGTCTTAGTAAGATCGTCAAACACACTATCATTGATGAAGGCGCTCCTTCTGTGATGTATTTGTCATGTTGGAAGGGATTAGGTTCTCCCAACATGTCTCAATATACTACCATGTTGACAGTTTTTGATGGTAGATCATTTCGGCCCCATAGAATTATTCCTTCTCTAAAATTCCAATTGGGAGGGAAGACCGTTGTGATTGAGGTCGAGGTGGTTGATGTGCCCCTTGACTATAATCTTTTACTAGGTAGGAATTGGATGTATAGTATGCAAGCCATAGCTTCCTCCCTCTTTCGAGTGATATCCTTTCTATTTAATGGGAAGATTGTTATGATTCATTAAACATCATTCCAAAATTCGTGTGTCAATGCATCATTAGGAGTGTCTATCCCGATTATCGACCACTCTCAGCCGGCAACTGGGAGTGTGGGTGTGGGTATGTATCCTTCTCTTATGGGAACCTTTAGTTGTCCTACACCCATTCTTATGATTTGGTCTAGTTTGGGTGGGGATTTGTCCTTGTTGAATTTGGTGTCTTTTCGCACTACCCATATGGAGGACCCTTGGATCCTTCCCTCACCAAGTTCTTCGGTTGGACCTATTGAAACAAATTTGTTGTTGCTTGCAATGATGATAGCATATCAAGTGAATATTGATCAAGTTGCAGAGCCTAGTCCTTCCTCTTCGTGGACGGTGGAGGAGGACCCATATGTGCTGCCTACATGGACAGTTGAGTCATCTCATGCACATGATTTCCTTAACAATGTTTTTCGTCGGATGAAGCCATTATTGAGGCCATGTCTAGGGTTGAGCCACCTTGGGAAGAGTTGCATCATCGATCATATTTTATTCCTGAGCTCGACCCTATGGAATGTGATGAATTTAGAGATATTCTTAGTGAGAATATTGGTAGGCCCATGGTTCCATTTAGCTCTCCTGGTCAGATGGCTAATGGGAACATGGAAAATTTATCACCAACTATTCCTATCAATATTTCTCGCGATCTTGGCAAGGTTGAGAATGTCTACCTTGGGGCAGATTGTTCCCCTGATGAGATCAAGGAGTATACCACTTTGTTTAAATAGTTTCATGACATCTTTGCATGGTCATATGAGGAGATGCTAGGTATCGACCCTCGTATTGTCGAACATGAGATCAAAACCTATCCAAATGCCAAGCCAGTAGACAACATTTGTGTGTCGTGAATCTAAGAAAATCACCCGCCATTAAGGCGGATATAGAAAAAAATTTGAAAGTTGGTTTTATCTATCTTGTTCCCTTGACGGAGTGGGTTCTAAATCTTGTTTTGGTGGATAAGGAGCAGGGAGCGATCTGGATATGCACTGATTTTCATGACCTAAATCACGCATGTCCTAAGGATAATTTCCTCACACCATTTATTGATTAGATTTTGGATGAGTGTTCCGGGAGTGAGGTATTTTCCTTTATGGATGGTTTTTCCGGATATAATCAGATTTAGATTAAGCTTGAGGATTAACATAAGACCACATTTATTTGTCCTTGGGGTACTTCTACATATCGAAAAATGCCTTTTGGCCTTAAAAACACTGTAGCTACATTTCAGTGGGCTATGACCTTAATTTTTTTCATGATCTGAAAATGATTATCAAAGTGTATTTGGATGATCTCACTACTCACTGTCGTCTGAGGGTGCGTCATCCATATCATTTGAGATTAGTATTCGAAATATGTCATCATGACCAAGTCCATTTAAATCCTCACAAGTGCATCTTTTACGTGACCCGCTTGCTTGGATTCATCATGTCCAAGGACGGTATAAGAGTCGATCCATTAAAGGTTAAGGCAATACTTCAATTTTCTCCCCTGTGTAATATTAGACATATTCAGTGTTTGCAAGGCATGGAAAAATTCTTGCCAAGATTTGTGGTTAATTTTTCCAATTTGACTAAAGGATTTATGCTTTTTTTGAAGAAGGGCACTCCTTTTTACTGGGATGAGCGAGCCCGGGAGTCCTTTGATGCTCTTAAATGATCCTTAGCAATGTCCCCCATGCTTAGTACACTTAACTATAGCCATGATTTCTTTATTTATGTGCCCGCGTCGATGGAGACGGTTGGTATATTTTTGGTTTAGGAGGATGAGGAGCTCCATGAGCATGCCATATATTATTTGAGTAGGAACCTTATTGATGTGGAAATCCATTATTCCCATGTGGAGAAGCTTTCCTTAGCCACCGTTCATGCATTCCAACATTTGAGGAATTACATTCTTCTTTTCCAAACTTTGGTCATATATCATATCAATCCATTTCAATTCGTCCTCACTAGAAGGATCATAGGGGGAAAATACAATAAATGGATTTTCATTTTGTAAGAGTTTGATCTCGAGCTCATTTTGGTGAAATTGAAGAAATCTTTGATCTTTGCGTAGCTCATATCTGATTTTCCAAGTTTGGAGGAGGAGGAAGTTTATGAGGATATGTTTGTTGATGCGCATATTTTCCTTATTTCAACTTTGGACATGTGGCATGGGGATATCATCGTATATTTGAAAATGTTGAAGGTCCCTAGTCACCTTTCACAGGATGAGCAACGACGATTACATCATGTAGCTAAGAACTACCTTATAATGGATAACACTTTGTACCATCATGGGATAGATTCCATTCTACATCATTGTTTAACCCATGATGAGGGTGAGGTTGTGTTGAATGATTGCCACAAAGGGGCATGTGGTGGTCATTTATATGGACTTTCTACAGCCAAAAAAATATTGAGAGAAGGATATTTTTGGCCATCCATATTCAAATATTGCGTTAATGCGGTTAAGAAGTGCCACCCTTGCCAAGTGTTTGCATGCAATATGCACTCGCATCTAGCCCCATTACATCCTATTGTCACCACCAGTCCCTTCACCAAGTGGGGGATTGACTTTATGGATTGCAACCTAGCTTTGGCTAGGGATCATCATCACATTATAGTGGTTTTGGATTATTTCACAAAATGGGCAGAGGCTATGCCCACAATTAAATCCAATGGTGAGATAGTTGCGCATTTTGTGTTCAACTAGATTATCACCCAATTTTCTATTCCAAAAGAGCTTGTCACTGACCATGGTAGGCACTTTCAGAATAAAATGATGGAAGAGTTTGCTTCCAAGTTAGGGTATAAGTAGGAACATTCATCTTCTTATTACCCTCAGGAGAATGGACAGGTTGAAGCAGTGAATAAATCACTTAAATCTATTCTCCAATGAACCATCGCACAAAGCAAGACCAATTGGCATATTATGTTGTATCATGCTTTGTGGGCCTATAGAAACATGTTTAAGACAGCCACTGGTTTCTCTCCATATCAGCTTGTGCATGGGGTGGAGTCAGTTTCACCTGTTGAATGCGAAATCCCTTCTCTGAAGCTAGCTGTAGAGATTTTACAGGACACTTCTGCATTGGAAGAATGTTTCATCCACTTAGAGCAGCTTGATGAGCAGTGTCGAGATGCCTTAGTGGATCTAGAGGTTAACAAGCATCACGTCAAGGTCCAGTATGATAATTTTGTCCATCCAAGGAGGTTTAATGAAGGGGACTTGGTCCTTTTGTGTGATCAAGGTAAGGAACCCTTGGGGGAAGAGAAATTTAATCCCATGTGGCATGGTCCTTACATGGTTAAACGGGTCTTAAAGAAAGGCACTTATGAGCTGGTCAATTATGAAGGAACGGCCTTGGAAGAGCCTAGAAATGGGCTCTATCTTGAAAAATACTATGCATGATCTTCAGCCGGGGCTAATTGTTGTATATTATTATACAGTTTTTCCATTACATAGTTAGTTTTTCTTATGGTGATCGGGTTTGTTGATTAGCGTTTGTCTCTTATGGAAGATGTTGATGGAGTCTTCCATTTACATAGGATTCGCTGATGGTGCTAGCCGCCACACTCAAAACCCAGCTTCGGCTGCTTGGGTGATTTATGCTCCTACGGGTCAAGTACTATCTTTAGGAGGCGTATTTTTACAGCCTTATTTGAACAATGTTGATGAATATAGTGCCGTTATTGAGTTATTGTGTGATGCCATTTCACATGGTGTTTATTCTCTTGAGGTATGTCTTGATTCGTAGTTAGTGGTTTCATAGCTTAATGGCTTGTATCATATTAGGGATCCGACATTATTACGAAGATTCTTACGTGTGATATTGCTAGAACAACAATTTGAGAATATAACATACATTCATGTTCCAAGAGTTTTTAATCAAGTTGCTGGCTCATATTCTAACTATGTGTTAGATTGGAATTTTTTCTATAGACCATAAGCATATCACAAACATACATTTTTTCACACATGTAAATATAAATAAAATCGATCATCATAAAAGTTTTTTTATTAATATCNAAACGTGATGATGATGTCATCATCACGTTTTTTCAGGTATTTCTTGTTTTTGGGGTAGCGGGGTCCGTCCAAAGTATGCAGTGTGGGTACTCGTTGGATGCGAAATCAAATTCCGCATCCAATGAGCTCTCCTGATCAAAATTTGAGTAAAAACACAATGAGATATGTCAAAAATACGAACAAAAAAAGTAGTTTTTTTTAATGACAAATATGCCAATTCAACCATTATGGTTGACTTATTTTATTGAAATTCTATTGGTTCTTGAATTCCAACTCACAAAAACTTATTTTGGCACGTTTTCTTATAAGGCCCATTTTAGACCCCAAATTTCCTCTAATGAAAAGTGACGTCATAATACATAAGGGTTATACAAAATTGGGGCTTCCAAGCCACCAAAATATAATACATGGTCATACAAAAATGAACACACTCAGGTCTCTAAGGCTGAGGAGGAAGGGGGTTTTGATCATGATATAGAACTATGGCTCTAGCTATCCATCGAAAGAGTCGAACCCATGCTCATGGAACACCAACCACCTGACACTGCATGGCCTTAGGAAAGTCCTTGACTTGCACCATGGGTACCCTATGTGTCAAGCGTACAAAGTTCGTGTGAATGCTTTGGAGAGTCCCCTCCACATCTGCACCCATGATATCATCTCCTCTCCCCCTCTGTTGATGATGAGGGAAGCCTTCTAGCTACTGTGGTCTTACATCTACATACACATGACATATTATCACTATGTGTCGTCACACAAAAAATATGTCTTTTGAGTCAATATATCAAAAAACACAAAAAAAAAATTTAAATAATTCAAAAACTTAAAAAGTGGGTTTGGGATTCGTTACCTATGTCGCCATAAGTGGCTCCTGGTGGTAGCAGCATATTTTGATCTCCACAGAAGTCTATCCCTACATAGGGGTAGTCATCTATGGCGATGATCTGTCTCTGCCACCATGGAAAGAAGTATGTTGGGTAGGGGTTAGCCACCCTACCTCCACACAATCTATGCATAACATTTTCCCAACATCGTTGGGCTGGATCTCGAACTCCGTGTGGAACAATGTCCACTCTAGGGCTTAGCCCTGGTACCCACTCAAAGAAGAATGTGCTTAGTATGCTACCGAAACCAAAGTTCCGCACCTTTCCCATCTTGCAATCACTAAGCTGTTGTTTCATGTTGCTCAATAACATCGTGCTTCAGTCATACACTATAGGTCTCATACACTCCACCGCATAGAACATCATTGGCTGCGAGGCTTGGTGGAGTGAATCTAGCCCCGTAATCCTGCCTAATGCCAATAGTATGGCCTTAAATCCTAGAATCTAGATAGAGTTCGTCACGATTTGACTTCCAACCCTTTTCATCTCCAGAAATCAGTACATAGCTATGTACTCGTCAATAGTCAACCCGCCTCTTAGCCCATGAGATCGAAAATTCACCATCTCTCCTCGTTGGGACAAACTAGTGATAAAGTATATGTCCTCAACCTTAATGCTGAGCAACATCCCATCAATCTAAAATGTCTCATATTCTGAATCCCAGTAATCCACTAGTAGCTAGAGTAGTCTTGGTTTGGACGTCAGGCTGCCAAGACACCAAAACTTGTATAAACCACATGCCCGTAATGCATGTTGGGCCATAAGATAACCTTGCACGGCCTCCTCCACATCACCATGCTCTCTTTTCCTCCACTCTAACACCATCCTACACAAAAAACAAAATTTTGATCAGTTATTGCCTTTGAAAACCTTGCTTGTGGACCTAAACGTGACTGTTCTCAAAATAGTCATGTATGTATGCGGGTTTGGGTGTTTTTTCCACGTATGGTGAGCCCTATACGTGGAAAAAACCCCTATTTTTGTGTGGGCCAAAATGCACAATTATGTATGGATTAAAAAATTAATTGGACCATGAAAATTCAAAAATTTGCATGAAATAGGAAGAGGAGGGCATGAGAATCTACCTAGATCAAATGAGGAGAGATTCTGCTGGATGGTGCTCTCAGAATCTGCTTTAGAAGTTTTGAGATCAAATACACTATGTTGGGTAAAAATTTTAAATGATATGAAATTTTTTTAATTTTATACTATTTATAGAAAATGTTTGAAATTTTTACCCACTTTCTATAGTTTTTGACCATTTTGGACCGTTTGAACTAATTTGATGTTGTAGGAGTCAGTTTTGAGTGTGGTTTGACCGTGGCTTTGATCCATTCATTCCTGCTGCAGGTATTATGTCTAAATTGGCATATAGGTTAGGTTTCACACCCGTTTGCATATTGCATGACCTTATGACCATTTCATTTTAACCTTAGTTACGAACCCATTCCATCTTGTCACTTAACCTTCTTGCTGCTTTTAGAAGTGACATGTTGTGAATGGTAGAGCTTTACCATACATGGGTACCCTAGTTAGATCATGTTTTTCATTTGGTTCCCATGACGACATTTTTCCTTTAGGGTGCGGGATTCCTTTGTTTAGTACCGCCATGACTTTGAGTAAGAGCTTCATACTCCTCTTGACCTTTATGCTATCCTTTTTCCCCATGAATCCCTTGTAAATGTCAAGTTGTAATTGCATTATCATGAGTTTTTCCTACCTTTTTGAGCATTATGCCAGCTTCCCTGACTCTTATTATTAACCACATAAGCCGAGCTTTCCTCATCTCTAGCCAAGTAGAGCCGTTTTATATATCTTTTGCAGCTTGATTCCCCATTTTTTACTAGGAGGGGACTTTCCCCCGAGTGTCATTATCCTGCACATGTTTCCTTGCATTGAGCATATGTTAGTTCCACTTCTTGGAACTAGTTTGTTTACCCTTTGACACTCGTCTCCTCCTAGATTTGTAACTATAAAGCGCTTTTATTCTTTCAATCTTTTCAAAATATCTAAAAAAAGTCCAAAAAAATAAAAAAAACAAAAATCTGAACAGGAAAAGATGTTATCTTTGGTAGCAGTTGATTCATGTCGCCTTCAAATAGAGAACTGAATATCACATACATTGGTTGGGTTAGTAGTTTGACTTTAGGAGTTGTACTCGTATCTCTGATTTTACCTCCATCGACTAGTTAAGCTTCCAGTTCCTATGCAGCCTCTATTGATGCCTCATGCGTCACAGAGATGTACCAGTTTTGTATATTGAGTCTATGCTACCTACATTTAGTCACCATTCACCTTTATTTTCTTTTTTAAAGGAAGTTGAATCCTAAGTCGTCCATTCCTCAGTTGTCTTGACTTTGCATGTCGTCCATTCCTGGTACTATTACTGGTTCGTGCACATCTTGTTCGAGTTCTTCCACATTATACAGTGTTGCTGAGTACCTCATGTTGGTTGATGGAGGATTCCTTAATGCCCTCCTTCTAGTGGATTCCATCCCATCGACTTCAAATCATTTATTATGGGATAGGAGTCTACAGTCATTTGAGTGCCTTGAGACTTACAGTCATCAGTGGTAGGTTCTCTCACCATCGACAGTTTTGGGAATACATCAATGTCCCCTAATTGATGGATTGTTTCAAGTTTTTGACCTCAACAGATTTATTTGCACCTGTTAGATTTCACTCTAGTACCTTGATTCCCGTTTTCATTATCGATGGGTGATCTCGCGTCTATTAACAGTATACATCAATGACTGGTAATCAGACGATGGCCTACTGTGTTCAACCTCAACACCTTTATTCACATAGTAGGACATGTTCTCATAGTGGTTTGTGTAGAATACTTTCCACATTGGTGGCATTTCTTATATGATACCCCCTTGATCGTGCAAGTGTTCATGAGATTTTATCTCTCGTGACTTGATTCCAGTGTATGTCAGATATCTTCAGCCATTATGGAGATCTTAATCCATGGTATATCTTCAGCTTTCATGGAGATATTGGTCCTTTGTATATATTCATCATGGAGATTCTGATCTATTGTATATTGTACATGGGTGATGACCACACATATCATAGTTTGTATATCATGCCTATTCATGGCCATTGTACTCTTATGTATTTGAGACTACTATATGTATTTCCAATCATGTGCAGAGTTTGATTATTGTATTATACTATTGGATGGCTAGTTCTTCCACCTAGTTCTTCATCACTCCACTTCTGGGATGTACTTATAATCTATTTTGGCCATCCTATTACCCCTCTAACCTCACACATTAGGGGGCATCTGTTATAGCTGATTTTACCACACATGGTAGATCACATATATATGGCCTTCCCTTTCCCTCTACAGACTCTTTGGACACCATGGACTATTTTTGTAACTTTGATGTTTCCAAGATCATCCCTAAAAACACCTGTTATTTGCTATATGTGACTTTTAATCCCTTTTCCTCATATACACATGGATATTACCCTTAAACCCGCGTACATCGGAATGTGTGCAAAAGGCCAAATATTTTTGGAGTTTTCCTAGATGTGGATCTGAGTCACTTGTCTCTTGGCCTTCCATATGCCTTGAGATCACTCAGATTCGACCTTCCATTGCCCCATTGAAGAACTATATAAGGAACCCTTTGGATACTTTGAAGGAGAGAGGAATTAAAGAGCAAGAAAACTATAGTCCATTGTTGTCGTAGCTTGCTTATACTTGAGTCTACATCCCTTTGTCCCTTTGATCACTTTGTGTTCTTCCCAATATTTCCTTTGTTTGTGATCTTTCTATCAAGAGATGGAGGATTGAGGTGGTGGAGGCCCAGGTGGAGGACTCAGTTTCTCCAGTTCGCAGACGTGCCGAAAAAGGTTGTCACTCATGTAATATCTGATTTATATTAATAGAAATATCTTTTCCTATACAANAATCCATGGATGCTTTTAATTGTTTATACATTATTGATTATATATGCTAGAGTAGGTCTAACACCATTATATAGCATGCTTGTCTTGTTTGCTATTATTGAGAGAGCAAATTGCTAACACAAGTGGGATTGGAAAAAGCTTAACGGGGATCTACATCAAACATCCAGAATAAGGTATGTTTTGAGATCTTTTAGTGTTATATATTTTATTTCTCTTGCATATTGGGAAGGGATTGATTTCTACAGTTTCTCTATCTATTGTGGTACACCCCAAGCCATAGGAATTTTTCCCCGTAACAGGTTTCAACCACTGGGCCGCAAAAGAGATAGTGGGTGAATTGCGAAGTGTGAGCCGGCAGTTGAAGGTGAGTGAGAGTTTTTGAGCCATTAAGTCAGGGTTGTCCATGTATTAACTTATGACTTCCAACCCATAATTGTTGGCACCAATGGAATTTTCTTGCATGAATGTGTGTAAAGGTTTTAACCTTGACAGCCTATTTATCACCAGTTGAAAGGTTTTTACCATTTGATTGTTACAGAGAGAGTAAGGAGTTGGTGAGTGATAATCCCATTCGAGCTTTCATGTGGCTAGTAGAAAATTCTCTATGGAGCTCACATGGCGCATCATCACCGAGGGTTTCAGCCACTTGTTGAGCCTATGGCCTGCCAGGATTTAGTTTCTCCTTTTCAATTGGTTGTTTAGTTTGAGTCACAGAGCTATAGAACATTGACACAATTGCACAAGGTTAGGTTAAGTTTTTTATTTCTCGGTTTAACAGAGTTTTTTTTCGTATATTTCCTTACGGTTCACCTCTCATCATTTTCCCTAGTTGCTATCTACTGCAAAGCATCATCACTGAATCCAGACGCGTTCTCCCTCAGTCTATTAGGAAGATGATGGATTTTCAAAGATTCGATTTTCACACCGGCATGGAACCAAGGTATATCCTGCTCTTGGGCGTTGGTGAAGGCCTCATTTTTCCCGCTTCATGGAGAGCATGTAGGTTTTGGGTGTATTTTCTTTGGCCTAGGGATAAGGGGTCCGGGTATTTTACTCTAAGGCATCACAGCTGTGAGTTTGAAGTTTTATTGCACTTGCGATAGGAGGTGGGGCAATTGCCAAGTTTTGGGTTTTTCCTCCTAAAAAGTACAAAGACCTAAGAGGCCATGTCCAATGACTGTTGTAGCCCTAACTCGTGTCATATGCTTCTTGTACCAACAAATGGAGATGATAGAATAAGATAGAATGAGGGTTATTAATTTTTCGCATGTTCTTATTCATTTGTTTCATGTTTTCATTCAGATACAGTTTTTTTTCATGAGAACCAAGACAATTTTTGTTTTTGTAATGGGTACAAATCGCCTTAGACACCATGAAAAAGAAAGGGAAGAAGAAAACCAAGATTGTTGAAGATGATTCATGTTTAGAAATGGTGGAATTTGCGCCCATGAAAAAGGTGGAAATGATCTATGAGGACACCAAATCCTTAACTCGAGTTGAGTCCGATCTTAAGTGGGATCAGATGTTCCACATGCTAAAAGAAAAGAAGGTCCCAGAGGCAGGATTGGGAGATATTTTTTTGTATGAAAACATATTGCGATATGGGCTCACCAAAGAGACTACCAGACCTAAAATCCTCCCATGTGCAGAAGTCATAGGGTGGATCTTACCAATAATTGATACCACAGGGATGACTATGAATGATGTAGAGAATAAATCATTCGCATATTTTGCATGTGTATTTATAGAAGCAGCCTACAATTGAATAGGAAAGGACACCAATGTGACAACAAAATGGATTAAAACCTAAATATTGATTATACATCCATAGTGAAGATGATGGTGGCTAAGGGAAAGACATTTTGACACAAAAAAATTTGTAGAATATGAGACTGCTCACCTTTGAACTCCTTTTAGAATAATAGAATTTATGTTGAGCAGACTCTATGGTAGGGATGATGGAAAATTTTATAATTTTGGTTGGATCCCAGTTATGTAGTATGTAGCCATGGAAAGAATAATTTTTAATTAGGCAGATATAGTGACCAGGAACTTGAACAAATGTGTCAGAGCAACTCAGGAATTCTTGCAGCAAAGCAAATCAGAATTTTGCATGTCTTCTTTTCTAATAGACTGCATACTCTACTGGAAAGGGTTTGAGAAGCTCAACTGCGTGTGGAAAGTGGGAAAAGCCCCTATATACATAACATACCATATCCTGGGGACTCATAAGTATCATAGGCATTACCAATTGATATGTGAAGAATTTTTTAGACCCCTGTATCAACTGATTTTCTTGGAAGAGTGTCCCTGCTTGTCTGAGGGAGATTTAGAATCCATCAGGGAATATGGGGACTACTTCTACTCCCAATAAGGTACATATATGAGAATGTATGGGGGACCTAAATCCCCCTTATTGATTCTCAAATACATAATTGATTACATAGTGCACAAGAAAGCGGTTAGAGAAGTTTTTCTGGATGGCTTTGGGTATTATTTGTTTGATTTGAAATAAGTTGTGTTCCCATTAGTACCATTCTGTGTGGGAAGCTACAAATTTTCCAAGGTTAAGGGAGCTCCAGATTTCATCAAGGAACTAAAGAATTTTGACTTCGAGGAAAAGATATTTCACCGAAATGACTCACAAGGTAAAGTGGAAACTCATAAGGAAGCTCATAAGGTGAATTTGGAATACACATACTATGTAGAAAAGGAAGAACAAGTATACAGTAATATTTATAGCATGGCTACTTTGAGTAAGTGTTTGAAAATGAATACCTCTATAGTTAAGGGGAGTAGTAGCAGCAATCCAAAATGAGCCAGAGGAAGAAGCTGCAAAGAAGGAGAAGGAAGAGAGTGGTCATAGATTGGTAGTAGGAGCAAAGACTATATTAGATGAGGAAAAACAACGAGAAGAAGAAGAAGAAGAAGCTGCTAGGGAAGGAAAAATAAAGAAGGAAGAATCCCTCTAAGGTAATATTGTTGAGCTAGAAAAGGCCATAGCTCAGGAAGCTTTGATTCCGGAGCTGGAAGGACAAGACCTACAAGACTGTACTGAGGAACAAAGTAAGAAAAATGAAAAAGATCTAGGTGGTGGAGACCAAGAGTAGAGCCCTGCCTAAGATAATCCTTAAGCCCCTCCATCTACTTCAGAAACTTTACTTACAGGAGGCCATATTCCCATAGTGGAGATGGGATTAGTACCATTTACCCTATCTAAAAACTATGATGTGGCATGTCTAGAGAACATTCATTTTGATCCAAAGACAAATTCAATCATTTGGAAAACAGAAAAGAATATGAAGAGGGGAGACAGACCCCTAGTCACCATAGTTATAGAGAGAACAGTGATGAAAAATGTTGAAGATAATCCAAATCAAATGGATTCCATGGGAATTGCATATGCATACGCCAATGCTCACAATATTGACAAATTCACAGAGACCCTTGAGAAGTTCAAGGGAAAGATGGATGAGATGAAAGAAGTTTTGAAGAAAGAGGAAAGAGTCGGTAGAGAATCCAAGAGAAAGTATGAAGACACTCTCCCAGACTATGAAAGGTTGCAACAATATTACTAAATTCTGGGAGAGGAATGGGACACTTTGAAGCAGACCAACATGATCCCAATTAAATAAAAAGAGGAGTTGGAAAATAAAGTTTCAAAGTTGAAAACAAAGAATTCTACAGCTGAGCAGAAGGCAGGACAATATGAATCTCAAGTGGTGGCACTAGAGGCTCAAAATAGCTCATTAGAGGTGTAGTTGAAATTATCTAACAAATAAAGAACAAACCTAGCACCTTTGACAACACATGCTTTTATTCTCATGAGCAAAATATATCAAATGTAGGTCCTAATTGCAGAGGAGCTTTTGAAGGTAAGCAAAGTAGAAGCTCAACTGGAATAAATCTTAGTCATAGCTTCTAAATTTAAAGAAAAGACTCGGAATGTCTTGGAAATCATTCAGGGAATATTGACGTTGTTGGAAACAACCAAAGAGTCTCTAGAAAACGCACTAGACAAAGATTCGGAGAGAATGCAGCTTGAATACGAATTGATGGTTTTTGGAAATAAAGCTACTGAGAAGTTGTTAGAGAAAGTTAAGAAAATTAAAGATTAGTGCATGGATTTTTGTGAGAAGGTACTTGCAAATCACAACAGGTTCCAAACATCATCAAAGAAGAGGATATATGAAATTCCCGCACATGAAGAGCATTTGAAGCAATTGCACGATAGATTGCAGGAAGATGAGTTGGGCATACAACTAATTAAAATATTAGACGATCAGGAGTTAAAAACTGTAATTTCGCAAGCAGCAGTAAACAACTATTGATTAGAATATCGGCTCATATTGCTTCTAGCTAGAATGGGTAACATAAAGGCTCAGACTTCCAAGCATGAAGTTACTATCATATTTTTTGAGCCATCAGATTTTGGAGAAATAGTTACGGATGTTATGGCTTGGAAGCAGTTTATTGATGAGTCAGTTAGGTCCACATAAAGTGTTTTTTCTTGTTGACACCTAGAAAACCTATTTTGTAATATTTGTATTTTTTGTATAAATTAGAAAATACAATAAGACAAACCCTTTTTGTAACCAAATTGTAAAGGAATCCCAAAGGGCAAGGAGGTCGAAGGTCACTTGGAAATGTATAAGTATAGGTAAAATTGAATGACAGAGGACTTTTCCATGCTCTTTTAGGTGAAAGTATTTATGTAAGAAGAACTGTTTCTTTTTATAATAAAGAAGGACTGATTTTATTTCTGCTGGAGAAGGAGTTGTTCAAGTTTCAAATGCATGTTGTGTGGATGCTTGAATGTAGAACTATTTATGTTTCAGCTTACTCTGCAAACCTGTGAGATTTTTCTGACTTATGAATTACTTCTATGTTATGAATGATTTCTTGTTATTTGATGAAGCTTATACAACAAATTGAGTAATGAATTTTCTAATCAACACTTTGTTATCTCTATGTTTATCTTTCTACTGTATTCATGTGTTTTGAATTATATCAGCTACCTGTAATATTCTTTATGCATATTATACAGTACATTACTCACATAAATAATACTTTTCTCCCTAGGGATAGGTTAGCTAGTATTAGATAGGTTTAACTTAGTTGTATTTTTCTTTGTGTGATTTAGGAACAAAGGAGATAAGAGCCTACCCATCACATTGTGAACCCTTTTCTTCCTAATCATTTACATTTAAATTTAGGCACTTGCGTATCATTATAAAACATAAAAGAAAATACACATAAACGGTGGACCGGGCTGCAACCAGTAAAATAGATTTAAACCGTTACTTAACTCAACAGTATCCATACCATTAACCAGATGGATTCCCCATACCAAATAATAAGATAACTGATTGGGAGCGGTTATTGGCAATAATCCTTACTGTCGATACCTGGGATTTTCCAGGCCTCAACAAACCCTCAAAAAAATTTCTTCTTTTCAACATGCTTTATCTAGAGAAACATATGTGATATTCCTCGATTACTATACTAGTCATATTTTACTAACCAAGACATATATGAATCCACATACAGTTGTACCAAGTAAGTACCACAACATATTTTGTGTACATATATGTGTACATACTGTAAAGAACATAACATATCTTGGGACCTGTGACTAACCAAATACATTTCAACTGACTTGAGATGCTTGAAATATGAAATAAGAATTATAAAATTTCATATTTACCTTCATATTTGTGGCCATGGATTTGTAGTTAATCATCCTGAAGTTATTCAAGTTCTTTTACTACACATGTTCCTTAACTGAGGAAAATATTGTCTAGTGATTGGAACACCACTAATCATAAGAATCATAATAAGAATATCGAATAAATTTCACATATTCCTTATGAATATGAGCATCATGCATAACTCCTTATTACAGGAGGTACATCGACCAGTTACTAAATTGTTCTTCAAAAGATAACGAGACTAGCAACTCCCTCTCACCATGTAAATGTGAGAATCATAATTTGGGTCCTCCATTATGGAGACTTCATTCTCATCTATGCCTAAAGCTCTTCTTGACCCATGAATTTAAAAAATATAATTTAATTATCTTCAAGATTCTTAACATATCTCAAAATAATATTAGGGATTTTATTCTGACTTCTTCCTAATACATAGGAACCTCCCGATATGCTACCAAAAGCTTCTTCCTTCATAACATCTCGTTCTCCTTCAGGATCATCCATCAAAATCGCTCTTCATTCAATACATGTCAGTTTTTCTTGTAGGTCAATATATATTGTTTTTCCTACAAGAGAAATTCAATCAATAAACATGACAAAAAACACATACTGACATGAAAAACATTCTAACCAATGTTTCAGTATAAACATATATCATAATTTTTAATCACATGAATACCTCAATTTATTTGTAGTGGTTAGTATTGTTATGTACATATTAAATCAATATTTTTACATAACCTCATTCATATTTCATGTAATTTTTTGCAGTTCTATATCAGTCTTAGATTTCATGAAGATTTATGCAAATCATTTCTCTTCTTAATATATTTTTTCCTATTTACCAATAAAATAGAAAGATTGAAACATATTCTTTTAATCGTGTTTATACCATAACGTTATTCCTAATCCAAGGAATATAGATTGTAATGAAACAAAATCTGTTTTTCATAAAAGCATATTATAATCAAATGATCATGCATCCCAACATTCATATCTCATAAATCAATCATGCAACCAAACATTCATATCTCATGAATAATTATGAAACTCTATATTCATAACTTTGTGAACAATCATGCATCCCAATAATCATATTTTATAAAACAATCACACATCCTCTATATTCATATTTTATAAAACAATCATGCATGCTCTATATTCATATCTTATGAACATTAATGCATGCTCTATATTCATATGTTATAAAACAATGATGCATGCTCTATATTCATATTTTATAAAACAATCATGTAGCTCTATGTTCATATCTTATGAAACAATCATGAATGTTTTATATTCGTATGCTATGAATTTTGTTTATTTGCAAATAAACATATATGCTCACAATTTCCTAATCTTAGGAATACAAATATCTATATGAGTGTAATGAAAATATTCAAAAACAGATAGATCTAAATAGCATAAAAAAATTGGGTACTTGTCTTTTTTTTGTTTTGTGTGGTCCCTATTTATCTCAGATTCCTTGTGGAGATACTGCAGTCCCTAGGTCTTGATCTCTTTGCAAATTTGAGTGCATGAATGAGGTAGCAAATCTCTACATGGAGAAATTGGTTCCCATGTAACCCAAAGCGAATGTTCTTCTTCAAATAAAACTTCTTCCAACCATCATAATCTTATTTGAATGAGATATCAACTCTATTAGGATCCGATTATACATAATATCCATTGGATAATGATAATATCCAAACCACATATCTCACGGTTCTTCCATCAATTCCTCCAATTTGGGAAAATGGCCACAACATGAATTCTAAGAATTTCATCTTCAAATACCTGGTCATATCTCTCAAACGGTTGCAATTTATTGAAACATTCTTTGACACTAAGCTAAATAAACCCATTTGGGAAGTGGGTTTCAAACCATTTTTTTCTTATTCCTCATGTATTGATTAGAGTGTATCAATGAAATTTTCCTCCTGAAAAGTGAAGGAAATGGTGCATATTCACTTTCTCTTGAATCACCCTGCATTGGATAAAGACTCCTCACTCACTAAGGTCATGTAGACATCCAGATCATTCTCCTCAATAATTCTTAACACCCTTGCATTTTATTTGTTGAATTTGGAAGCACCTTCAAGTCGGTATTTTGGTTGGATGGAGATCGATACCATTATTCCAAGCTCTTTGCTCATTACTTCTCAAGATCACATAGGTTTTAGTTTCTTGCGAAAAATAATCTCTTGCATTCCCTTTCTTTGAGACCATGTTAATGATTGAGAAAAATAAAGAAACTTGAACTTTAAAACTTTAATCCACAATTATAGTGCATATAGATCTCATTAATAATCCAAAGACATAAATAAACCAAACCATAGAACAAAGGACATACCCTGGGAAAACCCTCCACTTATTTGGAGGATAAAAAAACCTATCAAATAATATTTTTTGTATGATTGATAAGTGGTAGATAATGATTACAACATAATAGAATATTTCTTTCACTGAGAGCACTAGAGATTGGATATCAAATGGAACAATGTATCTAACTTGGAAACTTCATAACACTTTAATAACAAGTCAAATTAGGTTATACAACAAAAATAGAATGGTTGCATGCATATGTAACTTATTAACACTTAAAAAATTGACACATGTTCGATCATGCACCCCCCATTGAGCTGATGCCAAGTTAGAACTCCATAATTATATCCCACTAGAAGATATGTGTTGTTAGTTAATTAACTAACTCTATCTGAGTTGTTAACTCAATGGACTGAACTAAACTAGATGGAATTTCATGGAATTTCATGGAACTGAGTGTAACTGCATACAACTAAGTGTAACTAAACTAAAATGAATGGAACTGCATGCAAGTGAATGGAACTGAACATAGTTGAATGTAACTGAATAGAACTGAATGTAATTGTTTAGAATTAGTTCTTCAATAACCACTTGCATAAATTAAGGATTTCATTCCTTAATAAACTGAACTTGTTTATGATAACTAATACTCAACTGGTGTATTATGAATTCAAGTTCACTTGGTAGAAACATGGGAAATTCAAATTCTCTCTCCATATCTATGTTTATATTAATTATTTGTGCATGGTCCATATGTGTTTTCATAAATTCTATATCATATCATACTCATAAGAATTGTTTCAAACCTATGATTATATGTATTACCCCAGGTCATATAATCACATTCTAAAGTAAACCACTATAGGGGTAGTTAATCCTTAAAGGAGACTTATAGCACCTACTAACCATGACTAGCCATACATCACATAGTATATCGTCAAGACTTAATACAACATAAGTCATGTGAACTTAATACACATAATTTCTGGACTTGACACAACAAGTATGAGACCTCAACATAAGGTAATGACATTAACCATATGATCATAGTACAAGCATCTATATCGAATACAACAATGTCATGTGAACTTAATACAATATAAGTTCTGGACTTGATACAACACAAGTATGAAACCTTAACACATAAGATCATAGAGAATATATGAATATAACTAAAACATAGATTCCAGACTTGATTACAACAAAAGTATTAGACCTTAACACATAAGGTCATGGAGAATAATTTCCAAAGTTGTACTCTCTATTAGTTTTTCGAGATCTGATTAGGTTAATTAGGATCTTTGTCTAAAAGAATAAAAAGTACAACAAGATGTATAAGATATAAAGATACACAAGACACAAATATTTTCATTGGGGAAACCATAAAGGAGAAAACCCTGCAAAATTCCTCATAATAGGATAGTCACAAAGACTATGTCATCGGATGATCAATCCCAGTAATAAGATGTATTGAGTAGCTATCTATATCTCCTCTCTTGTCTCTCTTTCTCTATCATGCAAAATTGAGTGAGTGTGAGGTATGTATAAATGAGGGATATCACATCCCTATTTATATCTTTGATGTGACTGACAAAATACATGACTGGGGCTGACTTGTCTCACTAACAGGTATGAATTCTCCTATAGAGAGTCCAAATACACATTCCATGATGTTATATTGGGGACTAATTCCCCAACTTAGAATGCATGTTGTACCTCAATGTCTAGACACAATAAATACATCCTGTAAGGAGGTAAACACATCTCCAATGGGGGTACAAGACCATACAATGATAATATACATTAGAATATCTTTCAAAGCTACAAATACATCAACACTCCCTATTAAATAGGAAGGTATTCTCTCTCTTTCACGATCATCAACACATTTGTTAAAGTCTTTATTGGGGATTCATCATCACGAAGTCATAGAGTCATCATCATAGTTGCTTCCATCATCATATTATAATCAATCATCAAATGGTACTATCTATCATCAGAAGTTTCTACAGAGACATCCCTCTTTCAAGATGGGTGTAGGCCTACTCCTCATTTAATTCTTCATCACATCTCAAGCAATCCTTCTCGTAGGAACTGTTGAGGACCTTCTTTACATTTCCACGGAAATAAACTACATCTTCTACCTTTATCTCATCATATCCAGATGAGTCTCTTTTTGTCATGAACAAAACAAAACATAGCACACAAAGCATCCATGGTCAACATGCGTTCTACTAGTAAAGGAGAACTGCCTAGGTGAAACTCATGTGCTTCATGACCTTATCATCCCAAAATGGGAGCACACACATATATAGATATATATGTAAGGACTAATTACAACCAAAAACCATGCTACATCAGGAATTTTACGTTCTAGGTCAACCTCAAGGATATATTACATCTAAACACCCTGTATCTAGGATTTTTTCCATTCAGAAAACCTTGATGGAATATTATATCCGAGTAACCTGTGTACCATGTCGGGGCTCTTTTTATACTCAGAGAACCCACATGACATATTACATTCGAGTAACCTGCGTACCATGCCAGGGATCATATTTATACTTGAATAACCTGTCACATGATTCATTACGTACTAGGATAACCTATGATCTTATTTAGGATTGATTACATCCATGGAAAACCTATAGGAATCATTAGATCTGAGCATCCTGCTTCACTAGTATTTTTTCTACTCGGACAACATCTCTCATTTTCCATGTGAGATATTATGGATCTGTTATTTCTATCATAGAACCATATTAGAACCAATTACATCCAAGGATAACCTGCGTGCTTCGAAAGGATTTATTACATCCAAGGACAACCTACAATACTGATTATGTCTGAGAAACCTACAAACTTCGCTAGGATTTACACTTAGACAGCCTATTTATCTAGCTATGCTAGAACACGTCGCTCCCTTTTTTTAGGAGTCTCGATCTAGATCACACCAAGTCTTTCTATGATGTACTTGAACTTAACTCTTACTAGATCCTTGGTCAACACATTGAATATATACTCATCCATTTCCATGTAATGGAGCTTCACTACCCCTCTCTGCACCATATCACTGATATAGTGGAACTTGGTCTCGATGTTCTTCGACTTGTCATGGAAGATACGGTTTTTCGATAGCTTCACACAGCTCTGATTGTTGCATAAGATATAAGTCACATCCAACTGGAGATGAAATAAGTCATACAATATCTTTTGTAGACACACTGCCTTGCAAATAGCAGAGCAAGAGACAACATACTCTTCCTTGGTTGTGCTCAACACCATGTATGATTTCTTCCTATTGAACCAGGAGAATGTGTCTGATCCCAAACTGAAACAAAAACCTGATGTTCTCTTCTTGTGAGTTGTGTTACCTTCCCAATATAAATAAACATAACCATTTAGGTTATTTTTCTGATTTTTATCATATTTGAGCCCATAATCCACTGTACCTTTTAGGTACCTCAATACATTCTTTGTAGCTATTAGGTGAACATGTCTCAAATTCATCAGGAACTAGATTAGGATGTTCACTGCAAATCATATGTATATCCTTGTATTCATCAGGTACATCAATGAGTCAATCATCTGACGATATATCGTGGCATCAACCATATTAGATGAAGCATCACTCATAAGCTTCAAATTAGGTTCCATATGTGTGGCTATTTCCTTGTAGTCGAACATTCTAAATCTCTTCAAAATATCCAATAAATACTTTCCTTGACCAAGGAAGATCCCATCTACACTTTGGCACACCTCCATGCCTAAGAAGTAGTGCATCATACCTAGGTCTTTCATCTCAATCTCTGTAGAAATTCTCCTCCTTGCATCTTTAATGGGTTCATCTTTTCCTGTCAGAAAAAAGTCATCGACATATAGTCGGAGCATCACTGGTATTCCCTTTTGACCTTTGAAGTAGAGGTTGGAATCTTCTTTACTCTTGGTAAATCCCAAGGTCATCAAGAATTTATCCGTCCTACCGTACCATGTCCTTGGTACTTGTTTCAATCCATACAAATCCTTATTCAATTTGCACACATGGGTCTTCCTGTCATGTGTCTTGAATCCTAGTGGTTGTTCCACATACACTTCCTCCTCAACTACACCATTCAAGAAATTTGTCATGAAATCCATCTGGTGTATCTTCCATCTCATAACTACTTCCAATGCAAGTGTTAACACTTCGTTTTAACAGTTGATCTAAGGGCCTGATGGAGGTTCAGTAAGGGTCTCAGTCCCTCAAATTTCATGTGAGCACCCTTCAACGAGGAAAATGGCAGGCGCGTTGTTAACTTTGGGTAGGGTTCATAATCAAAGGCTGCGATTGATTGGAGGTGGATCAACGTCTCCAAACCTCTTCGCACGAGCAAACATGTGCAATCAAAGGTTCTTTCCCGGATCGCAAAACATGTTAAATACCGAAGGATTTTGACGGTTGAGATGAGGCCTGGGGTAGATCTATGGCCTAAAGTAATTTTGCAATCCATACTTGTGTGGGTAAAACCGCAATCTCAAATCGCGAAAAGGTGTAGAGGTCACAAAGATCAATGGCCGCAATGAAGAAGGATATAAATCTACAGCTACGGTTCATTTCGCAAGGTGAAATAGTGTAGACAAATATCTGAGTTTTGTGGAAATTGAACCCAGTGATAGAACAATTTTACTCACAACAATTATCAATTGTACATGCAAAATCACTCACAAAAGAGACTGAATATGGAGTTGAACACTAAACTGTATTAACTCAGTGTACAATAGCCAACCCTGTAACATGATAGGTTGCTGAATTAAATAATTACATAAGGGATTTGAATGCATGAGGAGGAAATTTGAATCTATTCAAAAGAAGGCTTACTAAAATTGAACAATTCCCCCATAGGTGCATAAAGTAGTTTCCAAATCAGCTAAGGAGCTCACGTATTGGAAAAAGCACTTAGGCAAGCTAAAAGGTGATGGAAGGAAAAATCATACATGCTTTTCACAGGAGAAAAGAGTGGAGGATGTGGAGGACAAAAAACTAGTTAACCTCACCTAGTCAAACTTTCCCAATTGCCTTAAAGCACTGAAAAAGCATGCAATAAAGCAGAAAAAGTAGAAGGGCACCTAGTAGGCCAGGAATAAAGCAAAATTGATTCCTTGAGGTTTCTCAAGTGCTACATGAGTCAAAATAGGCAATTTTGACCACTATGGATAGGAAAATGACAACTTGCATAAGGTGGAATCATGAAACTAGGCAAATAAGACAAAAATGATTAATTTAATGTCTAAGGTAGCTAACTATGGGTTGATTATTCTAACACCCCCCCTTAAGCCTAACTTATGAGTAATATATAAGAAAATTATACATCCTAGCAACAAGGATTAGTCACCCTTTACATACTGCATGTCCATTTAAACAAGGAAAGAGGCAAAAGCCACATGGGAAAATCCTCCCTTAAACATGGACTGTAAAACAAAATTTGGAAATCTTGTCTGCACTCATGCTTCACAGCATGATCAGCAATCCCCAGCAGTGATTTGAGATTCTTGAAGGTCTTCTCACAAAATTCTTTGGTGAAGATATCAGCTACTTGTTCTGAAGATGAACATAAGAGTAGGTGAATGGTGCCATTATGCACAAGCTCTCTAATGCAGTGCATATGGATCTCAATGTGTTTGGTTCTCTGATTATGAACTGGATCATTGTAGATTTGAATGGTACTCTGGTTATCACAGTAAATGGTAGTTGATTACTCTTATTCTAAGCCACACTCTCCAAGTAACCCCTGCAACCATAAACATTGAGTTTCTGCATTTACAACTCCTCTGTACTCTA
Source organism: Pseudotsuga menziesii (assembly GCA_001517045.1). Classification (NCBI taxonomy): domain Eukaryota; kingdom Viridiplantae; phylum Streptophyta; class Pinopsida; order Pinales; family Pinaceae; genus Pseudotsuga; species Pseudotsuga menziesii. Next base: position 152,552 of record LPNX010435929.1, on the reverse strand, counting down.
CTTCTGTAGATGAGAGTGCAATGGCACTCTGTTTCTTGCTTGACCAGCTGATTGGTCCTTTTGCAAGCGTGAACACATATCCTAATGTGGACTTTCTGTCTGTGCTATCACGTGCCCAATCACTGTCAGTAAGCCTAATCAAATCAAGATCATATTTTGCTTTATAGAAGATCCCATGTGTCCTTGTTCCCTGAACAAAGATAGGGATCCTTTTGGCTGCCTTCCAATGGATCTCATGAGGCTGATCCATGTATCTATAAGCCACATTTACTGCATAATAAATATCAGGTCTAGTATGTTTAAGATACAACAAACATCCAATCAGTTGCCTATACAGTGTATTGTTTACCATAGGTGAAGAATCAGCTTCTTCCAGCTTCACTCCTTAAAGGAAAGGAGTCTTGCTTGGCTTGCAATCCTTCATTTTGAAGTTTTTCAGCAAATCCAAGGCATACTTGGACTGGTGCACCTTTATTCCAGATTTGTTTTGAGCAATCTCAAGCCCCAAGAATTGGCTTAAGAGCCCCAAATCTTTCATGGAGAAGGCTTGGTTCATTGCACCCTTCAAGGAAGCAATCTCATCCTTTGAGCTTCTTGTAATGAGAAGGTCATCAACATATAACACAATGATCATTAATGAACAATTAATTAACTTCAAAAATACATTTGGATCTGATTTGCACCGAACAAAATTCAGTGATAGCAAGAAGCTATCAATCTTGGCATACCAAGCCCTGCGGGCTTGGTTTAGCCCTTACAATGACTTTCTCAACCTGCACACAAGAGATGGGTTAGTAGCAAATCCTTGAGGCTGCTGCATGTATATCTCTTCAGTGAGATCTCCATTCAGGAAGGCACACTTTACATCCATGTGATGTACCTCCCATTGCTTTGAAGCTGCAATGGCTAAGGCTAGCCTGATGGAGTCCATCTTTGCCACTGGTGCAAAGGTCTCATTGTAATCTATGCCATGAACGTATGAGTAGCCCTTGGCTACCAATATGGCCTTGTACTTCAGAGGTCAACCATCAACAAAAAATTTGGTCTTGTACACCCACTTACACTGAACTAGCTTCCTCCCTAGGAGAAGATCCAATAGCTCCCAAGTGTTGCTCTTCTGGAGTGAGCTGAACTCTTCCTTCATGGATTCTTTCCATATTGGATCTCCTTCTGTATCTTCATATGTCTGAGGATCTGATTCCACCATCAGATATCATTTCTCAGCAAACATAGGATCCTTCATGCACAGAGCACTCTCAAATTGAGATCCAGTCCTCCTAGGGTCATTGGGATTCCCAACTAGCTCTCCTGCTGCATGAAGTGTCTTGGCTGCCCATTTTGGCCTTGTAGGGCTGTTAGGATATGCAATAAACTCATCACTATCAGACATATCAGAATCATCATGTTCAACAATCTCTTCACTTACTTTCAGAGGTTCTGGTGGTGAAGAGGCTTCTCCAACTTCCACTGCTGCTAGGGGTTCTTCTTGAAACTGAACACACCTTTCAATGAAGGTTTTGTTTGTGCTCAAATTTATCATATTGTACCCTTTTTAATCTTCAAAGTACCCAAAAAATAGGCACTCTTGGCTTTAGGGCTGCAAAGCCTTTCTCTTTTTTGTTGGAATTCTAGCCCAAGCCCTTGAGCCAAAAATCCTGAAATGGGTCACATCTGGCTTGTGCCCACTCCATGCTTCGATAGGAGTCATACCATCAAGTTGTTTATGATGCACCCTATTCTATATATAGGCTGAATATTTTATAGCTTCAGCCCAGTACATTGGTGGCAAAGTTTTTTCCTCCATCATGCATGCTGCCATCTCCTTCAGTGATCTGTTCTTCCTCTCAGCAACACCATTTTGCTGTGGTGTGTAAGGGATAGAATGTTGCATCTGAATACCTGGATATGCACAATATTGAATAAACTTAGACTTGACATACTCACCACCATTTTCAAATATGAGTACCTTGAGTTTGCTCCCAGACTGGTTTTCAACCAAAGCCTTAAAGAATTTGAAGAGGCCAAAAACTTCAAACTTGTGTTTCAGGAAGTAAACCCATCAATACCTGGAAAATTCATCTATGAAATTCAATGCATATTTGGCCTGACTCATGGATATATCAGGGAATGGTCCAGCAACATCACTGTGGATCAACTCGAGGGGTGCAGAGGTTCTCTCATGACTAGCTCTCTCAAATTTATGCTCTGGGTGTTTTCCTAGGATACAACCTTGGCAGACTCCTTTGGAAAATTTTATCTTTGGTAACCCTATGACCATCTCTTTTTCACTAAGATCAGAAATATAATTGTAATTTAGGTGGCCAAATATTTCATGCCAAATATTGCTTTCTTCATTAGCATGAATCAGAAGAGTAGAGGGGTTTGAGTAGGGTAGGAAGTGTGAGAACATGTATACCTTCTGAGTATGATTTGCAACTCCTTTTGCAATGACTTTACCACTTGAGATCTCTGTGATCTCAACTTCATCAGGGGAGAATATGACCTTCTTTGGAGACCCAGTGTGGGTCATCTAATACATTGATAAGAGGTTGGAGGCAAGACCAAGAACATACAACACATTGCTGAATTGACCATGATCAAGATCAATCCTCCCTTTGCCCAAACTTTCAGTGAAAGAGTCATCTCCCAGTACTATTGGTGGACCTTTCAACATGTCAAGTGAGGAGAATTCCTCCTTGGTCGAAACTATATGTCTTGAAGCTCTAGAATCAATGATGAAACTAGGTGAGCTTGATGTGCCAGCAACCAATGCATGAACTCTCTCTCTGTCTTCTGAACTTGATCCTCCTTCTCTCTTCTTTGAGCTGTCTAGAAGGGAGATGCCATTATTCTCCAGGAGTTGGGTCAGCATGTCTATTTGCTTCTTCATACAAGAGCTTTCAGTTTTATTGCCCTTATTGCAGTATGCGCACTTGCTCATTTCTCCTTTATTTTTCTTCTTCTGGTAGTTCTTCTTGGAACCTTGTGGCTCCTCCGGAGACTTGTTCTTGTCTCTCTTTTGCTCAGGTGGATTTTTAGCTTTCTTTTTGCTTTTTGAATCCACCCTCAAATCTCTAGCAACCAGAGCTTGGTCTTTGGATGGTTTGATGGTGCCCATCATCACCAGTTTGTCTTGTTCTTGTGTGAGAGATTCCATGAAATCTGCAAGGCTAGGCATCTTCCAGGTTCGAGCTGTCAACTTTTTGGAATAGAAGGTAAAAAAAAACACTAAATAGTCAGGACCAAGCTTCGAGAGTATGGCCAAGACCAGCTGATCATCCTTCTTTTCAATCCCACATTGTTTTAGCTACAAAACAAGTGCTTTGAACTTGGAGAAATAGAGTTGCAGGGATTCAAAGCTATTTGGACTCAGGGAGATCAGTTCATTTTTTATTTGATGTCCCCTCATTTCATCTGTCTTTCCAAAAAGATCAGAAATCTTCTCCCATACTTCATCCAGTGATGTCAATCCATCAAGATGGAAAAGGAGGTCTCTGAAAATACTCAGACACAAGAGACCATAGGCCTCATCCCTCCTGTTGTGCCATTTTATCTTCTCTGCAGCTGCATTGGGCTCTGCTTCTGTTGCCATAGTCACCCTGTAGAGGAATTTCTCTCTCAATAGTATCTCCATCTCTGTTTTCCATTCAAAGAAATTGAAGGGAGTCAAGATGATCTTCTGAGATTGATCCATAGCTCAGAAATTTGTCCCGGCTGTCAGTAGAAGGCTCCTAGTCACTAATGTCGAACCTACAAAACAAAATTGAAGGAGAGAAATCAATCTACAATGGCTCTAATACCATGTGGAAATTGAACCCAGTGATAGAACAATTTTACTCATAACAATTATCAATTGTACATGCAAAATCACTCACAAAAGAGACTGAATATGGAGCTGAACACTAAACTGTATTAACTCAGTGTACAATAGCCAACCTTGTAACATGATAGGTTGCTACATTAAATAATTATATAAGGGATTTTAATGCATGAGGAGGCAATTCGAATCTAGTCAAAAGCAGGCTTACTAAAATTAAGCAATTCCCCCATAGGTGCATAAAGTAGTTTCCAAATCAGCTAAGGAGCTCACAAATTGGAAAAATCACTTAGGAAAGCTAAAAGGTGATGGAAGGACAACTCATACATGCTTTTCATAGGATAAAAGAGTGGAGGATGTGGAGGACAAAAAACTAGTTAACCTAACCTAGTCAAACTTTCCCAATTGCCTTAAAGCACTGAAAAAGCAGGCAATAAAGCAGAAAAAGCAGAAGGGTGCCTAGGAGGCCAGGAATAAAGAAGAATCGATTCCTTGAGGTTTCCCAAGTGCTACATGAGTCAAAATAGGCAAGTTTGACCACTATGGATAGGCAAATGACAACTTGCATAAGGTGGAATCATGAAACTAGGCAAATAAGACAAAAATGATTAATTTAATGTCTAAGGTAGCTAACTATGGGTTGATTATTATAACAAGTTACCCATTGCGAAAAATGGTGGGGCCCACTCGGATCAACGGTTGCATGAAGGGTCGATCTCGATTGACGGCTAAGAACATGTCATGATATAGAATTGCCTGTGGTGTTCAGAAGAAAGAAGTTGGAGGTAGAATGAATGGAACATGGATGGCAGATATAAAAGATTCCTTTGATCGAAAGGATGAGAAGACTCATGAGGTGTAGATTTCCCATCCAGTGTGGAAATGATAGCAGAGGGGGCATTCACACGTGTAGCCTTCCCCATTGCATATTGGTTGATTCTTCCGGTGCCATTCGGGATTTGCCTAAGGTGGAAGTATTATCCAGTGGTACTAGTTTTTCGGTTCGCAGGTGTGGCACGTGTTCACTTCAAGGGGAGCCATCCCTATGGAAAAACTATGTTCCCTGAGGTTAGGTGGATTTTGTGTGAGCTGGCCTACGGAAATGAGGAAAGTATCCGAAGAATCTGTTGCTCACACGATGCAGAGCCAATGCGATGCGGGAGACCATTCTGTTTCCCACTTCAAAGGAAGAAGGAAATGTGGGAGCGTCCACTTCATGAAATATGTAGCATGGATCTACTATACCAGAAGGCATCCACAACTACTTTCCACAGTAGACACTAAGGCACCATAGATGATGAAACCAAATGACTAGATCCCCAGCAAGTAAAAGATGGCTCTACTCGCACCTCCGCACAGGTTGAGACCAAATACACTCGATGATAGTGTGTACACGAATATTGACCAGCCTTTTCAAATATCAATCTCGTAGCCTTATAAATACTACTTTTAGATCAACAAGAGCGAACTAACATATCTCTAGAGATCGAGTTCTACTTTTCCATGAATCTGCAAAGGCCTGATAGAGTTTGATGATGAAGATCTGGTTTGAGAATCTTGTCCGTCAGGGGGTGTTGATGGTTGGTGAGAAGGTTCCACACTCACTCGTCACCTTGGTATTCACTTGCCAATGGTGACACCAGCCATTTGGGCCTAGATGTGACACTCGCATCTTCAACGACGCAAGGCCTGGACACTTACTTCTAGTAAATGTTTTTCCAGGAACCCCTGATACCATCATTCCCACCAAAGCCTCCGCAGAAGGGGACAGTCATCAACGGTTCCCTGTATAAGTATTCATTCGGATGGGAGTGTCAGGGGTCTAAATCCTTCATCATTCTGTTTGTGAATTCCACTTTCCAAGGGTGGTGGGGCTAGTGTAGATACACTACACCTTAGTGCCTATTGGAGAACTCGCCTTGCCGAAGGTGAGGAGTATAAGAATGACAAGTCACCCCATAGGGTTGTATCAATAGGAAGCAATGTTGCACTTCTTCCAAAGCTCAGAGATAACAATCTTACCTAGAGAGGAAGAAGGTGGCGGATGTGACTGGACCAGGGAAGAAGGCTGACCACTTTGCCAGCGTGTGACCATGCGGAAAGCTGCATTTGAACATGGTGGAAGCACATGTTTTAGGTAGAGAGGGAAGCATCATCCTCATCACCCATCATGGCAACCAAGCATGTCAAGCTGTTATTCAAGACAAATGCGATAGCCAGCGTCGTGACGTTTGTCGTGCATATTTGTAAAACGTGGCGATAGTCCAATCCTTACACTGTTAATTCCTGATGGCAACCTATAACAGTTTTTAATCTGGTAGTCTCAACAACAGGATTGTATAAAAATGCTCCTGATGGAGGGAGAAAGGAGTTAGTGAATTGGATTGGGAAACATTCCCGGGCTGAGGCTCCCATTTGTAAAACTTGATACCTATGAATGAATAAATTGCAGCGAAAGACTGTTACTTAGGGCATAGATTCATGTGTTGTTGTTTTTCCCAATACGTACTTTCTCTTACGTGTGAATGTGTTTCCTGTTTCCACTCCTGTCTATTAACTTCTTTTCATGCCTGCAACTTAGGGTATAGTGGTTCAGAATTCATACTCATTATGCTCCGGCCGTTGTTCCAGGCATTCTTCAATGGTTCTTCTAAATTTGCATGGAATTCATCTTGTTGGTGCTCAATGCGATGGACTGTCCCTTCTTGTCCTCTAAATCACCCACTAAATATCTCCTGATTGGGAAATCAGTGGCTATCTTGCCTCTGTTTGCAATCTTACGTCATTCCTTCCATTTGTAATAATTTCTTGCACAAGTTTTGACTCCATTTGCCCATGTTCCCTTGCCCCCGATAATCCCACCATGAAACTTCCTCCACATACTTTTCCCCATTCAGGATCCTAGCCCCCTGATCATGCTAATTGAAAATCCTATGTAGAGTAGACTCTGGTGACACACAAGACTGGCAACCTTATGTGGAGCATACTTCGGTGACAAACGAGAGATCCCTCTCTAACTGCACAGGGATGGAGGCACGGTCTAAAGTGGTTCTGCTATTTCCCAAGAGCGTCCTCCCCTCACTCGACCTTCAGGGCTCAAATCCTGGTGCCAACAAACTGGTGCCGTTTCCAGGGATGAACTTGAAAATCCTCCCTAGGAATAATGAAAAAGATTTAGATCTGGCTGTTGATGGTGAACAATTGGTCAGACATCAAGAAGGTTGAGCACTTTTCACTTGGAAACTCCACTCTTGAAGGATTCAAACTTCAATGAGTATGCTAGTGGTGTGACCCATAAATCAAATGACCGAAGAGAGCTGTCAGACTCTGCCTCGAAAATGGACCCCTCATAAAGCTCTGGAATGCATAGCGAAGGGTCCAAGCACTCGAGTCCGCATTTCTTCTGGGATGCCTTATCATATCTTGTAAGTTTAATATTATCCTCTCTTAAATTTGTCAAATCAACCTTCTATGGCCTAGCTCACTCTGAGAAAAGCCATGAATATGTTCCTATTTATCCTTCTTTATGAACTGAAAGCGTTGCTTCATCTTGTACATCTAATTTTGGCTTAGATCTTTATTCGGGGACACTCAATGTCAAAGGACACCCCTGTGAAATTCATGAAACCTCGAACGATAGTTTAGCTATCGTACCTAAACTTGTCTCCCCCATTTCTCCCAGCCGATATAAACCGCTGCAATTTCCTCCTATCCTCCATGATCTTCCCACGAAATATTATAAGTACCTCCCCAAGTTCGATGGAGAATCTAAAAACTTAACTGCTGAGAAACATGTAAAATCCTTCGAGCATTTCTTTGACCTTTTTGAGATAGAACATGACGATGTCTGCATGCGGGCGTTTGCTCCATCCTTGCAAGGAGATGCCAAAGTTTGGTTGAAACACTTGCAGCGTAAGTCCATAAAAACTTGCGAAGAGCTTTCTTGCACATTCTTGAGGTTTTGGGGTAGAAGCAGGCCACTGGAGCAAATACTTTCAGAGTTTTATTCCTTGATGAGACATGAAGGTGAGACCATATCTAGTTTTAACAGAAGATTTGCAAGATTTTATTATAACATGCCTAAGGAAGTCCAACCTCTTGAGAACTCTGCTAAGATCTATTATGCAGCCACCTTACCTCCTAACCTATCCTTGCTTATTTTGGAGAGAAAATCAACCACCTTGCAGTAGATGTTCGTTGATTGTTTAGAGGTTTAGGAAAACCTTAAGATGTCTAAGAAATTGTCAGATTAGAACTGTGGTGGTGAGATAAAAGATACATACAAATTGGTTGGGCCCTACAAGTAGAGGGAGGAAGCCCATGAGCCGTCAAAGATCTCTCATTGTATGCAGAAAGATGACAGGCCTGAGGCTGAAATAGACAGCCCTGTAGGGTTATTCTCTGAAGATGGCGACCTTCCCCACCCCTGGCCAACTAGGGACGATTTTAAGAAGGAGTTCGGTGTGCCTGTGTACGATGAATATGAAGAAGAGTACCTACCGAATATACCTGACGAGCCAACTGTTGAAACAATGCCTTCTGATAAAAGAAATCAAAGTGCAATACAAAATTAGGAGGTCGAAACTAGAAAATATGATGAGGGCATTGGAGGTGATAGCTTACCCTTATGTTATGCCTCTTTTGAGTTGATACAACATATGATTAAGCAAAAGGAAATGGAGGTGATGCAGGCCAGAAACTTGTACAAAAATGAAGATGGATGCAGTAGCTTACAGATTAACACTTTTTCTAATACTCCGCCTTTAGGAACGCCACCTCACACAGAAAGAGTATGCCTAATCGGTTCCACTAGAGAAGCTGAACACCGCCCTCTCGAAGCACATCAAGCCCTTGTTATAGACATTTCGGGCAGAGAGAGGGATATTCCATTAGAGAGAGATTATGTGGGTCCTTGTCTATAATCTTCCAAATGTTAGCTTGACGACTTCCTAGAGGTAGGAAGCTTCAGACAGCTTTCCCATGAGCAGGTGACAGAGTGTGCTGGAGCTTGTCATGATTTCTACGACCCCGTGGCTGAGTACATGGAGGGTCTGGGTGAAGGAAATGATTGGTCACATATATACCTTAAATATAAGTTTGTTTATCATTTCCTTCTCCCATTATCTGTTTCATTTTTGTCCATCAAGCACCATACAAGAACAAGAATATTAGGCAAGTTGCTTGATTGGCTTCATTGGAAGTCCGATTTCACTTAGCTGGACTTGTGTACAAATTTAGGTAGAGTAGGTAGGAGAAAATAAGCTCAACTATTATCGAGCATTTCCTTCATTACTGTTTTCAGTTTGTTTTCATTTTTAGTTACCAACACAGGTTTACAATCACTAGCATGATTTGCAAAAGTGGCACGAATTCACTGAAGCAGTAGCATGGAACAGAATGGAGATGTCCAAGAAAGGCTAAAAGCGGCCCAATGGTTTCAGCACTTGGTCTATGGGGCTTCTTTGCTACCTCGCTGGGAGGATAGTATCCCTCGTGGAGCCAGTTGTTAATGCTCCATTTTAACATCTAATCTAAGGGCCTGACGGAGATTTGGTAAGGGTCTCAGTCCCTCAAATTTCATGTGAGCACCCTTCAACAAGGAAAATGGCAAGCCCATTGTTAACTTTGGGCAGGGTTCATAATCAAAGGCTACGATTGATTAGAGGTGGATCAATGGCTCTAAACCACTTCGTGCAAGCAAAAATGCTCGATCAAAGCTTCTTTCCCGGATCGTGAAACACGTTAAAGACCGGAGGCTTTCGATGGTTGAGATGAGGTATGGGGTAGATCTATGGCCTAAAGTAATTTTTCGATCCATACTTGTGCGGGTAAAACCGCAATATCAAATAGAAAAAAGGTGTAGAGGTCGCAAAGTTCAACAGCTGCAATGAAGAAGGAGATAAATCTATGGCTACGGTTCATTTCACAAGGTGAACTAGCATGGACGAATATATGAGTTCCTCGTTATGAAAAATGGTGTGGCCCACTTGGATCGATGGTTGCATGAAGGTTTGATCTCGATCGATGGCTAAGAATGTGTCACGATCCATAATTTCCTGCGGTGTTCAGAAGAAAGAATTTGGTGGTAGGATGAATGGAACATGGACGGTGGATATAAAATATTCCTTTGATTAGACGGCTGAGAAGACTCTCGAGGTGCAGATTTCCCATCCAGTGTGGAAATGACAGTGGAGGGGGCATTCATGTGTGTAGTCTACCCCATTGCAGATTGGCTGATTCCTCCAGCGCCATTTGGGATTTTCCTGAGATGGAAGTCTTGTCCAGCAATACTGGTTTCCCGGTTCACAGGTGTGGCACGTGTTCACTTCAAGGAGAGCCATCCCTGTGGCAGAACTATGTTCCTTGAGGTTAGGTGGATTTGGTGTGATCTGTCCTATGGAAATGAGGAAAGTAGCCGGCAAATCCGTTTCTCACACGAGGCAGAGCCAATGCGATGCGGGAGACCATTCCATTTCCCACTTCAAAAGAAGAAGTAAACATGGGAGCATCCACTTCATGAAATATGCAGCATGGATCTACTATACCAGAAGGCATCCACAACTACTTCCCACAACAGACAGATGAAACCAAATGACTAGATCCCATACAAGTAAAAGATCTCTCTTCTCGCACCTTCACATAGGTTGAGACCAGATACACTCGATGACAGTGTGTATAAGAATATTGACGAGCCTTTGCGAACATCAATCTCGCAGCCTTATAAATACTACTTTCATATCAACAAGAGTGAACTAACATATCTCCAGAGCTTGAGTTCTACTTCTCCATGAATCTGCAAAATTCTGATAGAGTTTGATGATGAATATCCAGTTTGAGAAGCTTGTCCGTCTAGGGGTGTTGGTGGTTGGTGAGAAGGTTCCACACTCACTCGTCTCCTTGGTATTCACTTGACAATGGTGACACCAGACATCGGGGCCTAGACGTGATACTCGCATCGTCAATGATGCAAGGCCTAGACACTTACTTCCCGTAAGTGTTTTTCTAGGAACCCCTGATACCATCGCGACCACCAAAGCCTTTGCAGAAGGGGAAAATCATCAATGGTTCCCTGTATAATTATTCATTCGGATGGGAGCATCAGGGGTCTAAAGACTTCATCATTATGTTTGTGAAGTCCACTTTCCAAGGGTGGTGGGGCTGGTGTAGATACACTACACCTTAGTGCCTGTGGGAGAACCTGTCTCGCCAGAGGTGAGGAGTATAAGAACGACAAGTCACCCCATAGGGTTGTCTAAACGTGAAGCAATGCTCCACTTCTTCCAAAGCCCACAGATAACAGTCTTACCTGGAGAGGAAGAAGGTGGCAGATGTGACTGGACCGGGGAAGAAGGCCGACCACTTTTCCAGCATGTGACCATGCGAAAAGCTGCATTTGAACACGGTGGAAGCACATATTTTGGCTAGAGAGGGAAGCATCATCCTCATCACTCATCATGGTAGCCTAGCTCATCAAGCTGTTATTCAAGCCGAATGCGACCGCCAGCGCCACGATGTTTGTCATGCATATTTGTAAAACATGGCGATAGTCCACTCCTTACACTATTAACGCCTGATGGTGACCTGTAACAGTTTTTAATATGGTAGTCTCAGTAATAGGATTGTATAAAAATGCTCCTGATAGAGGGATAAAGGAGTTAGTGAATTGGATTGGGAAAAATTCCTAGGATGAAGCTCCCATTTGTAAAACTTGATACCTATGTATGAATAAATTGCAGTGAAAGACTGTAACTCATGGCAGAGATTCATGTGTTGTTGTTTTTCCCAATATGTACTTTCTCATACATGTAAATGTGTTTCCTGTTTCCACTCCAGTCTGTTAACTACTTTTCATGCCTGCAACTTAGGGTATAGTGGTTTGGAATTCATACGTGTTATGCTTTGGCCACTGTTCCAGGAATTCATCAATGGTTCTTCTCAAGTTGCATGAAATTCATCTTGCTGGTGCTCCATGTGATGGAATGTTCCTTCTTGTCCTCTAAATCGCCCACTAAATATCTCTTGATTGGGAAATCTGTGGCTATCTTGCCTTTGTTTCCAATATTACGTCATTCTTTCCATTTGTAATCATTTGTTGCGTAGGTTTCGACTCCATTTTCCCATGGTCCCTTGCCCCTGATAATCCCACCATGCACCTTCCTCCACATACTTTTCCCCATTCAGGATCCTAGCCCCCTGATCATGTTGATTGAAAATCCTATGCGGAGTAGACTCTGGTGACACACTAGACTGAAAACCTTATGTGGAGCATACTCTGGTGACAAATGAGAGATCCCTCTCTGACTATGTAGGGCTGGAGGCATGGTCTAAAGAATTTCTACTAATGCCCGGGAGCGGACTCCCCTCGCTTGACCTTGGGGGCTTAAATCCTGGTGCCAACAGCAAGTATGGTCATAATGTTAGTATACCTCACCACGGATACAAATGTCTCTTCGTATTTTATTCCTTCTTTTTATGAGAATCCTCTTGCTACGAATCTTGCCTTGTATTTCTCAATGTTTCCATTCGCATCATGCTTGATATTGTAGATCCACTTTGAAGTCATGATAGACTTCTTTTATGGTCTCAAAACTATCTCCTAGATATCATTCTTCATGATCGACTGATGCTCCTCGATCATAGCATACTTCAACTCTTTATTTTTATGCTGCCTCTTCATACATTGAATGTTCTCTATTAGTGATGTCAAACAATAGGGCCACATAGCTATTGTAGGGATTTTCCATTTTTTTCTCTCTCTGTATTCCTTCTGGAGCACCATACATTTCTGCTTCTCATATGAGCTCCCGTTCCCATGTCGATTTCCTCTTATGGGAGTCCTTCTTAAGGATTATATCTATTGGCTCTTGTGGTTCTGCCATGTCATGATATTCATAGTATTCTGGAATTTCTTCTCTTATTTCCATATCTCAAGCTATGGTATTCTGGAATCTTCTTTATTCTTGGTAAATCCCAAGCTCATCAGGAATCTATCCATCCTACCGTACCATTTCCTTGGTGCTTGTTTCAATCCATAAAAATCCTTATTCAATTTGCACACATGGGTCTTCCTGTCATGTGTCTCAAATCCCAGTGGTTGTTCCACATACACTTCCTCCTCAACTACACCATTCAAGAAATTTGTCGTGACATCCATCTGGTGTATCTTCCATCTCATAACTACTTCCAATGCAAGTATGGTCATAATGTCAGTATACCTCGCCACGGGTACAAATGTTTCTTCGTATTCTATTCCCTCTTTCTATGAGAATCCTTGTGTTATGAATCTTTCCTTGTATTTCTCAATGTTTCAATTCGCATCATGCTTGATATTGTAGATCCACTTCGAAGTCATGATAGACTTCTTTTCTGGTCTCAAAACTATCTCCTAGATATCATTCTTCATGATCGACTGATACTCCTCGATCATAACATACTTCAACTCTTTCTTTTTATGACGCCTCTTCATAGGTTGAATGTTCTCTGTTAATGATGTCAAACAACAGGGCCACATAGCTATTGTAGGGATTTTCCATTTTTTTCTCTCTCTATTCCTTCTAGAGCACCATACATTTCTGCTTCTTGTATGAGCTCCCATTCCCATGTTGATTTCCTCTTGTGGGAGTCCTTCTTAACGATTATATCTATCAACTCTTGTGGTTCTGCCATGTCTGATATTCATGGTATTCTGGAATTTCTTCTCTTATTTCCATATCTTGGGCTATCGTATCTTCAGGTACCTTGACCTCTTTAATAGGCATCCTCCTGGATCTAAAGTATGTCGATTCTTCATCAAAGGTTACATCTCTACTGATGTCAATATTCTTGAATCATGGGAATTATATTCGGTAGTCCTTTCATGTATCATTATATCCTATGAATATACACTTCTTCCTAGAAGGATCGAGCTTGGTCATTTTTCTCTTTTGGGATATGTATGTACACCATGAAGCCAAATATTCTCAGATGGCTAACTTTTGGTTTCTCTCCTGCGAAATCCTCTTTAGTTTTCTTATGTTCAAGTACTCGATGAGTATTACATTTTTGTACATACAAAAATTCCCTTTCTTCCTCTACCCATAGGTGCATAGGAAGATCTTGGTCATGTAACATTTCCTTTGCTGATTCCATGATGGTTCAGTTCTTTCATTCTGCAACCCCATTCTACTGAGGATTGTATATAGTTCTTAACTCCATATTAATCCCATACTCTCTACATATTTACTTCAATTCTTTTGAGGTGAATTATCTACCATTATCTGACCGTAGAGTCTTGATCTTCCTTTCGGTTTGGTTCTCGAACAAAAATTTATATTCCTTGAAATTACTAAAAAATTCATTTTCCCTTTCAAGAAATATATCCAAGTCTTACATGAGAAATCATCTATAAAGGAAACATAGTACACATACTCTCTTAATGAGCTAGAAGACATGGGTCCACATACATCCAAGTGTACTATCTCCAGTATTCCTTTGGTCTTGCTCTCACTGCTGGGAAATTTATTCTTTGTATTCTTTCCTTGTGCACATCCTTTGCAAATTCCTTATGATTTGCCTCGATCTCTGGCACTCCAGAGACTGCTTTGCTTGCCATCAGTAGTGCTTTGTAGTGCACATGTGCAAGACTTCTATGCAGGTAGGATATTTATACACTTAGGATCAAAGATGATTTTAAGGAACCATACTTATTTAAAAGTGTATAAATGTTGGTGAATCTTACCAATTCTTAAAACGCCAACTATAAATGTTTGGCGGTATTTTTCAAAAAACATTTTAATTTCCAAGTGTTTTATATTGTTTATATAATAATTTGGCGATTTTTAGGGTGAAAAAAATTTATCCCATCAAAATTGGGCAAAATAGGGCTTCAAAAAATGCAAAATGGCAAATCATTTTTTGGAGAAAAACCTCTAAAAATTCCCCATGGGCTAAATTTCGCCCCTAAAATCATCCCTTCCTAGGATTTAGTTAATATCAACTTTTTATAATATATCAGTTAGGAAAAAATGTGTTTCTTTAGTATGCATGAGTATGCATTTGTAAATATCTAATCCAACGGTCACGATAGGTTCTAAACATAGAATGATCTAACGATTCATCTTCACTTCGATCATAACTACCCTTGATCCATGAATTAACACCCGATTGGTCCATGATATCTATTTAAAGAGCATGGAGGGTCATTGCCTAGTTGATCGATTATGAGAAACTCATTTGTAACTTTCTTTCTTTCGCTTAATAAACTTCCTTGAGTATCTATTTGGATGGGGCCGTGCGGTGTTTCCCTCTGAATGATTTAAACCACATCAAAACATTGGTGTGTCGATCTGTGATATGTTTGTGTGAGTGGATGCTCTAGGTGTTCGGTCTTTTGGGAGTACCCCGTGTACCCGAACATGGTATTAGAGCGATTATGAAGTGTTGCTTATGTTAATGAACTAGATCTTGAACTGGTGTAGCCAAAGATTTGAAAGGGTTTTGTGTTCTCAAACTTTTATGCATTTTTAGGGTGTGGCAAATGTTCCATTGCATTCGGAGCTCTGTTTCCATTGGGAAATACTTTCCTTTTGATAAAAAACGGTTTCCATTTTCTCCACATACGCCTATTTCATCAGATATGAAGGTATAATGTTACAATGACGTTTTTTTAATTTTTTTTAAATTTCTCATATTTTATTAGATTTATTATCAGATCTATTTTTTTGTTTTAGTTTTGGATTGTTTCCTTCCTTATCTGCCTATGATATTTTCTTTACACCTTGAGCGATTGCAACAGATCAAAAACAAAATGGAAAGGGTTTTTCTCTACTGCTTATGCCCTTTGTCATGCAGCTTGTGCAATCGCAGCGAATCAGAAACAAAGAGAAAACATAGACTTTCCAGGAAAGATAACGAGATATAACCACAAAAGTGTGGAAAAGGTTATTTTGTTTTGGTTTGTGGTGTGATTTGCAGGAAAAGAGGCAAGCACAAAGATTGATACAAAAGAGAAAAAAAAGACCTTCCTCCCCTTATTTTACGTACATTTTATTGGCTCACTTGGTTCAAAGTTGCTTTATTCCTTAATAAGTCTCAATTTCAAGTATTATTAAGTTACTTTTCTAAAAAGTGCATGCAATTTCTAATTTTAAGTTACTTTATTGTAAAAGTGCATCTCACTTAAATTAAAAGTGCATGCAATTTCAAATTTAAGTTACTTTATTGTAAAAGTGCATCTCACTTAAATTTAAAAAAATGAGTTACTTAAGTCTTTAGTTTTTTGTTTCAATATTTAAAATAACATCATTATAAAAGCGAAATTCAGTTATCTTACAAAAGTGATTCATTTAAAACAAATTTCTTATAAAGTGAGTTTCAAAGGTTCATCTTGGGAAGAGGGGGGTTCTTTTTTTAGTTGGTCAACTATCTATTTTGCATGTTATTATTGGGGACATCTTCAACATTTTCTTTGATCAAGCATAACTTCCTCATATGGAATCAGTTTTCAGTGCTGTTTTTGTTTTAAACCTAATTTTTCAAGCTCTTTTCATCCAGACCATTGGTTTCTATTTTTTCAGCCATTATTTTACAATATGTCCGCCCCTTGTGATATTATACTTACCAGTTCCAACTATTTCTCATGGAGATATCGTATGGAGAATTTTCTACAAAGTAGGGGACTTTTCATAATCACCTGAAGGAAAGAAATAGAACCCACTGGTGATGATAAGAAAATAAAATGGTAAAATAAATGTGATGAATCTTGTTGATTTATTGGGATGTCAATCTCTACTAATTTGCGATTCCACATATCTAGAATTGATGAACCTCATAAAACTTGGGAAAAGTTGGAAGATGTGTTTGATAAACACAATGAAATTCGAGGTAATCAAGTTGAAAATGAGTTGATTTCTTTAAATATGGGTGATTTTTATTGCATTCAATATTATTTATCTATGTACAAAACTCTTCAACTCTTATGCCTGGACTACAACATTAAAAGGGAAGAAAAGTAATGCATTTATCATATTCTTTCCAAACTTGGACCTGCATATTTTGTTTTTGTATCTACATTTTACTCCATGAAAGGATCCTTGAATCCAACTAGATTTATAGATCCTAATCTTGAATCTTTTTGGGATTCCTTGATTAGAGAGCAAGATAAGCTCATACATCTTGGAATAATTAGCAATGCAAATATATCTAGGAAATCCTTATTGGCTCAACAGAAAGAAGTCCAAGCCTCTCAAGAAACAAAATTTTCGCAATAATAAGACAAACAAGGGTCCCAAGCCCTCTCAGTCAACTCCTTCTTTAAAAAGTGATAAAGGATCCAAGCCAAAAGGAAATAATAGTAAGTGTCATTGCAACTATTGAGGGAAATATAATCATGATGAATCTAAGTGTTTCAAGAAGATGGTAGCCTTAGAACAAGAAATGAATAAGCACCACATTAGCCTAGATCTGTCTTCATAATCTACCTCTCATGTACATGAACTTTGTGCTTTTGGTTATTCTTATACTACATCTTCTTCTTCTACTTCAAATGAATGGCTCATTGATTCTGGAGAATCTTATCAATCAAGCCATCTTTTCTATTATGCATGAATGCAACACCGAACAAATATTTATTGGTGATGATAGATCTATAATTGTTATAGGATCTCGAGCAGTTCCAGTAGATAATTGTCATTTTAGTGATGTACTATGTGCTCCAAGAATTTCCTATAATTGGTTGTTAGTCTATCAAATCATTCATTCTAGTGAAAAGGTAAAACTGTAACGTTTACACCTCACCAATGTGTAAAAAAGGATTTTAAATATCCTCGACATGTCTTAGCTACCGGAATTATTGATGATATTACTAGGTTGTACAAATTTAACAATTTTGGGTCATCACCTTTTCCTTCAGTTTTTGTTGCTCATAGTGATAACTTGAGCAAAATTTGGCATGAGCGATTTGGTCACTTAAATTATCATTCAATGCAACAACTATGTAAATAAAATATGGTGACATTTATTCCGATGGTATATTGCATGGATGGTATTTGTTCCGGTTGTGTACTCATTAAACATCATCGGGACAGTTTTGACAAACGTGCCTCTTGTCATGCCTTGGTTCCCTTAGATCTTGTGCATAGTGACTTGTGTGGTCCTCTTCCATCTGCTTCCTTTTCTGGTTTCAAATATTTATTAACTTTCATTCATGATTACTCCAGACACACTTGGGTTTATTTCCTAAAACTTAAGAGGGAAGTATTTAACATGTTCTTGCCCTACAATGCCCTTGTCAAAAAACAATATGGTCATCAAATTCTTAAGTTAAGATCTGATAATGGAAGAGAATATGTTAAAAAAAAATTCACTACTTTTTGCACTGAACAAGGAATCCAACAACAACACAATGTTCCATATACACCACAACAAAATGGTGTAGCTGAATGGAAGAACTGCACTTTAAAAGAAATGGATAACTGTATGATCCAATCTAAGGGACTGAGTATTCAATTTTTGGTTGAAGCCATAAATTGTGTAAATTACATAGTTAATTGCACCCCCACTAAATCTTTACAAGGTATCACACCAGAAAAAGTAAAAGTAAAGGATGGATTAAAATTAAACCAGATGTAAGTCACTTCTGTGTGTTTGGTAGTGAAGCATGGGCTCACATTCTAGGTGAAAAGTCAAAAGTGCATATTTGTTGGATATCATGAAGATGTAAAAGATTATAGAATTCTTCAGCCACATTCTCATGATATAATCATTATAAGAGATGTTAAATTTGATGAAAATATCTTGGCCTACGAGCGTAACTCGGTGGTTGTGCCATATTTGGCCTGCGAGCCTGATTCGGTGATTGTTTTTTCTTCTACTTCCAATTTCCTTGACAGGTTTCCAACTCCATTTTTTATGATGACAGTGAGGATGAAAATTCACCTCCTCATCCTCATGTTCCTCCAGTTGCACCAGAACAATTGCTTCCTCAATGGGTTCATTCAACATGTGAAGCAACCGGTGATCTTGTTGGTGATCCTAGAGATCAACGTCAAACACATTCTCAGTTCCAGGGAGCCTTTTTATTTTGGCTCAAGTTTTAGAAAAACATGATATAGAAACTTTTGCAAAATCTTCAGGAAATCCATATTGGGATGGAGCTATGGATGAAGAATATCGTTCTTCAATGTCAAACAATACTTGGTATCTTGTACCTCTTCCAAAAGGAATAAAATTGTCAGATGTAAATGGGTTTATAGAAATAAGTATGCATTAGATGGAAGTGTTGAAATACTTAAGGAAAGGTTAGTTTCCAAAGGTTTTTCCCAAGTTGAAGGGATTGACTACATTGAAACCTTTCCTCCTATTGCAAAAATGAACTCCATCCACCTTGTTCTTTCCCTTGCAGCCTTACATAATTGGGAAGTACAACAAATGGATGTTAAGTTTGCATTCTTACATGGTGATTCACAGGAGGAAATTTACATGGAACAACCTCCTGGATATGTTCAGAATAACTCTATCCTTGTCTATCGCCTTAGGAAATCCTTATATGGCCTTAAGAAAAATCCTAGATCTTGGTATGCCAAAATGGATAGCTTTCTACTTGACACTAATTTTTCTAGATTCCATTCTGACCCCAATGTCTATACCAAGAAAGTAGGAAACCATCGCATCATACTTTTTCTATATGTTGATGATCTTATTCTTACTGGTAGTGACCCTAATCTTTTAACCCATGTGAAATCCAGTCTTAAGCAAAATTTTGAAATGTCAAAATTAGGACATTTGCATTATTTTCTTGGTCTTCAAGTCTTCCAAACCAAAGAAGAAATAATTCTTTCCCAATATAAGTATGTTTGCAACCTTCTTCATCGCTTTCACATGGAAGATTGTAAACGAGACCTTGTATTGTCAACTTGTTGGTAACTCTTATACTTGACTCATTACTGTCCTAACCTTTATTTTGTCATTGGTCATGTTTTCCACTATATGCAAACACCTCATGAAAGTCAGTAGAAAGAAACAGAAAGAATACTTCGATATATTTGAGGTATAATTCAGTTTGGGATTCATTTTAGTATAGGGGGACTCCTTTGTTGGTTGGTTTCACTAATACAGACTGGGCCGATGATCTCGATGATCGAAATTGTCTATTGCAGGTTATATTTTCAGTCTAGGATATGGACCTGTCACTTGGGATTGTAAAAAACAATGAGATATTGCTCTTTCTTCAATAGAAGAAGAATATTGAGCCGCAGTTAATGATAGTCGGGAAGCTTTATGGCTTCCACAGATCCTTTCAAAGTTTGGATTCGAGCAGCAATAGCCTACTCCACTTTGGTGTGAAAATCAAAGTTCCATCAATCTCGCCAATGATCCAGTTCAAAATCAACGCAACAAACACATTGAGCTACATATGTACTTCATCAGAAATCTTGTTCATGATCGCATTCTCGAAGTTCTTATTTTCCCTACAAATGATCAAGTTGCAGACATCTTCACCAAGTCTCTTATAGAAGATAATTTTTATAAACTTTGATCTATGTTGGGAGTTCAGTAATTTTTCATTAAGGGGGGATAGGCTCTAATGCCTCCTTCTGTCTCCTAATACTATCACTTTTGTAAATCCTTCAATCCTATCCCAAGTTGTTCCTAAGGGGGGATGCTAGGATATTTAGACACTTAGGAGTTAGTTAAGATCAACTTCTTATAATATATCTATTAGGAAAAGTGTGTTTCTTTAGTATGCATTTGTAAATATTTAATATGATGGTCATGATATGTTCTAGACATAGAGTGATCCGATGATTCATCTTCTCTTATATCATACCTACCCTTGATCCATGGCTTAACACCTGATTGGTCCATGATATCTATTTAAAGAGAATGGAGGATCATTGGCTAGTTGATCGATTATGAGAAGCTCATTTGTAACTTTCTTTCTTTTGCATAATAAACTACCTCAAGTAGCTATTTGGATGGGGCCATGGAGTGTTTCCTTCTCGAGGGTTTAAACCACGTCAAAGCATTGGTGTGTCGATTTATGATATGTTTGTGTGAGTGGCTTCTCTAGTTGTTCGATCTTTTGGGAGTACCCTCTGTACTTGAACATGTGCCATAGTTCACTTGGTTCAATTGACTCATGAACCAGTGCTTGTTCAGGTTGTCCCTTTAGCTTGCACAAGCCTATGTATTCTTGTCCAATCATTGTTGCATCATCTATTTTCTTCCTTCTATGCCACATTAGAACTTGTCCATCAACAAATGGAACTCTAGTTTCCTTTGCATCTAGTGCAGAGATGGCGAGAATATTCTTCTTCAACCCTAGAACATATAGCACATCCTTCATCCTTAAGGATTTCATGGAGTCAATATTGTATGAAGATTATCCACTCCTTTTTATGGGGTATTGGTAATCATCCCCAAGTTTCACCATGTGACAAGAATCGTGTTCATACATATTAACAAATGATTCCTTGTATCTCGTCAATTATCTTCATGTGATATAATTGTCACATCCCCGTCCCTCAACCGACGAAGAGGAAGCGACGTACATCAACACAGCTGGGCAAATTGCCCCATGAACATTGGAAATTTTCAAATGCTGCAACTAGCTACGTCGCTGCAATGTTCCACCCAACCATAGGCCAGCTTGCTCATCAATCTCTCAGCAACGCTGCCACCCCCGAGCTGGGCATGATTCCTCCGGAATAAGGGTCAATTGCAGGCTTACACATAGCCAAGGGGACACAAAACAGCCAAACCAACACAGCTGGGTTTCACAGGCTTTCAACAGACAAGCCAAGACAGCACAGTCCAAGGGACAACCACTACATACCAGCAGCCATAACAACCCTTCACAGCTCTGTGAAGGAGCAAAACGACCGGTGACAGTCCCAAACGAAAGATGAGACACAGCTCCAGCCTTCACGGCATCTCAGAGAAGGTTTTGGCCCTAACATGGCCAAAAAACTCAGCAATAGCATCCAATTTCACAATAGAAACAACACAGTCCCAAACGAAGGATAAGCAAACCCCCAGCATGGACAGAGGTGAACATAGCCAACAAATTGGCATTCCACAGTGGCCCAAATCGAATTTGGACACCACAGCTAACACAAATTCGTGGGGAAGACAACAGCCCCAAAGCAACAACCATGAGCACGCCTCTCACATGGGAAATCGACCCAAACAGTCTGTGCGTGAGGAAAAACTTGCACCCAACAGCAAAATGCATGGGAAAGACATACCTAATTTATGCGTGAGGATTTCAGCCTGCGCGTGAGGGAAAAATAGCATCACCTATGCGCGCGAATCCACAGGCCATTGGGAGGACAAACGGACCACTGACCTCTACGTGAGGATGAACAGACCAGTCGTGAGAGAAACCCGTGCGTGAGGGTAAGGAACAATGGCAAGGACGTGAAAATGCAAAGCTTGAGCATTTTTAGCAACTCGTGGTGAGAGTGTAAAACTGACCAGGGAAGAGTGTGTGAGGGAGAAGAATGGAAAACGTGGGTGGAGTGGGCAAGTGGGTAAGGCTGACATCCTGCCACAACCACCACCACTTCAGCAATAACTGCCCTCAACCACTCAGCTGAGCATTAAAGAGGTTGACAAGGGAAGATGGAAAACCAACAAGGTGACAAAACATGGGTTTTTTCCCCATAACCAAGGTTTGACATCCCCCACCCCTTATCCTTCGGAACCATGCCCTTTTCATTCAACGTTGCACTGTTGTAGCTGGTTGTGGTTTTAGTTTTATTTGATGCACGTGTTTACATGATGTCGAATTATAAGGTGCCAGATAGCACGACAAACCATCGACAAATATCCCCATTGCCGAACATACACAACCAAATCGATGGTGGGGCTTTTGCCTTGAGCTCCTCACCATGATTAATTACATTTTACACATCATGCAAACGGGGTCGAAACCGGGGACATGACATTACCCTCCCCCTTGGAATAATACCATCCTCGGTGTTCCATTACATATATACAATACATATACAGTTGCACATCAAAATTTCAAAATTGCAGATCTATACCACGTTCAATCATCTACTCTGAACGTTCATGACCAAGCCTCTCGGCTTCCATGGACTTTTCCTGCTGGTCCTCAGCTTCTAGCTGATCCCGAAGTTTAGGAAATTTGCGGCTATCACCTTCATCATGTTCCCTCATTGGGTAGTCCCGGCGTAAATGATGTCCTCCGCATCTCCAGCATTTCACTGGCTGCTTCATCATTACCTGCTCAATTTCCTTTGAGTCTTCATGCCTGGACCGTGTCTTATCGGGTCGCTTGGACAATTGTCCCAGTGCTGATCCACCTTCCTTTCCTTTGTCGATTGCTCCCAGAAGGCTTTTCACCTCCCTTTGCAAACCAATAGAGTCTTGCAAAATCTGGTGGTTCATTTCACTCTGCCTTCTTTGTATCTTGAGCATCTCCCCAAGGTGCTCTTGGGTCTTGGCAATCATTTGAAGGAGACTTCCAGCCAAGTCCAACAACTTTTGATCTACTGCCATAATCAACGTGCACCTCCTGGTTTCACTTTTCTCACCTGTGGAATGCACCATTGAAAGTCTATCAGACCAAGCATAATATAGATATCAAAATCAGTTAGTTAATTACCCAATTGGCATGACAGTCCAAGTCTCATCAATGAGGCTTTCATATTTTTCATGCCTTCCCAACAGGCACATGAGTTTAATCATGTCCATTCCTGGGCAGGGAATTAACCATTCCACTATTCACAAATTTACTTAAGCAAATACACACATTTCATTCTCACTCATACATGCATTCAACAATCCTTTGTTTTCACAATGCATAAACATATATCTATATATATATAATCAAAAGGCAAGAGAGAGAGCAGTAAGAGTTTTTCCCCTCTTTATTTTGTTCCAGCCTGGAACCCACACCATCACTGTGGCCTTTTCATGCTCTCAGCCTCTTTCACTTCACCGTGAATGCTGGACCAATCCTTCTTGGTCATGACACTTAGTGTATTTGGTCTATTCTAGACCTCTAAACCATGGAGTCTCTCCACATGGTTTGTCTCGGCTGCTAGGACTCCCTCGTCTTACTAGCACCCTTTTTCATTACCGCTCATTCCGAGCTTTCCAGGACAGTCATATGTCCACATGCACCTCTAGGATGCTCTCATAGTCCTCGCTTCCAGCGATACCTATATTCAAACATTGAATAAATTCACATGTTTAGTTTACTCTCATTAGTTTTATCTCTAAAGCAAGAGTTTAAAACATCATAACCAAATCATATACACATGTATATTCATAAGCAAAATAATCCAATACTTATCTGTATTGTGTGTTTCCTCGTTCGTCCACAGGATCCTGCTTCACTTTGCAAGCCTTGGGATCGCCTATGGACTCAGATGTTAGGTCAGCACGTCGGCTTCTCCTCAACATCAAATAATTAATGTCCAGCCAGTACATAACCATGTCAACTGGGCTTGGAACTTTATCATGACCATTTCCAGGTCTAGGATCTACTATGGATCCTTAGGCATATCACAGCCCATCATACGCTTATGTCAACAATGACACATACACTTATATCGCCATACACTTATACCAACATACACTTATATCAACCATTTACCTTTACCTTTCGCCTGTCAACACAAGCAACACAAGCAATACAAGCAAACTCATCAGCATCATTGCTCTAAAACCGTAATCACATTTCATATCATTCTCTATCAAATATTGAGACACCAGGAGTGCGTCCACTCCCCAAAGTGTAATCAATATTGAAACCCTTTCATGACTTGACATCGGAAAAGTGTGCACTCTCTTCCGGTGTGTGCCATGTAGGCCCTATGCATACTCAAGAAATCAGTCATCATGGAAATAAATCGAAACATGTTCTGCATATGGAATTTAATAATTAAACATGCATATTCATAGCAAGGGTTACAGAACACTTATCCATTTTCCGTCGCAGTATGCCTTTGTATCTGTTAGGCACCGTCAAGGAGTTGGGAAAAACTGAATGCTAAGCTAGTGAGCTCGCTGCAGAGCTAGGAACACCTACACCAGAACTAGCCTGACTTCTATAACATCCACACACACACCCAGCACAAGGAATCAGTCCCTTCTCTGCTACACAGTCCCTCAGGCCCTGCATTCCCTTCTAGTGCTATCCCAGGGTTGCGGAGAAGAAAGTCAACCCTCTAGACCTGTCTGTGTGGTTTCCAATCACCAGGTTTAAGCAAAACAAGGCCCCATCCCTGCTTCCAGTTTACGTTTCATATCCACACACGTCTCACTAACATAATCCAAACCATCTCACTCATGCTATCACCAAACATGCAGTGCAGACGAGACATTTCAAAATGTCCAATGGTGTTTCACCCGAAACCCATTTCCAAGATAAAGGAAAACCTTCCCATGAAGTTTGGCTTCTGCAGGCCATCGCACATGATCGTCCTGCATTGTGTACTCCTGACACATTCATCAAATAGCCAAACAGTTAATCATCACCTGATACCACAATCCAATTGATCGTTTCATAACCAAGCAATGACATTAGCAATCAAATTCAATAAGAATTTGTGATTCTATCTACTACATAAATTGACTTGCTCAATTGTGGGTTTCTTGTAAGCAGCATTACTATGCCCATTATAATTTATGCTTACTATCATAACATGAATACCCACTTACCATGTGTCCCTCCTGACACAATCTCACACAAGCCAACAATGATTAGTAGCCATTAGTACCTCTTAAATACGAAATCCACAATTCGAATTTAACAACCCGTACCAACTAATTTTCACAACCATGAGACTTCTTCTCATAAATGGTAGATTATGGCAGTGGTCAGGAACTTACCTCTCACTGTCATGTTTGAAGTAATCTACCTGAACATAAACTTCAAACAACCAAACACAAGCTTATGCAAGCCAACAATGGCTAGTGGTTGTCATCAATTTCTCAAATCCGAAATTCACAATTCGAATCCTAACAACCTATTATGCATATCATATGGTAGATTCAGGCATTGGTCAGGACCTTACCTCTCAATGTCGTTCTTAAAATAATCTACCTGAAACACAAGCTTCAACAACCAAACACTTGGTAAGTATGGATGCATATACTATCTTATTGCTACAAACATCACTGAAGCATTTTCAGAATTTATAAAATTCAAATACTTCAAAGGTTAGTCACTTCAGTGCTCTCGAAGCTCATTTACTTCATGCAATCATTATCATACTAATATTGCAGGGTATAATCGCATCATTCATGTAATTAAATGAAGTGGTCAGATACTCCTTACTTCACAAGCGTATCATTCATACCACCTTGCTCTTCAATAGAGCATTTCTGGCAGCCACTTATTCATGACTATCCTGCATTCATAGCAACCTCTAAAATGGTTCCTGAATTGTCATCAATTCATCATTTCAGCCATTAGTTAGTCCGCATACCACATGCATTCATCTCAATGCATTCATGCCATACATCACAACATTGCACCTACACTTATGCAATCGGTCACTCACACCCTTCATATGCATACATCCATTGCATAACTACAAGGTTCACAAAATATTCTAATGCATGTCCATTCAACGCTACCTTGCATTGATTCAGGAATACTATGCATTCAACCATACCATAGCCTAACCATGACTACCTCATATAGGATGCATTACTATAATCAATACCATTAACATGTATAGGCATGACACTTTTCTACATTCCAATATTCACATGGTATGAGGTCTCTTACCTGGACCGATCCATGGAATTTTTCCTAGCAAACTCTTACCTGCATGGGTCGTACTTACACCCTTTCCATGACCAATTTGGTTGGTCCTTGCAGGAGATTGCAGCATTTGCTCACCAACTTTTGTCATGGACTTGTTGCCTTATCCCTTCTGCATAGGGTTGCTGGTCTCATCTTTCAGCATCCGCAACATATTCATCCGGGTCCATGTCATCGTTGGTGTTTCCACTAATGCCAACATCAAAGTAATGATCATCATTAGTGGTACAATATAATATATAAAATTTCCAATGTTCTTACCAACATGCAATATCCTATGCATGCAATACATATTCTCCTACATTTCAGCTATATACTTAGGAAATGTAGTTATAATTAGAAAGACAGGGTCTAATGAAAACTTCCCTTTCAAACCCCTCATCTTCTCGTGGAATTCCTTTTCCACACAGCAGCTGGTTGGCTTCATAGTCCTTGCTGCCCCTGGGCATGCAACTATCCAGCTTTGTCCACTTGATAACAGCGGCCATCATTATCACTTTGCTGCTTCATGCTCGGATTCTGGTCACTTATCCTCGTTCCTTGCTGGATAAGCTTTCCAACGCCTGTTCACATGCGTCATTCCGACCTCGGATGTGAAAACCACACCCCTTCTAAGAATGAAGACTTTCAGCAAACCTTTGCATTTTACACACAGCTGCATTTTGGCCGGGAATGTTTAACTTCAACCACCACACTTCCATTGCATCATTCATCTTTTATGAATTCTAGATTCAACTAAATTGCCCCAAACATAAAATCTTCTTTCCACAAGAACGACTATCTCAAGGGACGACGGGGGTCAAGGGGGCTTGCCCCCTTGTGGCTTCGAGGGCAGCGCTCTCGTTTTTTTTTTTTTTTTTTGTAAAACATTGGTTTTCGCGCAATTTGGCGCATTAGCTCGCTGCCATTTCTCCCTTTTTCAGCCCTGAAATTCCCTCTGAAAACAGTTGAAATCGGCTCCCGGAACCATTGTTCCTTCTGCCGAATCGGCTCCCTGGAAGCTCTATCCTTCCGCAACGGCGGCTCTCAGGAAGTTTCAACCCCTCCGCAACTGCGGCTAACTTCACATCGGATGCTGAACTGCTTTCCATCCGCAACGTCGGTTCTTCAGAAGTTCTTCCCATCCGCAATGGCGGCCCCTTGGAAGCTTCAATCCCTCCGACGTATTGGCTCTCCAACCAATCTCCCTTCCACCGAATCGGCTCTCCAGGAGTTCCAAACCGTCCGCTCTTTTCTTGGACGAACTCTTCACATCGGGCGTCGGTTGAATCTCGAAACATCGGGCGTCGGACCATTCTCTCTTCCGATCATTCCGACACTTAGCCAAATTTTTTATCTCCCTCTGGCGTCGGCGATCGGACAACTCTTGGATCGGAAGCGAGATCACTCCGCCACCTGCAACGTCGGAGGTTAACTCTATGAAATCGTCCGCAACGGTCGGATGGGAGACTTCAGTCACTCGTCTGCAACGGCGGGCGTTAACTTCATCCCCTCTTCCGCAACGGCGGACAGGAGATCACTCCCACCTCCGATTTCCCAACTGTTCAAGCACTTGGCCGATTTTCTGAATTCGTTGCTGCTCTGCTGAACAGAGAAGGTAATTCTACCTTCTGTCACTGCATATTCTTGGCCCATAAAGGCCCATTGTTGCAACTCAAGCTCTGATACCATATTGTCACGTCCCCGTCCCTCAACCGGCGAAGAGGAAGCGACGTACATCAACACAGCTGGGCAAATTGCCCCATGAACATTGGAAATTTTCAAATGCTGCAACCAGCTACGTCGCTGCAATGTTCCACCCAACCATAGGCCAGCTTGCTCATCAATCTCTTAGCAACGCTGCCACCCCCGAGCTGGGCATGATTCCTCCGGAATAAGGGTCAATTGCAGGCTTACACATAGCCAAGGGGACACAAAACAGCCAAACCAACACAGCTAGGTTTCACAGGCTTTCAACAGACAAGCCAAGACAGCACAGTCCAAGGGACAACCACTGCATACCAGCAGCCATAACAACCCTTCACAGCTCTGTGAAGGAGCAAAACGACCGGTGACAGTCCCAAACGAAAGATGAGACACAGCTCCAGCCTTCACGGCATCTCAGAAAAGGTTTTGGCCCTAACGTGGCCAAAAAACTCAGCAATAGCATCCAATTTCACAATAGAAACAACACAGTCCCAAACGAAGGATAAGCAAACCCCCAGCATGGACAGAGGTGAACACAGCCAACAAATTGGCATTCCACAGTGGCCCAAATCGAATTTGGACACCACAGCTAACACAAATTCGTGGGGAAGACAACAGCCCCAAAGCAACAACCGTGAGCACGCCTCTCACATGGGAAATTGACCCAAACAGTCTGTGCGTGAGGAAAAACTTGCACCCAACAGCAAAATGCACGGGAAAGACATACCTGATTTCTGCGTGAGGATTTCAGCCTGCGCGTGAGGGAAAAACAGCATCACCTATGCGCGCGAATCCACAGGCCATTGGGAGGACGAATGGACCACTGACCTCTGCGTGAGGATGAACAGACCAGTCGTGAGAGAAACCTGTGCGTGAGGGTAAGCAACAATGGCAAGGACGCGAAAATGCAAAGCTTGAGCATTTTTAGCAACTCGTGGTGAGAGTGTAAAACTGACCAGGGAAGAGTGTGTGAGGGAGAAGAATGGAAAACGTGGGTGGAGTGGGCAAGTGGGTAAGGCTGACATCCTGCCACAACCACCACCACTTCAGCAATAACTGCCCTCAACCACTCAGCTGAGCATTAAAGAGGTTGACAAGGGAAGATGGAAAACCAACAAGGTGACAAAACATGGGTTTTTCCCCCATAACCAAGGTTTGACATCCCCCACCCCTTATCCTTCGGAACCATGCCCTTTTCATTCAACGTTGCACTGTCGTAGCTGGTTGTGGTTTTAGTTTTATTTGATGCACGTGTTTACATGATGTCGAATTATAAGGTGCCAGATAGCACGACAAACCATCGACAAATATCCCCATTACCGAACATACACAACCAAATCGATGGTGGGGCTTTTTCCTTGAGCTCCTTACCATGATTAATTACATTTTACACATCATGCAAATGGGGTCGAAACCGGGGACATGACAATAATTCTCATAAGTGATGCGGTTAGCACATACTCTTAATTTGAATCATCCTTCTCTGTTCTAAATCTTTTTTTTGTTGGTTAATCGTCTTTGAAATCATGAGCATGGTGTCTACTTTTCCTGATGGGACAATCTCTTTCAAAGTGTCCATTTTCATCACAAGTATATCATCAAACATTTGAAGTATCACTCTTGGTCTTATTTTGTTTCTTGTTCGTCTTCTTGTTTTGATGAAAGTTATCCTTCTACTCCTTCTTCTTGAATTTCTTCTTGGTGTGAACTATGAGATATTGACCTTCAGTTCGTCCCATATTCTCTTCTCTTGTCACAATTCAAGCTTCTTCTTGTGCACATTCTTCTCAGAGTCTTCTGAAAGAAATCAACCTCCTTCTTGCACAAATTCCTTAAATGAATGAGTCCCATGATCTAAGAAGAACATTCAAGGTAGTCATTACAATATCTCCTTGTTTGACATTCTCTTCAACCATTTCAAGTTGTTCTTTGATTTGAGAAACCCTTGTAAAGTAACACTGTATAGTCTCGGAGTTTTGTATCTTCACATTCTTCAATTGGTTCCTCAAAGTCATCTTTTAGTTGATGTTCTTTCCTTCGAACATCTTTGTCAAAGCATCATATACTTCCTTCAGCGTCTTGAATTAAGACACATGGGGGATGAGGTGATCCTTAATAGAATATGCAATTATTATCTTGGCCTTAGTCATGCTTCTCTTATGAGCATCCTTAGCCTCATCTCCCTCTTGTTCTGGAACCTCCTTGGCGATGTACTGATCCAAATCATTTTCTTCAAGGATCAAAGAGATTTTGTACTTCCATGCTCAGAATTTATCATCCCCTCCAAGCTTATCCTCAAGTTGAGTATGACGAATCATATTTTCAAATGAAAACCTTAAATGGAAATGGAAAATATTTAGATCTTACCGATTTGAGGTGTTTGACTTGGTTTCAGAGCTGTCTGACTTAGGGTTTGTTAAAGAAACCCTATTTTTTCAAACGTGGAGTTTGGGAATTATATTTGGACTGAAAGATGCTCCTCCTTGAGGTGAGTTGCTTAGCGAGGTCACTTTCTGAACACCAAGGTGGGAAGCCTCTGAAACTTGATGCCCTAGTTCCCCCTGACATAAGTGATAGGGTAAAAAATGAAACTTATTCAAATATGAAACTACTTCCACAAAATATCCACCCTACTAAGGTGAGTTAGCCTAGACCTATTTTCTTGATGATTCATGGAGAGAACACCTTGAACTAGGAAGCCCTAGTTTCCTAAGGTACATAGTTCCTTCTTTCAAAGAGGCTCTAATACCATGTTAGTTTTTCTAGATCTTATTTGCTTAATTAGGATCTTTTTATGAAAGAATAAAAAGTATAGCAAGATGCATAAGATATAAAGATACACAAGACAAAAATATTTTCACCAAGGAAACCATAAAGGAGAAAACCCTACAAACTTTCTCATAATAGTACAGCCACAAAGACTATGTCATAAGATGATCAATCCTGGTAATAAGAAGTATTCAAAAACTATCTATATCTCCTCCCTTGTCTCTCTTTCTCTCTCATGTGAACTTGAGTGAGTGTGAAGTATGTATAAATTAGGGAGAGCACCTCCCTATATTTACCTTTCATGTGACTGACCAAATACATGACTGGGTCTAACTTGCCTCATTCTCCTAGAGAGACTCCAAATATACATTACATGATGTTACACTGGGGACTATTTCCACGACTTGCAATGGAGGTTGTACCTCAAGATCTAGAAACAATAAAGACATCCCGCAAGGAGGTAAGCACATCGCCAATGGGGGTACAACAACATATAATGATAATATAAATAAGAATATCTTCTCAAGTTACAAATTCATCTACACTCTCAACAGTGTCTAATTACACCTCTCGCATCATATTCTTTCATTGTTTTTATTTTCTTTTTTTGTAAAAAGGGAGAAGGCTATGCCAATCAAATATGAAGTATTTAGATTACCTATGAAAACAAAAGTAAAAGATGGTTTATTTGATGCTAAGAAAAATAATAATTAAAAAATATCATGTTTTGTCCAGCCATATATCTAACACAACTCGCTCACAATATAGTGTGTGTTGAAAGAAACTAATTACTTATAGATCTTCTGCAGTGTATATGGAAAAGAATATCAACACACAACTCTTGCACTATCTTTGAGAGAATCCATAGAGACATTGATTTCCTTTTGAGTATATATATCTTTGAAATTGTAGAAGCTTATTTTGTAAACCTAAAAGTAGATTCCTTTGCTGCTCATTTATGTTTCTTCATTGGAGACCCGACTTTCCTATCATCACAAGGAATATTGAAAAGCTATCAAAAATTACTTGGATCAATTTTATAAACTTCAATCACATTTTAGTCACACATATCGTTCAGCTAAAAAAAACTGAAGTATATAAAAAAAATTATATCAAGTGTTGATAATAATCATGATAGGGATTGCTCAATGACTTTTAGATTCCTTCTCTAATGCTCAAGTCAAATTTTGTCATTTTCTGGAATTTCCTACTTTTAATTTTTTCATCCTCTCCATACATAGTTTATTTTCAAAAAATTGTTATCTTCTAAACGGTGCATTTCTGGAAAAACTTCCTCTGTCCAAGATTGTTCATTTTAATGAGTAGTTGAGTTGTTGAGTTCATAAAAAATTTATGGTCTTGACATATAGGGTCACTTTTACCTCCACCATGTTTTCCAAAATCCACCAAAAGTGCCTTGGAATAGTGGATTTTGACCTTCTTTTCCAAGTAAAGTTCACACCTTTCAGAATTTGTCCATAAGCCAAAAAATTTATCTTGTTCCTTAACCACAATTGCAATGTAACAATTTCACCTCCAACATGGCCCTTGTCATGTCACTAGTTACTCATATTTAAAAATTATTATTATTATTCAGAGATGAATGGATCTACATCTCTCCAGAACAATCATATAGTCTCCCATAACGATGTCCTAATGCCACATATATCTTTATGGCCAAAATGAATCTATAACTCTTTATTTTAGCTTTGATATACTACTAACAATAAATCTTGTTGGCATGGCATGTTAAACAGCATGGGTGATGTTGTACCATGTCAACCTAGACCATAGTCATTTGATAATCCATTTCATACTCCCCTTATCTACCTCTTCTATTATTAATAGAATTTTTTTATGAAGCTCGCCTTGATAGAATTCTATCAACCCCATCAGTTCAAACTTACATCGAACTCATGAATAAAAATCGAAAATATTTCACTCCAAAGAATAAAGAAGCATGAAAATCATTACATGGAGCCTAGGGGACCCTCGGAAAAGACAAGTTATGGTCTAACATGCTTTTAGCTCTATTGATTGGCAATTCGGTTATTACTGCACACTATGATTTTTCCTTTATATAATTTTCAAAAGGCAGATTCCGTTTTCACCTAGTGTCAACCAAACGTTCTCGCTGCGTCCTTATAGAGAAGGGTTGGTGCTCGGTAGACCAATCGCTCGTTGAGTTGAAGGACTGTGTTAATGTCATCACCATGGAATCATCACCAATACCAAGTTAGCTTTTCCATTGACTTTTTCTAATTCATGTCATGCCAGCGTTGACATCATTTCTTTCTGTTCCTTTCAATTACCAAGCAGTGATCGAACCACAGGAAGACACATTGAGATGCAAGGAAAACTGTGTGATACCCAAATTGACCCTTTTTGACCGGTGGTAGTTGGAGTAACAAGAATCACAAAGGCAAATACAATATGGGAATAATATTAGTAGTTATGAATATACAACAGTTCAGAATCGTATATTTATGTATAACGTGTACATGCAGTGCTTCTGTTTGCGATTCAATCTTTTGATGCATCAATGGCCCTCGGAGATGTGGTAGCAGAGCAGCAATAAACCACTCCTTATGCTGTACATCAGACATTTGGAAGCTTACTTTAGCCTGCAGAGTCCCACAGGGTTTCTGCTAGAGCCTTCTTAATCTCCTTAATCTCAGTAATACATTGTGAGTCTGAGTTGGGGGTAACTAAAATAAAATAGGGTGATTATAACTATTTATGAAAAACAATAAATGAAACTAATTGATATTCACCACTAAAATTAATGCACTACAAATTATAGTAACATAATTGGAGTATGAATATGGATTCTAATAATATTTGATAGGAAAAAAATAAGTGACAAAAAAATCTAGCACTGAAAAAATATGAAACTCAAAAAATATGAAAATAGGTTGCTTATAAATTTAAAAAACTTATCTTTCAAATTTTAAAAATTTTTAAAATATATATAAACCATTTCAATATTTGAATTTTAAAATAGACATAAACCATTTGCATGCTTCGATATTCTATCTCCTTTTATTTGTTAAAATATAATGTATAAAGAATTTGAAATAAAGAAAACAACCTAGATTTGAGAAAGTTTTAAGATTTATTTTTCCATAACAAATCAATAAAAATAATTATTACATTGAAGGAATATATCTTTATGTTTTATTTGAGTTTGATTTATTTTTGCTTGCGTTCTAGGTGGAGATAATAGATGCATTACCGTTCGCCTCTGCATCCTGTTTGGAGAGAATAAATCCGTTACCCTTTGCCGAAGATCATATTCAAATCGACGACGGAGCAATTATGATTTAGCGAGGTCTGGGACATGGACCAAAAAAACCATGGCCTCGAACTAATCCACTAAATAATGAAATTCAATAAATGTAGTGGGTATGGGGTCTCCAATGTTTTAATTTATGGGGTTGTTCCTGTGATCTATTAGGTCCGATAATTTTTACAAATCAATTTAAAAAATTATTACATTGAAAACTTAAAACATCTTTATGTTTTATCTAAGTTCAATTTATTTTTGCTTTACATTAGTTTTGATAATTTTTACAAATCAATTAAAAATATTATCACAGTGAAAAAAAATATCTTTACGTTTTATTTGAGTTCAATTTCTTTTTGCTTAACATAAGATACCTAGGGAAAAAATAATTCATATACAAAGTGTTGAGTATGTATTATATTTTTTTAATATGGATGTAGGGTGTATCACCTTACAATCCACTTCCATGTGTTGATCTTCCATATGTGTATGGTGCAATCTTAAGGGGTGTCATAGGGCAGCTGCACTAGTGCCTCCTTGTCATGTTTCTCGTTACCACTTTCCCAACTCATGAGGAGTCATGAGTTGTCTTTGGAGTTCTTGCTTCCACTTCCATGGCCATATTATGATTTTTATGAGTATTCAATTGCTATGATATCACTTTGAATCGCTTTCTTTAATCAAATTAACCATTGGGAATGCATTTTACGAAAGGAGGCTTCCAAATTTCACCCAAAACCATCAATGCTAGTGTCATACAATCAAAATCCACATGTAGATGTAATCTGCACATTAATATTGCATAAATAGGCTCTTAATTACTTTCTTAAGCAATCGTGATTGTTAAGTTCAACCTCCGATAGTTCATTTCCACTTACCACCCTTCGCGATCCTTTTTGAACATTTCGATAGAAAATCGATAGTGGAAACGTCAAAGCAGTTTCCAACACTTCTCATCCGTCTTCTCAACTCCAACAATGATGCTTGATATAGCACAAATTGGAAATCGACATCGCATAGAAGCCTACAACCAAAATTGTTTTGACATTGCGTCTGCGATGCTACCATCATTAGGAATCGAAAGGAAAAACAATTCTTGGCCTCTTAACTTCAATTCTTCTTACATCAGGAGTCAAAATTCGAATCCCCCAACTTCAATCCTCCAAAAATATTTCGATCGCTCCCACTCTCAATGTCTGTACGTCGTGATTTGGGAATTCGCACAAAAAATTCTATCCCATTCATGACCCCACCGATGCCAATTTTTCCACCAACCACCCAGTTAGAAGTCGACACAAGAACTTTCTTACCACTTTCGATATGATTTCAATGTCAACACATCGACCCTTGACTCCAACACATGAACCCCTTTTCCACCATGCATATGAATCTTGACATCAACCCTACGACATCGACACGTCGATACAACGATGATTCATCAACAAACTGAATACTAAACACTTATCCACATTATTCATCTTTCCCTTATAGATTTTGCATGTGATTCACCCATGGAAATTCAAGAGGACATCTATCAATTTTGAAAGCTAATTACTTGGAAAATTCAAGCATACAATCATGGAAGACTTAGCCTCTTATTGCATCTCGATGAACTTAGCCTCAAAATAGATTTAACCACCAATACAATTCTTATTCAACATAGTTCATTGATCAATTAAATTTTAACAACACACCAATGCAATCGATGCATGAACTAATAGGTTCATTACAAACATAAAACAATAACATGTTTACAATATATGAATCACTAGTACATAATGAGAGATAAGTGACCAAAATATGCATCTAAATGACAACTTTTGATTTGGCGATCACTAGTGGCTACTTTTTGGTCTCTTATCACACAACAAAACAAGTTTGGTCATATTTAGTTTGGTCATTTATAGCTTGTTGTTTGGTCATTAATTTGGTCGTATATTTGGTCATTGATCTGGTTATATATTTGGTCATTAATTTGGTCACATATTTAGTCAATAATTCTCACAATTAATGACCAAGTATACTACCAAATTAACGACAAAAAATATGGTCAAACTAAATGAGACACATTTTTGGTCGCCTGATAAGAGACCAAAAATTAGCCAGCAAAACTGACATTTGGTTGTTTATATGCGAATTTTGGTCACTTATCTCCCATTTGTTGGTCACTTATCTCTCATTTTTTGGTCACTAATTTATCCATTTTTAGTCATTTTATATGTAAATATTCACTGATTTCTGTAGATAGGGTATGAAGGAATCGAACCAACAATCTCCTTCATGTAAGGCAGATGCTCTTCCATTGAGATATTACCCTTGAAGTGTCTACAATACTTCCATTACTTTATACATGGCTATTTCCAACATATAACTAGCATAGATATATGTTAACTCCATATCTAAGGAAAATGTTATACTAAAAACCTTAAGTTTATAGCTCTGACCTTAAACTTGTGAAAAAAAGGTTGTTAGATTAAAGGTGCAAGATTTAGCTTGAGACTAGTGGAAAAATTCTCAAAGCTTTGTCCCAACTACACTTCATCAAGACTATGGTGGAAATACTCATTCCCAACTCTCTCCATTTCTCCAATATTGCAATTGTAGGATGAATTCCAAACATCTACATGAGAAAATTGAAGCATCCACATTAATATAATGGTAAAGGTGAGGAAATTGAAAGATGAGAAAATCAAACCAGTACAACCAAACTAATAACAGTGCTCAATACAAACCTTCTTGTTGAATATTATCAAATTACTAAAGGAAACATTTAGGATAGGCAGTAACATATCTTCTTTCTATGTTGTCTCAAAACTCCCTAATCCTTCAAAGTCTATCAATACATAGAGGAACTTTGAATCCATCTAAACTATGATGCACACTCCATTAGTTCATCTTTCCCCTGCTACATCAACTAACGTTATATGCCTTTTTGTCTTGGTATTTCCATACTTGGAAATTTTCTCATTTTCCCTAGTGTTCAACTAAACACAACAAATAGACAACGCCAACAAATAATTTAATAAGGATTAAAAATAACATCTATGAGAAAAAGATCATGACAAGGTGGAAAGGATGTCACCAATTAGGAAAATTCCTTGGTATTGTTTGTAGCAAATATGTACTATGACAAGATGTGTAACTAAAATCTAAAATCAACAAAAGAGTATGTATGTAACCCATAGGTCTTACTTGTAGTAGAGGAAAAATTATTTTCACATGCAAACCTGCAATTATCTAATATAAGAATATGTGTAAATTCCTTGAATAACTCTTCATTGAAAGAAGAAAACACCTTTAGGTATTTCGGTATAATTTCCACTGCTTTTGCTCGGTCTTTCATGAGACAACACCACATGTATGTTAGAAGTATCATATACTGATTCATACAAGTATAGGCATCAAACATATAAAATATACAACACTCAAGATTATTGAAATTGAAGCATTTATGGTGTGGCATATATGCATGATTTTTGCCGCAATTAATGTAATAAGAGGATCACAACCAAAAATAAAAGTGCAAACAAATGATTTGTTAGGAATAATACACATGTTAAGAGAATTAATCATGAACATGAACAAATTTCAGCACAAGAGAACCATAAATGAAAAAAAATTGACTAATTTTATTTTGTGGCAGTTGTCAAAGAATTCTTGTGAATATATATATATCAAATTATAGAATTAAACCTTGGCAACGAGCATTAGCAAACATATAATACATAACTTGATTATCTTTGGCACATGCGAAAAACCATCATAAAATTCAAAAGGCTCATACAATTAGGAAAACCACATACCACTTAATCGGAACTATGATCCAACTTAAACATTTATAACATGATTTTTATGGTATTTAAATTTGACAAAATAAAAAAACAAATCCTCTGAAAAATTTAAAAGCAGAATAAACAAATCCAGTCAAATAGCAATCATGCTAACATTTTGTGCGAAAACTCAAACATAATTCATCAACAGAAATTGAAACTGTCAAATGCATATTAAGCATTCAGTCCAGTCTTGGTAATACATGAAAGAGAATAAGCTCAAGCAACTTGTAAGATGAAGTTTTTGATGTACTAAATTCAAACATAATTAATCATGACAACCACAAAGGAACTCTTATTTGAAACAAAATTCAAGTGTTTGAAATTAGTAATTTTTATTTTTTTTCTGGAAATATATTTCAGTTAACAAAATTAAATATGGGAACCAAACCAAAAACATCAAGAACTACAATTTAGAGACAATTCTCTCCAACCTTCATTGACCAAACCTAACCCATCATTTAATTGAAATGGAGTTGAGGTATTAACCTTCATTTTTGTTTGTTGTACATATTTATATTCAAGTGAAGAGAATTGGTCATAAATTCAAAACAACTCTTCCCATTATAAATATGGAATCTAGGTACAACCATGCACGTGTGCTAGAACATGTTCACACACAAAATAAAAACATAGAGAACAAGATTCTAGAGCAATAGATTTAAACACAATTAGTTTGTTAAGGTATCCATGTCCAAGAGATACTAGGCATGGATTCATAGCCTTGAACCACATATTGTCCAATATTTAAAATGAAGAAAAGAGATAAAAATCTATAGAGAAGACCTACAAATAAATTTAGCAAGGGGATGTCCTCCATTCATATTTGGTAAGATTGGATAGCAATGAATAACTCAATAATTTATGATATTCCAAGATATGGTAGGTCCCAATCACTTGGTTTTGTCACTCTTTGGTCCATTGATCTATATATCTGCATTTTAGACAAAACATCAAGGATAAACTAAGATTATAGTTTCACAAACAAATCAATCAATGAAATCATAAAAATTAACACAATCATAAATTAATATGATATCATTCAATGTATATGATAAATGTAATGTTAATTGACCTTTGATATTGCTTCCTCTAGCTTTGAAATTAGTTTTTGTTGTTCATCCACCTTCATACCAAGCTCTTTGACTCTAGCCTTAGAATCCTCAGCTACATTTTTCTTTTCAAAATTTTTGACCTTTAATAGAAGCCATTATCAGCATGCTTGTCTTAGGAGGAAAACAAAACTGCATATTATATAACAATAGTTCTTGAACAACATTTTAAATCTTTTGACTTTCTTAAGAACAAAAAAAAGGTAGAAAATCCATGTATTCAACTCTATTCATGTAGAGACAAGAATAATCTATAGCATTCTACTTCTAATTTGAGTACCAATATACCTTCAATTGAATTAGATCATGCTCCATATTCTATTTTTGTTGAGTAACAATGACTCTAATTTGGTCATCAACCTCTAGTAACTACCTCCCAATCTTCAGCCTCAATAGAATTATAACCCATGGCCTATGCATAAAACTTAAATGAAAGGACAATCAACTTCAAATATCTTGATATAACAAGGGTAAGATGTACATCTCTAATTAAAATACTTCTACAAGGAAAGGGCATATTTTAGATTCTAATATCTAAAATGCATCACAAGTTTGCAATAAAATCATTTTAACTGAATTATAAGATCATTTCCTCAATCATCTAATTTTCATATAAACATAATATTGGATCATTTAGCCTTTAGAATGTGAAATACTTTTGTCATTTAAATATGTTTTCAACTAATGAGTGATTTGAAATTACAACTTTGATATGTTATATGATTAAGAAGATACTTTCTATAGGTTTCATTATTCAAAATAACATAGTTTAGCATACTTTTTGAATTGGACAAGTTTTTCTGGCCATAGAAATGGTTGTAGAAAGAAAAGATGAACAAGTGGAACCGTGGGAAAGAATTTCCAAGATGAGTATATGAAATATTGAGTTGTGTAATGCTATTACACTGTGGAAAATGTATTGAAAACAATACTAGATGATGAGGGAAGGTTATGGTATGATGTCCATGATACCTTTTTAACTCACTTTACCTTATGATTAATTATTGATGTTATATAGGAAATCATTGTGCAACTGATTGAGGCTAGGTAGATGGATGGAATTATATATGTCCAGCCTTTAGTAATGTGATTAGGGAGATAAATTTGTACAACATTGATTGCATAGTGGAAATGATATTTTAAGACATAATGGAGATTCTATGCAAAGTTTCTATTCTTGATAATTTTTAACTGACCAAGATATCTCTTGTGCTATTAAGAATCACTTCACTGACTGGAATTTCGGTACAATTTGATTAACCATTTTACTTTGGATGCAAAACAATAATATGCATGCCATTGTTTTTCTCATTTTCAAACATACCCTAGAACGTTTCACATAATTTGATGGAAAATATGCCAGAATAAAGAACATCCATATATGTGTGAAGGTCCTATATTTTAAAATACAATAACAATGGTGCAAGAACTGTATATAACATTATGGTATATCTCCATATTGGGTTGGCTCGTATGCACCACTAGAACAAGTGGATACTTTCTATTAAAAAAGGACACTCTTATGTATCCAGTGGACAAGAGAGAAAGGCCTCTATTGTGAATATAATTGTATCATTTTTATCTATTTTTGAAATCTCTTGTTGAGTTCAGTAGATTCCCAAGAGAAGGACATATGATCATGCTTCTCAGCTTAACATGTCATGTTTTCCTTGAAAGGGAACCAACTAGTGTGGTAGAAAAAAATTGAAGTTATATAGAAAGGACCAACTTATGATTGAAAGGATGATTCTCTATTAGAAACTTGCTAAGCATAACAAATAATCCATAGATCTTGCAATCAGTATGCAAGCCAAAAACAACTACATCTATAGGGATGGCTATGCATGGAAATTAAAAATAGTGTAGGATAGGATTTCTTTACAACAAACTATTGAACATACAACATCTTGTTTATTGACATGAAAGTCTTGTATATTCTCAATTTTGATTAGTTTGACAAGCAAAATTCTCTCTCATATACATGATGAGACACCTGATTTGGAAGAGAGTGTTGTGAAAGTTGTCAAAGAACATTATGGTGTTGTAACCCATTATATTATTTCATACATTTTAATGTACTCTATTAGTTGTTTCATATTTCAAAGAGGATTGGTCTTCAAATATTACCAATTTGCTTCATAAATATGTCCCTCACTGGGGAGTTGAAATATAACATCAGTGAAATTATTAGAGAGAACTATGACACCTAGAGGATCTTGGAAAAATCAAGGAATGAAGGATGACTATTCTCTAAGCTCGAATTTCCCAAATATCTAGAATTAGTATTCTTGTTCTTTCATATTCTGTTGAAGTTTGTTTTTCTTGAATCGACATTGGTGGCTTAACAACTCTTTTTGTTGGAATTCTATATGAGTTCTTTTGCAATAGCCATTAGAAATGTAGTCAAAACTTTTCCAATGATTCAGCTTGTTGGAGACATTTACCATCATACACACTCTTTTGGTCAAATTGGCCTAGTTAAACCACTATCCTAAGTTTAATTGACATCAGTGGAGCATTAATTTCCATCATCCAGTCACACCCACGCCTACCTACAGTCAAGGAGGCTAACTTAGCCTTATCCTACAGTCAAGGAGGCTAACTGGAGCACTCCGGGGGTGATCTGTGTGACATTAATGCACCTAATTGCTAACTAGTGGTTACAATCAGTTCAACCAGTCATTTACAGTCATTTAAGGCGCCTCCAGTCATTAAATATATTATTTAATGATTATTTAATGATTATTTATTATTATTTAATGAACTGGAGTCAACAAGGTGCCTCCACCAACTTCTGATGGTCAGTTCAGCTTCAGTTAACCTCATCGGGGTTCATTGGATTCATGGAGCACTAGCACTTGATGATTGGATTTCTATGACATGTGTTTGATCTCCTTCAGTTGAGATTCAGTCATTTATTGCACTCCGACTTCAGTTAGGGCTTGGTGAGTCAATTAGGGTTTTGGTCAAGTGGTTAACTGAGTGAGATTGAATGGTTGAGAGTCAGTTAAGCTAGACTCACTCACTGAATTCGAATTGTCTCCTTAGGTATTCAAATTCTTCATGGAGTTAAGCCATTGCTCAGCATTGGAATTGTAACCCATTATTGTTTATTAAATATAGAGAAAGGAAACCATTTCTGGTTCCGATTATTA
Source organism: Pseudotsuga menziesii (assembly GCA_001517045.1). Lineage (NCBI taxonomy): Eukaryota > Viridiplantae > Streptophyta > Pinopsida > Pinales > Pinaceae > Pseudotsuga > Pseudotsuga menziesii. Next base: position 110,114 of record LPNX010435929.1, on the reverse strand, counting down.
CCAATTCATGAGTATTTGTTAATTATTCTTTGATGATTTTGATTCCTAGTTCCTAGATCATGTGCAAGAATTAATATGGTATCAAAGCTTACGGTGGGACAAAGAACAATCTCTCAAAAACAAGATTTTTGACAGATTTCTCCATGAGAAGTGAGCAATAGCTCAAAATTCCAGCACTGCACCAGAAGCCAAGGCTTTCCACTTAATACCCCAAGTAAACAACTTGTTGATCAAGCTTGCTTCATTGACTATGCTGGGTGTGATGAAAGCCTAGAATGTGCAGGTTGTCTGACCTTATTTTTCCTTTTCTGTTTTGATTTTCAGGTTTCTACAGGTGAAGCATTCGCTACAGCATATCTAGATGGCCTCCTCAGTACCTCTATTGACTCCATACAATTTCCACACATGGGAAAATAAAATGGAAACTCAGTTGCGCTCCAAAGGACTCTATAGAGTCGCCATGGACACTGAAGTTGAGCCTGGATCCGCCATAGAAAAATCAAGATTCTTGAACAAGAAGGATGAAGCCTTCGGTTGCTTGTGCCTCTCTATTTTCGACGACCTTCTCTTCCATCTTACGGATATGAAGACACCGAAAGAAATATGGGACAAATTGGAATCTCTATACGAAAAGCATGATGACTTGAGAGTTTACCAACTCAAAAATGAACTCACATCTCTCCAACCTTCCAATTTTGAGACTCTAAATGATTTCTTTACAAAGTTCAAGCATACTGTTTTTCTCTTGAAGCAATACAAAGTGGAGAAGGAATATGATCAGCTCATCCTAGCCATCCTCTCCAAACTCGAGGCTGATTATTCAGTTTTTGTTTCTACATTCTGTGCGGGGAAGCTCACAACCCCTGGATGGAATATGCCTACACTCAATGCCTTCATTGAGTCCCTAACTAGTGAACATGACAAGCTTGTCTAGATGGGGATCATCCGCTCTTCCTGTGATCAAGCCCTCCATGTCTCAGGGCCCAAAGATGTGAAGTGATCCAGCGGATCTATTCCTCTTTAATGATCCAAAATATGGTACATGGTTTAAGAAGCCGCGCAGTTAATGGTTAATAGTTTAATGATTGGTTCACGGTCTGTTGACAATGTCGAAGGTCGGAAGGGATTTCCTTCCGTAAAATTGGGCGACGGAAGAGCATCTTCTTCCGCAACTGTGGGAGGCCAACGACTAGTCTATTCGTGGGAGTAATCGGACGGAAAAAAAATACAAGGATCGACGGTCGCAAGCTTTTCCCTTTCCGTAACAGTGGAAGCTGAAAGCCTTCTTCCTTCCGCAACGATGGGGATCGAAAGCCTTCCGGCAACTGCAACGACGGAAGCTTTAACGGATCAGAAGTTGAAAGCCTTCCAGCAGTCACAACGGTGGAAGCTTTAACGGATTGGAAGCCGAAATCCTTTTGGCAGCCGCAACGGCGGAAGCTTTAACAGATCGGAAGCCAAAAGTGGTCCGGTAGCCGCAATGATGGGCACAAACTTGATCGAAGGTCGAAAGCCTTCTTCCTTCCGCAACGGCAGGGATCGAAAGCCTTCCGGCAGTCGCAACGACGAAAACCAACATGACTAAACCTTTTGATTCAAATACTCAGCAATGCATTCGCGCGGGAGTTTTTCCATCATGGTTTTTGTAGTTTGGTACACAGTCTGGATGCAACGAAACCAATGGGGTGGTAACGTTTTCTCTTGGTTCTTTGATTCAGTTAAGGAAAGGAATAGCCTGTTGGCATTTGAGAGAAGAAGGTGACCAGTCGCATTTTCTTGGACGTTTTGGCTCATTTGTAATGGCCAAGATGAGTATGAAAGGGGGAATCTGTTCTGTGATGAGGGGAATTGGAGAGTTCAGATGCAGTGGGAATGATTAGAGGAGTTTTTGGAGAACAGCAGTGCAGCGTTTCTCTGTGATGAAAATCTTGGAGAGAGCAATTTGCTGTGAAAACTGTCCCTGTGATGTTCCTTTTTTGAAGTTGACTATCCTCAGTTATAATTTGGCTTCTTGTGTCTGTTGAAGTCCAGTTTTGTAGCTTTCAGAGAGGAGTCTTAAAGACTTTCTGTCCAGCATTCAGTTTTACAGTTGCTAAAGTTGTTCCAGAACCATTTTTTTTTGTACCATTTTAAGAGATTAATTGGATCGGTTCCTATTGGAGAAGGGCCCGGAGACGTAGCCCAGTGGAGGGGGTGAACTCCGTTATCAACTCTGTTTATGACTCTATTTTTGTGTTTTCTGCTTGGAATTTTTTATCAGTCTTGTTTTCATTCCTATTCTGAGCATTTAATTTCTGCAAATACTGTCCAATAATTTATCTGTTGCACGCATTCTTTTACAACAAACTTTTAATGCACTAAAGTTGAGGTCCTACGGATCATATTTGGTATCAGAGCCGGTTGACTGTTGTGCAAGTTTGTGAATGCTTACCAGGTCCAGGTTAAAGCTTGGTGAAGGAGAATTAGTTGAAGGAGATCCTGATATTGGCTCCAGGAGAACATTCTCAAGAACCATGTCTTCTCCATGAGGGGAAGAAGAAGGACATACTGAACGGGAAAAACCTGTCATTTCTGAAATTGAGTTCCTAGAGGCTTTTATGAGCATGAAATCCATGATGGAACTTCTACTTGAAGAGCGAGCAAAAAGGAAGAAGAAAGAAGAAGGATCTTCATCCAGAGATGCAGAAGTGAAGTCAGAAGAAAAGGGTAAAGGAGTAGGAGGTGATGGTGATCCTCTTGATACTAAACAGACTTTTTCTTCTTCTCATACTTCTCATAATGCAAGTCCTAGTATGCCTTATTTCAAATTGGATGTAAAGTTTGAATTACCTATTTATAATGGAGATGTAGATGCTGAAAAATTAGACAATTGGATCAAGCAGCTTGAAGTATATTGTAGGGTGCAGGGCATTAACGATGACCCTTCTAGGATTCAATTGGCCACTTTGAGAATGAGTGGAATGACTCTTACTTGGTGGGAGAGAAAGATTCAGCAAGATCTTCGGAAGAATCGTAAAATTATTTCAGTTTGGAATGAATTCATTGAAGTATTGAGGAAGCAATTTTATCCTTTAGGTCACATGCAGCAATTAACCATGAATTGGCAAATGTTTAGACAAGCTAAAGGACAGAGCATTCAAGACTATACTCATGAATTCAGAAAGAGGGCTATTGCATTGAATGTTTCATTAGATACACAGGATACTCTTCTTAAGTACATTGGTGGCATGCATTCTTATTTGAAGCATACTTTGTTGATGTTTAATCCCATTAATTTGGATGATGTGTGTGTTCAAGCTACCCATTTAGAAGCCAGGGGTAAGCATGCTAATGATACTTTTGTGAAGAATTCATTTAAATTTGACAGCAAATCGAAAGGTAAAGATAAGGGGAAAAAGAAGATGGCTACTGTTAAGAAAGAAGGTGAAAAGCCTACATGTTCGCATTGTCAGAAGGGACATGATGTCTCTAAGTGTTGGAAACTTCATCCGAAGTTAAGGCCAAAGAAGTACGGAGGAAACAAAGACAAAGGAAAAGCAAAAGCTACTGTAGCAGCTATTCAAGACATGGGATCCGACTCAGGTGATGAAACGAAGGTTACGGCTGTCGGAATCCAAGGTAAGGATAAAAGTATCTCACTTCCCATTGATGCACAATCTAGTTCTAGTGCAAGTACAAGTCTGCCATCTACTTCTAAGCAAAATGATAAAGATAGAAGTGCACTGTTCCATGTTCGTGTCATTGCAAATCACACAAAGATTGATACATTGTTTGATAGTGGTTCACAAGCAAATATGATATCAGAAGAAGTGGTTAAGAAATTACATTTAGTTACTGTGCCTCATGAAAAGACCTATCCTCTAGGTTGGGTTACTAATGATACACGATTGCAAGTTACAAGGAAATGTGTATTAAAATTTGCAATTACTGAAAAGTTTAGGGATGAGGTAGAACTAGATGTAGTGCCACTTGACATTTGTGGAATTGTACTTGGGAGTCCATATTTGTATGACCAGAAACCAGTCTTTTATAGAGAGTAGAATAAGTATCATCTTTTTAAAGAAGGTGTGGAATATATTGTATGAGCACATAAGATAAAAACCATTCTAGCAATAGTCTCTACAGGACAAATGAAGAGGTTGGTAAATTCTAGTAAGAATTTTGTGTTGATGATGGTTAAGATGAAAAATGATGAAGTCTCTAAATATTTTGAAGAATGTGACCCTAAGCATAAATCGGAACTGATTGACATCATTTCTGAGTATGATGATTTGTTTCAAGATCCGAAGGGGTTACCACCGAAGAGAGAGATTCACCATGAGATACATTTGCAGTAGGATGTGCCACTCCCGAACATAGCCATGTACCGGATGTCTGTAATGTAGAACGAGGAAATCAAGAAGCAGGTTCAGGAGCTGATTGAGAAAGGGGTCATCCATCCCAGCACTTCTCCTTGTGGCTCTCCCATAGTCTTGGTTCCAAAGAAGGATGGGTCATGGAGGATGTGTATTGACTACAGGGCCCTTAACAAAATCACCATTAAAAATAGGTATCCTCTTCCTCGTATTGATGATTTGCTTGATCAGTTGAAACATGCAACTTACTTTACAAAATTGGATCTGCGTAGTGGGTATCATCAAATCCATGTTGCTGAGCATGATGCTTGGAAAACATCTTTTAAAATGAAACAGGGTTTGTATGAATGGCTTGTGATGCCTTTCGGGCTATGTAACGCTCCTCCTACTTTCATGCGGGTCATGAATGATGTCTTTCATTCATTCATTGATGATTTTGTAATTGTGTATCTAGATGATATCCTTGTTTTTAGCAACACCTGGGAAGAGCATGTTGTACATGTGAAAAAAAATTTAGGTGTACTGAGAAAGGAAAAGCTTTATGTAAAAATGTCTAAATGTGAATTTGCTAAAAATTCTTTAGTATATCTAGGCCATATCATTGGTGGAGGCCACCTGCGAGTGGACCCAGCCAAGGTTGCTGTCATTGTAAACTGGCCACAGCCTAACACGGTTACTGACATCAGAAGTTTTCTGGGCGTAGTTCAGTATTGGAGGAAATTCATTTCTGGGTTTTCCTCCATTGTTGCGCCTTTACATGCATTAACAAGTGTTAAAGAAATTTTTCAATGGGGAGGCAAGCACCAGAGAGCCTTCGACACTTTGAAGGAAAATATTAGCACAGCACTAGTTCTGACATTGCCAGATTTGCAACAGCCATTTGAGATCGAAACCGATGCTAGTGGGTTTTCCATGGGAGCAGTTTTGATGCAAGGGAGAAAGCCAGTCTGTTACCATTCAAAAACATTCTCTACTGCGGTAAGTAACTATCCGACCTATGACAAAGAATTGTATTCTTTAGTACAGAGTGTGAAGAAGTGGAAACATTATATTATGGGAAAAGAGACAGTCATACATACTAATCATCGGCCACTTCAATATTTACAATCTCAAACTAAAATACAACAAAGTAGGCATTTAAGATGGATGGGGTTCTTACAACAGTTTCATCTCGTAATCAAGTACAAAAAGGGAATTCATAATAAAGTAGCAGACATGTTATCAAGGCCACCTATGAATGCTTCAATCATTCTTCAGAACAGTTCATTAACACATGAAAGTTATATTGAATAGTATCCAGAAGATAAAGATTTTAAGAAAGTATATGCATCACTAAAACATGGTAAACAGGAAGAGAACTATTATGTGCATAATCAGCTCTTGTATCATCTCGGTAAACTCTGTATTCCAGAGAAAGAAAGAGTGCATGTGATCCGAGAGGCACATAGTTCATTGATTGCAGGACATTTTGGTGTAAATAAAACATTGTCTGTATTGCAGAATCATTGTTATTGGCCTCAAATGCAAGAAACTGTAGCTAAATATATAAGGGGTTGTGTTATGTGTGCAACAAGTAAGCCTAGCAATAGGAAATTGGGTTTGTACACTCCTCTCCCAGTTTCTTCTCATCCTTGGGAAAGAATTTCTATGGACTTTGTAGGAGGACTACCTATGTCCAGAAAAGGGCATGATTACCTATATGTTGTTGTGGATAGGTTCAACAAAATGTGTATCTTGATGCCACGTAACAAGTAGATCACTGCTGAACAAACAACTCTTTTATTCTTTCAAAATGTTTGGGTACATTTTGGGCTTCCCATGTCTATTATATTTGATCGATATTCCCGGTTCTTGGGAAAATTCTGGTCAACTTTATGGGAGCTTATGGACACTAAACTGAAGAAAAGTACAACTTTTCATCCATAGACCAATGGGAAAACAGAGGTAGTGAACATAACAGTGGTTCAGCTACTCAGAGGATATTGTAGTAAAAATCCTAAACTTTGGGATGAGCAGTTGCAGTATATACAGCATGCTTACAATCATGCAATTCATTCTTCCACGCAAAAATCTCCTTTTGAAACTTGTTTTGGTTATCTGCCAAAAACACTGATGGACTTCTCTTTTGGCAAAGATGCAGTAGATGGAAATCATGATGCAGATAAAGCTTTAAAGTTCATTAAGAGAATCCAGGAAGTGCAGTAGGCAGTTCAAGAACAGTTGGAGAAGAGCCAGGTGAAGTACAAGGCTAGGCATGACAAGCATCGAATTGATCATCAATTTCAGGTAGGTGACAGAGTTTGGTTACACATCACCAAAGAAAGGATGAAAGGTGAAGGTAAAAAGCTTAAACCTATCCGGTATGGTCCTTTTGAGATCTTGGAAAAGATCGGTACTAATTCTTTTCGCTTGAATTTACATCCATACATGCAAATCTATTCAGTTGTCAATGTTGAGAATCTTAAATTGTATGAGCCTCCTATGATCATGGATGAAGAAATTAACATACAGATTCCTTCAATAGATGATTTGGCACCTGAATATATGAGAGAGTTACAGAATGATGTTATTCTTGACAGAGATGTAAGAACTTCATGAAGGGGGAATGCTGAGTACCTTCGAGTGGGGCTGAAAGGAAGGCATCCTAGCAAAGCGAGATGGATGGAGGTTGGTAAAGTGAGGGAACTTTACCCTCACTTACTTGCAAAATAATTCAGGATTTTGGTGGTCCAAAAGCTCTCCAATGGGGAGGATTGATCCGGCAGATCGATTCCTCTTTAACGATCCAAAATATGGTACATGGTTCAAGAAGCCGCGCAGTTAATGGTTAACAGTTTAATGATTGGTTCACAGTCTGTTGACAACGTTGGAGGTCAGAAGGGATTTCCTTCCACAAAAGCGGGTGACGGAAGAGAGTCTTCTTCCACAACTGCAGGCGGCCAATGACTAGTCTATCGGCGGGGGTAATCGGACAGAAAAAAATACAAGGATCGGCGGTCGCAAGCTTTTCCCTTTCCGTAATGGTGGAAGCCAAAAGAATTCTTCCTTCTGCAATGGCGGGGCTCGAAAGCCTTTCGGCAGCTGCAACAGAGGAAGCTTTAACGGATCAGAAGCCGAAATCCTTTCGGCAGCCGCAACGGTGGAATATTTAACGGATCGGAAGCTGAAAGCCTTCTGGCAGCCGTAACAGTGGAAGATTTAATGGATCAAAATCCGAAAGCGGTTCGGCAGCTGCAACAACGGGCACAAACTTTATCGGAGAACAAAATCCTTCTTCCTTCTGCAACGGCGGGGCTCGAAATCCTTCCGGCAGCCGCAACGACGGAAACCAACATGACTAAACCTTCCGATTCAAATACTCAGCAATGCGTTCGCGCTGGAGTTTTGCCATCATGGTTTTTGCAGTTTGGTACACAGTCTGAATGCAATGAAACCAATGGGGTGGTAACTTTTTCTCTTGGTTCTTTGATTCAGTTAAGGAAAGGAACAGCGTGTTGGAATTTGAGAGAAGAAGGTGAACATTCATGTTTTCTTGGTCATTTTGGCTCATTTGTAATGGACAAGATGAGTATTAAAGGGTGAATCCGTTCTGTGATGAGGGGACTTGGAGAGTTCAGACGCAGTGGGAATGATTAGAGGATTTTTTGGAGAACGGCAGTGCAGCATTTTTCTGTGATGAGAAGCTTGGAGAGGGCAGTTTGCTGTGAAAAATGTCCTTGTGATGTTCCTTTTTTGAAGTCGACTATCCTTAGTTATAATTTGGTTTCTTGTGTTTGTTGAAGTCTAGTTTTGTAGCTTTCAGAGAGGCGTCTTAAACACTTTCTGTCCAGCATTTTGTTTTACAGTTGCTAAAGTTGTTCCAGAACCATTTTTTTTGGTACCATTTTAAGAGATTAATTGGATCGGTCCCTATTGGAGAGGGGCCCAGAGACATAGCCCAGTGGAGGGGGTGAACTCCATTATCAACTCTGTTTATGACTCTATTTCTATGTTTTCTGCTTGGCATTTGTTATCAGTCTTGTTTTCATTCTTGTTCTGAGCATTTAATTTCTGCAAATACTGTCCAATAATTAATCTGTTGCATGCATTCTTTTACAACAAACTTTTAATGCACTAAAGTTGAGGTCCTATGGATCATGAAGGGTAAAGGAAAGCAACCAAAAAATCAGAAAACTAAATTTGATGCTCCCAAGCCTAGAGTTGAAAATCAGCAGCATGATGAATCTTCCGGCTCAAGGAAGAACAAAGGAAAAGGGAAAAATGGGAAAGAAAAAGTCAGGTGTTCTTACTGCGGGAAGGGTTTTCACAATGAACATGCCTACATGAAGAAAAATATTGATGAAGCAACCTCTCTCCTTGAGAGGAATCACATCAATATTTTAGATAGCTTTCGGAGGAGAGATCACCAAGATCAGGAACCACAGCATGAGAAAGGTCATGCCCTCATGGAAAGCACTTCAAAGGCCAAATCACTGCTGATTGACAGTGGAGCTTCGAATCACATGATGGCTGAAAAAGACTCCTTTTCATCCTTGGAGACTAGAAAATCCATCCCCATCCACATGGGAGATGACTCCACCATCATTTCCGAAGGATAAGGTACTGTAGATCTAGAAAATGGTTTTTTTTCTAATGTTTTGTATGTACCATCTCTAGCAGAAAATATCCTTAGTGTCTATCAGATGACACATACAGGAATGCCTAAGAGAGTCTCTTTCATCCCAAATGATGTTGAGATAATAGAAATTTCATCCAAGAAACTCATTGCAAAAGGCCATGCAAATCATCATGCAAAATCCTATGAGTTCTCTCACTTTGTTGCGGATGCAAAGCCCACCGCTCTGCTAACTCGTGGAAATGAGGTTAGCAGGCTGTGGCATGAGAGGTTTGGCCATATTAATTTCCAATATTTGCAGAAATTACAGAAAAACTCCATGGTTGAAGGCCTCCCGGTCATCAAGGCAACCACAGGAGTCTGCAAGGGTTGTGTGATTGGAAAACACCCTGAGCACAAGTTCAATCGGGGGAAGGAAAACCGAGCTACAAGCATATTGGGGTTGATACATTCTGATATCAGAGGTCCAATGCCTATCACATCCATGAATGGATCAAGGTACCTCCTTACCTTTATTGATTATTTTTCAAGGTATACATGGGTTTTCTTTCTCAAAAGGAAATCAAAAGTATGTGAAAAATTTTATGAATTAAATGCCTTGATCGAAAATGCCTTTGGGCTTAAGATCAAGATCTTGAGATCTGATAATGGAGAGGAGTATGTCATTAATGAGCTGCTGTAAATTTTTTCCCAAAGTGGTATTCAGGTCCAACATTCAATTCCCTACACTCCCCAGCAGAACAGAGTAGCGGAAAGGAAGAACCGGTCTCTCGAAGAGATGACCACCTGCATGTTGGAGTCAAAGAAGCTTGCTACAAATTTGTGGGCTGAAGCCATGAATGCTGCAGAATACATTCACAATAGGGTGCCACATTCATTAGTGAAAGGAAAGACTCCTTTCGAATCATACTTTGGACATAATCCAGATGTGTCAAACCTACGGTTTTTTGGGTCCATTGCATGGGCCCGGATTCCGCTTGATAAAAGAAGGGCTTTGCAACCGCAGAGCATAGAATGTCTATTTATTGGATATCCTAATGAATATAAAGGATTCAAGCTGTTGGATATCAATACCAAACATATCATCATCAAGAGAAGTGTCAATTTCGATGAGCCTCTTCAGGAGGTGGTACTAGTGAAGGAGAAAACTGCTGAAATTCCTTCTTATTCCACTGAATATTTGGATGATGAAATTGGGGGTGATGACCCTGATTTGGATCCTCTGATTTCTGATATCAGTGTGCAGCAATAATTAGATACTGAATCAGAACCTAAAGTGCAAAATCATCTTCCTACATGGGAACAAAAAAACACTCTCCTCCATAGGAGACAACATTGGAAATTCGAATGATCCAAGGAGAACCCGATCTGATTTCCAAAGAGTAGGTATTGCACTCTCTTGTTCTGATAATTTGCTTTCCAAAACTTGCTATTTGATGATTAGTTCAGATCCAAAATACTACTACCATGCTCGGAATGATCCGAGATGGCAAGTTGCCATGGATGAAGAGATGAATTCTCTTCAGAAAAACACTTCTTGGGAGCTAGTTTCTCTTCCTCCGGGAAGGAAATTGGTTCAATGCAAGTGGGTGTTTCGGACAAAGGTTGATTCTGATGGAATCACCTGCAAATATAAGTCAAGTCTGGTAGCAAAAGGTTTCTCTCAGGTCCAAGGAGTGGACTACCATGAGACCTTTGCACCAGTTGCAAAAATGGACTCCATCCGCCTTGTTTTGGATATTTCCACATCCAAGCACTGGGAGGTGCATCACATGGATGTTAAGTCATAATTTCTACATGGAGATATTCATGAGGAGTTATACATGAAGCATCCTGAGTGCTACATCACTGATCCATCTTTGGTTTGCAAGCTAAAGAAGTCACTATACGGGTTAAAACAGGCCCCAAGAGAGTGGTATTCCAAGATGGATGCCTTCCTTCTCTCGTAAAACTTTCAGAGATGTAGATCAGATCCAAATGTGTATTTACAGAAAAATTATGGTCATCTAATTATAATTTTTTTATATGTTGATGACTTACTAATCACAGGTAGAACAATTGCCTCCATTTTAGCCATCAAAACTGCTCTCCACAATGCCTTTGAAATGAGTGATTTGGGGCTTCTAAAACAATTTTTGTGGCTTGAAATCGAGCAAAATTATGATGGGATTATCGTCACTCAGTAAAAATACATTTCAGACATGTTATTTAAGTTTAGCATGGCTGAATGTAGGCTGACATCATTCCCTTTCCTTTCAGGGATCAGCCTTGAAGAAGGAAAAAGCACACCTTCCATGGACTGCACTATCTATCGACAGTTGATAGGTAGCTTGTTGTACTTGGCACATTCTAGGATTGATATTTGTTATGCCATGAATGCTGTATCAAGATACATGTAGCAGCCTCATGATATTCATTGGAAGGCATCCAAGACGATCCTCCAGTACATTCAGGGAACCATGACCTACGGCATTCACTATGCTGCAGACTTCGAGCTAGAGCTGGTTGGATACACAAATTCCGATTGGGCAGGTGATTCTATTGATCAGAAGTCAAATTCTGGATATGTATTCATGTTTGGTGGTGGCCCTATTTGCTGGTCAAGCAAAAAGCAGGCTTCCATAGCACTATCTTCAGCAAAGGCTGAGTATCAAGGAGCGGTGAATGCTTGCATCTAAGCAGTTTGGTTGCAAGGCATTCTTTCAAAGTTTGATCTCGGTAGTACTTTGTCCACTATCCTCTTTTGTGAAAAACAGAGTGCTATTAATATATCCACGGATCCATTTACCAGGAAAAGGACCAAACGTGTAGAGATTCACATGCACTACATCAAGGAGCTAGTGCATGACAAGACCATCATTCTGCAATACTTCCCGACTGATGAGAAGATTGCAGACATATTCACCAAGATATTTTCAGAAAATAAGTTCACTTACCTCCGTTCACTATTGGAGGTGAGTTCATCAGGGTGATCCAGACTACTTTCAGTGTTCATCTTGAGGGGGGTTTTTCCCACTGGGTTTTCCCTCTTTTCCTCACTTAGTTTGTTTCGAGCATTGTTTTAGTTTCAGCATTGTACAGGGTGAATTATGGCCTTGGTTTCTAGGGCCCTAGCATTTTTATGCATATCTATTTTCTAACTCTTCCTGAGTATAGCTTAAGGGGGGGTGTTGGAGACATTTACCATCATACACACTCTTTTGGTCAAATTGGCCTAGTTAAACCACTATCATAAGTTTAATTGACATCAGTGGAGCATTAACTGCCATCATCCAGTCACACCCACACCTACCTACAATCAAGGAGGCTAACTGGAGCACTCTGGGGGTGTCTGTGTGACGTTAATGCACCTAATTGCTAACTGGTGGTTACAATCAGTCAACCAGTCAGTTACAATTAGTTAAGGCACCTCCAGTCATTAAATATATTATTTAATGATTATTTATTATTATTTAATGAATTGGAGTCAACAAGGTGCCTCCACCAACTTCTCATGGTCAGTTCAGCTTCAATTAACCTCATCGGGGTTCATTAGAGTCATGGAGCACTAGCACTTGATGATTGGATTGCTATGACATGTGATTGATCTCCTTCAGTTGAGATTCAGTCATTTATTGCACTTCGACTTCAATTAGGGTTTGGTGAGTCAATTAGGGTTTTGGTCAAGCGGTTAACTAAGTGAGATTGAATGGCTGAGAGTAAGTTAAGCTAGACTCACTCACTGAATTCGAATTGCCTCCTTAGGTATTCAAATTCTTCATGGAGTTAAGCCATTGCTCAGCATTGGAATTGTAACCCATTATTGTTTATTAAATATATAGAGAGGAAACCATTTCTGGTTCCGATTATTTCCAATTCATGAGTATTTGTTAATTATTCTTTGATGATTTTGATTCCTAGTTCCTAGATCATGTGTAAGAATTAATACAGCTTCCAAATTTATATGTAAAAATTGATATGCAGAGACATAAAATCAAGCGATTTCATTCACTCTTGAGTATAAAGTAATCTATTGTCAATATTCTGAAGAATTTGGAGGGAAGACGTCAGTTATAATTTTTCACTAATCCCTTGTTCATGAAAATAGCACTAACTAAACCTATGCAATAAATTCTTTCATTCATGTAAGGATATGGAACACTATTGTATTATCAGGTACAAAATACTAAATTGTTTTATCTCTATTTTTTTCCTACTATAACTTGATAACTGGAGTTGTTTACAATGCAATGTGTTTATGACATATTACAAAAAAATTGTTATGTATAATATAAATGAGTTAGAAAAAGAGAAAAAATATGGGACTCCTCAATCATTTAATTTTCATATAAACATAATATTGGTTCATTTATATTTCAAAATGTGAGGATACATGGAAAGGGGATAAAATTAGTAGGCGTCGAAGCCCATGCCACCACCCAAAACTAGTGAAGACTTTTGAGTCCTTCTAAACAAAGTAGATATTGTTTGTCATTACAAATGAAGAATAGGGCCAAGGATGGAAAAAGAAAAAGAGGGGATATATGTATAAGTAGTTTTTGTATGGAGTTTGTTCTCCTTTTCCCTAGATGATATCTCCTTGTGTTGCAGAGCTTGGAGTCTTGTTGAGAATATAGTTGTCATTGATGTCAAAGGATTTCATGAATGACAAAGGAATAACCAATAGACATGGTAGAAGGATCATCAGTGATGTCAAAGAATATCAGTAATGACAAAACAATAACCAAAGATAAGATGGCTGACAGAGAAATTACAAAATCGATGGTAGTAGCAGTTGATCGATAAGATGGATTCCATAGAAATTAAAAATTCGATGGTAATAGTGGTTGATCGATGCAAGATACAGAGGATATGAGTATTTTCAATAGTATTCATTATGAAGAATCAACAACTTTCTGATCAAGGTAATCAACGGTGTAGACTGATTTTATATTTGGGATTTATCCCACATTGGCAACACAGTTGCGTTTACAGGTGCTTATATGCACTGGTCTCACTAGACTTATTCGAGACGTAGAGGAAAGGTAATGTGGGAGCTATAGGTGTTTGGAAACTAGGAGAATATAACCAGCTTGGAGCTCAAGACGACCTATCATCCCCCCTACCTTTTTTGGAAGGATCAACAATGTATAGATCGATGGTCAGAAGTGAACCCGTAAGGAAATCGACTGTGGTGAATGATTTCTACACAAAAAATTAAAGGTCTGAAATCTACATTATATATTACATCAACGGTCAGGAGTGAACATGCAGGAAATCAATTATTCAAAAGAAAAACAAAAGGAAAAAATGCGGAAGATGAGAAATAAAAAACGAAAATAATACGGGTTTCTGTAACCCGATCCTCCAGTGGAATGTAAAAGGTGGAAAGAGGAAGGTGGTATGCAGAAGATGAGAAATCAAAATCTAAAATAATATGAGTTTCCACAACTTGGTGTCCACCAATGAAATGTGGAAGGCAGAATTTGGAAGATGAGAAATCAAGGTCTAGAATAATAGGGGTTTCCGCAACCTGAAGTCCACCAATGGAAGGCAGAAAGAAGGAGGAAAGAGAAAGGAGAAAAATTGTGAAAATACTTTGGAAAAATGTCACAGTTCCGTGAACTGTAGCCTCGGAGATAAATGGTCATAGAGAGATCGAAGGAGATCAAAGGTGTAGAACGCTTTATGCGAAAAAGCTGAGTACAGAAAAACATTTTGAGAAATGTCATAGTTCGACAATCCTCATTCACATCCTATCTTAGATCTACGTTTAGGGAAAAGACTGAAATAAAATCAACATCTCAGAATGATTGCAGAAATGAAGATTGTGGAAGGTTAGGACTGGAAGATTCATGAAGTGGAATGATCAATGAAATGGCGCAATGGTGAAAAGATGCGTCCGTAGGAAAACATGAAGGTATTTATTGACATAATTATTGAAGGAAATAACTTGTCTCTATGATCGTGATTGACAAATTCCAAAAGTGAATGCAATTCTATAGCAGGCTGATAAAAATCAGTCCAGGGTGGCAGGGCGACGCTAGGGTATTCAACAAGTCTACAAAGGGTGTTGTAGCACCATTGACTATTGTAGCAGGCAGAAACCCAGGGTGTTGTAGCATCCTTGTATGTTGTAGCAGGAAGAAACCCAAGGTGTTGTAGCATCCTTGTATGTTGTAGTAGGAAGAAAACCAGGGTGTTGTAGCATCCGTGTATGTTGTAGTAGGCAGAAACAGAGGGTGTTGTTGCATCCTTTCTATAGTAGCAGATAAATAAATTTTGTATATTGAATTTTTTAATGAGTTTGAATTGGTGGATTTCTCTTTTAATTTTCCACGATAAAATTTGTTTCTTAACCTGTTTGATTTTTTGTGTGTTTTGTTAATTTTAAAAATAAAAAGACAATACCGATTCACCCCCCCTCTTATTATTGTGGGATAATCCAACAATTGCTATCAGAGCATATTCCTTCACCACAGTTTAACCACTGGAAGGAAGATCCTATTTAAAAACCACTATGGATCGACAAGAAGGATTAGCCATTAACAAACCTTCATTATTTAAAGGAGAAAAGCATGCATACTGGAGTGTGAGAATGAGGTGCCATTTGATGTCCCTTGGATGGAAGGTTTGGGAAGAAACTGAAAAGAGTATAAAATACAAGACCAAGCACTTGCATAACTAGAGGAACCAGGCCAATATAAAGATAATTCCAAATCCCTAAATGCAATCTTGAGTGGATTGACAAACTCTGTATTTACAAAAGCTATGCATTGCAAGACTTCCAAACAAGCCTGGGACAAGTTAAAAATTATCTATGAAGGGGCATATAAAGTCATAGAATCCAAGATTCAAACATATAGATGGAACTTTGAGACTCTTAAAATGAAAGAAAAATAAAATATTGGGGAATACCTTCTAAGAGTAGATAAGGTTTTCAATTCTATTAGAGGTCTCGGAGGAAAATTAAAAGAAGGGGAAGTGGTGAGCAAGGTACTAAGAACATTGCCAATAAAGCATGACTCAAAAGTATCCACCCTAGAAGAGAAAGATGATATTGACCTTGTGACAGTAGATGAACTACATGGAATCCTTAGTGCATATGAGATGAGAATAGGACTAAATGAATCCTCAAGAAAAGAAGCAGCATTTAAATCCTCATCCAAAAACCAATCAAAGAACCTAGATGATGAGGAAGCTCTTTTTAGTAAAAAACTTGAGAAAGATATTGTCAAATATAAAGGAAAGTTACACATGGAATGTTTTGAACTATGGAAGAATTGGACATTTTTCTTCAAAATGTACTTACCCTAAACAAGATTATAACGATGAGAGAGAAACTTCAAAGTTTAAAAAGGGTAAAACATGAAACAAGAAGAAGTCGTCCAGTAAAAAACCAAAAAGAAATCATAACCTTTTTACACTTCTTAAAAAATATGACATAGAGTGTTACAAATGTAATAACCATGGACATATGTCTAGAGATTGTAAACTAGTGACTCCTACAAAGAAGACTGTTGCAATTAAGTCTCAAGAAACAAAAAGAAGAATTATTGGAGGGAAAGGAAGAAAACGAAAGTTCCTTGATTGCTTTATGTGTGACAGAAACCCAGAACATATGGCACTTGGAAAATGGGTGTTCAAAACAAATGACGGGTGACCCAAACAAATTCCTAACACTAAAATATAATAAGGGCAAACTCACATTTGGAGACAATTTGTCTTTCAAAATAATTGGCAAAGGAATAGTTGCTATCAATGACAAGATCGAAGCATAAAATGTATTGCTAGTAGAAAACCTCAAGCCTAATCTACACAATGTGAGTCAAACATGTGATCAAGGGCACATCTGTAGTTTTTACTCAGAAAAATGTGAAACCAGGAAAAAGGAATCACTAGGAAGAGTTGTTCGCATTGACGTAAGAAATTCAAACAATGTATAAATCCTAGAAAATGAAAATAATTGTTACTTAAGTTGTTATACCAAAATCCTGTCACCATCATGTGATAAGACTCTTGACATACCTGTTTTCCCTGAATCCCAGCTCTTGGAGTGGAAAACTATGCTAATTGTGAATCTTTCATGGAAATTCCCAGAACCGTGCTTCCCGTATTGTCCAGGATAGGTACCTTGTTCACAATGCCTATCCCTTATTATCAACAAGTGGTGCTACCACTTATGGCCCTTAGTCCATAAGAATTTCTTACCAGAACCGCTCTGTCATTGAAGGAGAAACGTGGTACCCTAGGTAAAAAGGGAAAAAGAGAAGTTTTTCGAGGCTTCTAGATGGTAAGCCTCATGTCCTCCCTTATCCCTATCATTGTGGGTCAGTTGAGCTCGAGATCCCTCATCCTAGGATCTTATATGCCACCTTATCCACTAATCTCTCAACCATCCCTATCCATTAAGACTTATAAATATGAGCTCATAGACATGGTTGAGGGGAGAAATCTTAAGGTATTGTTATGTTATTGGATTGATTACTTGGCCCGTGCCATTGGAGAGCATAGAGAGCTAGAGTCAGAGCTTATGGGGATGAGAGTGTTTGGTTTCATGGAGATGCATGTCAACACTAAGGCTTGGTTGTAAACTTCTCCATATTTCTATATTAATGCAAGTTGATTTCTGTCCCACATATGTTGTTGTTGTTTGATTTCACATGTATGTTGTTAGATTCCTTAGTCACTAACATGGATTAGTAGATTATATTTTGGCATTTTCAACATGTTTGCGTGTTTAAGCTTTTTGCAGCTACACAGGGTTACCATCGAAGCATCACATTCCATGTGTCTACGACGTCCCTAGCGGAGCTGCCATATTTTTTAGCTAGAATATTTCACCTTCTGCGGACAGTAAAGTGTTCCACTGTTCTGAATGGTTTAGATCCAGAACAAATGAAGGACATAGGTTGAAGACTCTCCATTTACATGACTTATATAGGCATTTTTGGGTCTGACATACTATAGTTTTGATATAAAATCATATTTTATTCAAATTTTATCTGTTGTAATCCCTTAATGCTAGTTATAAATGCATTTAACACTTGTTTCTGATTCGATTACAGGATAAGAGAACTATGGTAAGAAGCTTTGAAAGTTTGTTTATGGATTTTTCACACTTTCATAAAACCAAAAAGGTTGATGAGCGTTCATTACGACACTTTGATCACACTCTTTAAACCTAGTATTAAATTTTCGAGTCCATTTTTGAATCTTTCCAGGCTCGTAAAAAATTGACATTGTGTAAAGAAACATTATGGAGTCTTCTTTTCACCTCTTTTTCAGGCTCCTTAAATACGAAAAGATCATCGATTCCATTTCTGATTCTTTCGAGGTTTGTAAAAAATGACATTGTGTAAAGAAACCTCATGGAGTTCTCTTTAAACTCTTTTTAGGCTCCCTAAATATGAAAAGATCATCGAGCGATCTTGTCTTCTTCACGCTCATTAAAGTATTTGTAGAGTCGGTCGTCCGACGGTAGGTTATCTCTTTTTCAGTTCGAATAGGACTATTTACGAAAAATGAACACTCTAGCCAATCATGACTAGAAGAGTTCTCTAAGGTATGATTTTACACTTTTTCGGGCCTTAGAGACTAAATCATACGAAAAAGGACCCCTTTGGAGTCTTGTTCTGTATTCGTTCAGACTCTCTAAACATGAACGATACGGAATTTTCTTTCAATGGACTCATTAAATTAAACATTGAGAGACCCATTTTGGGAATGAACCCCTCCTCTCTCAGGTTCATAAAACATATGAATCTAGACTTGTCTTCCGACAAGCTATATTGAGTGTTTGTTACCCTCTTTGAATTCCTAAAACCGAAAAGAGGCACTCATCAATAATGATGGGGAAAATGGGAAGGGAATCATTTTGCAAATAATGGCAGTTGTTTGTCATTTCCTTTGAACATGGAACTTCTTTGCACATCATGTCAGTCAATTGGGTATTTAGCTGATCTCCGTGATGATCCACTTTCATGAGTCATGTCACTTCTTTGAGTCTTTAAAAAGAATGCATTGTCCACTGTTACATTGTGTGTCTGTCCCATCTAGTCATGCTGTTGAGTCTTTTTGTCATGCCACCTGATGTTCAAATAGGATTTGAAGAAGTTTTACCTCTGCAATCTACACAGTCTTTGTGTCAGTATATTTGATTCAGTCATATGGCTACTACATTTACATCATTCCAGAACTATGTTCCAAGTTTCATGTCGTCGATGTGGGACTCATCATGGCCCTCCTTCGATGAGACTTTTCTCGTCGACATCTTCTCATCATCCAGGAAATAGTCTTAGAAACAATATTTGATACCTTGAGATCTGTATGCCTTAATGATAATTTCACTCGCTCTCAATGTGGGTTCACATCATTGACCTTTGATCAACAGAATCGACTGGGTGTTCGACATCAGCACATCTATTCACACTCAATAGATCGTACTAGAGTACCTTGGGAATCATTGACATTAATGGTGATCTCCCTCGCACTTGTTAATGGTTCACATCATTGACTGGTAATCAAGTCATTTATACCATGTTTGACTTCTAATCATTGTAATCACATGGATAGAATTTTACTTTGTGGAAGACAAGATGAAGACCTTGGGTATTTGTTTAAAGCACTCATTGCTTTTCCCCAAGTTGTGATGGAGTTTTATATATCTAGCATGGATCCACATTTGTATGGTTGTGGCTATGCTCAAATTTGTATTTGTATGACATAGATCTACATTGTATGTCTAGTAGCTATGTCCAAGTTTGAGTCCTCTATCACATGGATCTACATTGTATTCTAGTAGCCATGCTTGTTTATTCCTCTCATGGATCTGCCTTGTATTGGTCTGCGGCCATGAGTTTGGTTACTTGTGTATATGAGTCAACATACTAATGTACTACAGATTCCTACTTGACGACATGCTCCGATTGAGATAACATTTCCACCTCGTGGCGATAACTTGTTCTCTCAAAGCTCTCATTTATAGTATCCCTCTAAGACTCATGCTTTGGGGGGCATCCTGTTATACCAAAATCCTATCACCATCATGTGATAAGACTCTTAACATACCTGCTTGCCCTGAATCCTAGCTCTTAGAGTGGAAAACTCTGCTAATTGTAAATATTTCATAGAAATTCCCAGAACCGCGCTTCCCTTGTTGTCCAAGAGCGGTACCTTGTTCGCATTGCCTATCCTTTGTTGTCCACCAGCGGTGCCACCGCTTATGGCCCTTAGTCCATAAGTGTTTCTTATAAAAACTGCTCTGTCATTGAAGCAGAAACACGGTACCCTGGGTAAAAAGGGAAAAGAGAAGTTTCTCGAGGCTTCTAGATGATAAGCCTTGTGTCCTCCCTTATCCCTATCATTGTGGGTCAGCTGAGCTCGAGATCCCTCATCCTAGGATCTTAGAGACCCCCTCATCCACTAATCTCTCAACCATCCCTATCCATTAAGCCTTATAGATATGAGCTCATAGCCATGGTTGAGGTGAGAACTCTTAAGGTATTGTTATGATGTTGGATTGATTACTTGGCCCATGCCATTGGAGAGCATAGAGAGATAGATTCGGAGCTTCTGTAGATGAGAGTGCTCAGTTTCATGGAGATGCATGTCAACACTAAGGATTGGTTGTAAACTTCTCTATATTTCTATATTAATGCAAGTTGATTTCTGTCCCACATATGTTGTTGTTGTTTGATTTCACATGTATGTTGTTAGATTCCTTATTCACTAACATGGATCAATAGATTATATTTTGGAAGTTTCAATGTGTTTGTGTATTTAATCTTTTTGTAGGTACACAGGGTTACTATCGAAGCATCACATTCCAGGTATCTACGGCGTCCAAGGAGAGTCTTCAACCTCTGTCCTTCATTTGTTTTGAATCTGAACCATTCAGAATAGTGGAACACTTTACCATCCGCACAAGGTGAAATATTATAGTTACCATTCCTAGCAACTTTGGACTTACCTGACTTGTCCAAGTTGATTAATGACCCCATTCGACACAATCCCTCGTGGCCTCCCATTCCGATAAAGTTACCATCGGATATCCCAAAATTCGATGGGAAGCAGGGAGATGATCTGAAGAACCATGTTATGACATTCCATTTGTGGTGTTCTTCAAACTCCCTCATGGATGACTCCGTTCAATTACAACTCTTTTAGCGAACTTTGAGAGGTACGGCCGCGAAGTGGTACATTGAACTCCCACAACATTCGTTTGTGGATTTTGGCTCATTGGAAACTGTGTTTCTCACACACTTTCAGCTCCCTATTCGTTATGAAACAGGCACTAATATTTTAACTTCTTTGTGACAGAACACCTCCACCCACATATCCAATCATATTCATGAGTGGAGAATGTGGAGAAGGCTTATTAAGGCCCTTATTCTAGATCAGTTATTAGCTGATTGGTTTACCAACTCCTTCTTTCCTCCTATTGCCCGAGATGTGGCTATAGGTGGTGCCATTACTGAAGAGCAGGCTATTAGTCCAGCTCAGTACCTAGAGTTGGTTTATTCCCAGTTTGGAACTCTATATGACCTGATTCCTCAAGCTCCTCGCCCCAGCATTGATCCTGCCAAGCCATCAGCAGAAGTACCTGTTGATGGGATTGCTGGTGCAATCCAGTCTCCATCCGCAGTGAAACCTACCAAGCAACCCCAAACTACCACCCCTACTCCTTTGACTCCTAAGGTTTCCACCGAGGTCAACTCTATTCAAAGTAATCAAACCTCGAGTAATAATAAAAAGAATGATAAAAATAGAAATAAAAAACCTGGAAACCAACAGGAGACTCCTAGACCAACCAACAGTGATAATGATAAAGGGAAACGGAAGGTAAAATATCCATGTCTACTATGCGGAGGTGACCATTTTTCAAAGGATTGTCCTCATTGGGAAGAAATATCCTAGTTTCTGAAGTCCAATCCCGCACCTACAATACTTACGGATCCTTTTCCCTCTCAAAAACAACTGATAGACCACATGTCTAAGCAGGGTAACTCTAGTTCATCATAGGAAATTCATATGATGTCCTCAGATACCATCAATCTGTAAACTCAAAGTCAAAATTATGACAAACTCGTAGATAAGAAAGAAGATCATTCTTCTTCATAGAAATCTCCCCCTACTAGTTCTCCGGAATCCTTGTCTATTGTCCCCTTATCTATCGAGAAGCCTACTCTTGACATGATTTTGCACCCACCCAAGAGTAGTATTCAGAAGACAGTATTTAATCCCAATGCCCGAGCCGCTCAATTTTATAATGTGATTGAAGATCTCACTTAGCCACCTTGTGCAATGTCTACCTTAGAAGAGCTCCAAATTTGCCCTACACAGTGCAAAAACTTGTTGATAGCATTAGGAGCTTTAGACCCGGATAACACCAACTTGATTCATTTCAATGTTGAGAACTATAATTCTAGATTACCACATAAACTTGCTTTTCAGGTCATTATGAAAGTAGTTGGAAAGAAAGTTTTTCGAATGATCCTAGATGAAGGAGCTGCGACCTTGGTTTTGTCTCTATCTTGTTGGAAGGCTCTTGGCTCTCCCGAGCTTGTAACATCACCTACGACCCTCAAGGCCTTTGACAGATGGGGTTTCCAACCCCATGGTCTCATATCATCCCTAGCAGTCGAGCTGGGGGGAAAAACCATTTCCATTCAAGTAGAAATGGTATATGCCCCTTTAGATTACAACCTCCTTCTAGGAAGAAATTGGTTCTATGCGATGACTATTGTCACCTCAACAGTTTTTTGAACAGTCCAATTTCCGCATCTAGGGAGAATTGTTAGTATTGATCAACTTGATTTCTATACACTATATGTTACTACCTCCATGGCTAATAACATCCCCATGTTAGTCCAGTCCCCTCCTCCTTACCAGTCGATTGGGGTAGGCATCTTGAAGGATTCATCCCTTATGGGGGTTTTTCCATCCACTCCTCCTAGCACGGATACCGCTATAGTCCATATGATCACCTTATTTGATTATGATCCTAAGGGTAAAATAGTTGTTGTGTCCACCTTGTTGAGTCCACACGAAGCTATGTATGACACCATTCAAACCTTTTTTTACGATCACACTGATGACCTTCATCTTGTGGCTTTGGATCCTTACCATTTACCGTACTGGTTAGAGCCTTCTCTTCCTATTCTAGATTATCTCTCTGAGAATTTTCCTTCCGATGAGTCCATTATGAAGAACATGAATATGGATGAGTCCATTTGGGAGGATCACCATCATAGATCCATGTTCCTCCCTAACACTAGTTTGGGTAGCCATGATTTTGCATCCTTGTTTCCTACTGATATTGTCAATGTACCCAAAGGTCCTATATTGTTGCAAGATACAGATTCTAAAGGAAACCTTTGCAGCATTACTCAGATGAACCCGATTGACATAGAATCCAAGCCTGATACTATTGAGCACGTTCATGTTGGGCAGAACTGCTCGGCAGATGAATCTGAATCCTACAAGGCACTTTTTAAAGAATTTCGTGATATTTTTGCCTGGTCCTATGAAGAGATGTCGAGGATTGACCCATCCATCATGGTCCATGAGATTAAAACCTATCCCACAGCCAAACCTGTCAGACAAAAACTAAGGCAAGTCCATCCTCGGAAGGCCGCAGCTATTAAAGCTGAAATTGAGAAATTTTTCAAAGCTAGGTTTTTTTATCCTATACCCCTGACGGAATGGGTATCAAACATTGTCCATGTCAATAAAAAGCAGGGCACTATTAGAGTCTGTATTGACTTTAGGGATTTGAATAAATCTTGTCCCAAGGACAACTTTCCTACCCCACATATCGATCAGATTATCGACAATTGTGCTGGAAGTGTCATCTTTTCATTCATGGATGGCTTCTCTGGCTACAATTAGATTGAGATATTACCCTCCGATCAGCATAAGATGACATTCATTTTCCCATGGGGAACCTTTGGATATAAGAAGTTACCTTTTGGCTTGAAAAATGTTGGATCCATGTTCTAGTGTGAGATGTCCTATATGTTTCACCATATTAAACATATTGTTAAACCGTACCTTGATGACCTCCCTGCTCATTCACAATGATGGGAGGACCACCCTGGTCATCTTAGAGACATATTCCTGAGATGCCGTCATTATAATATATGGCTCAATCCACATAAATGTGTTTTTTGCATTGAGACAGGACATCTACTAGGTTTTGTGGTATCCAAAGATGGA
This sequence comes from Pseudotsuga menziesii, assembly GCA_001517045.1. Taxonomy (NCBI): domain Eukaryota; kingdom Viridiplantae; phylum Streptophyta; class Pinopsida; order Pinales; family Pinaceae; genus Pseudotsuga; species Pseudotsuga menziesii. The sequence continues at coordinate 85,946 of LPNX010435929.1, read as the reverse complement.
ATTCGGATCGATCCTTTGAAAATTGCTGCCATTTTAGATCTACTAGCCCCAACTAACGTCCTTGAACTCCAAAGTTTGCAAGGGAAGGCAAAATTCCTTTTCCATTTCATGTACAATTTCCCAGAGAAAACGAACGGTTATATGCGTCTCCTCAAGAAGAAGACTCCATTCTTTTGGGATGACCAGGCCCAATGCACCTTTGATAATCTTAAGCACGCTCTAACTTATTCACCCCCTGGATTATTCAAAGGACTTTCTCTTGTATATTTTTGCCTCTGTTACTACCATCACCATGGTTTTAGTGCAGGACAATCTCCACGGTCAGGAGCACATGATTTATTACACCAGTAAGAATCTTATGGATTTCGAAACTTGTTATTCACGTGTGGAAAAGTTAGGATTGCCACGGTCATTGTTGTACAAAAATTTCATCACTACATCCTACTTCATACTACCACCGTATTGGTAAACCAGAACCCGATGTATTACATCCTGACTCGTCAGGTGCTCAGGGGAAAGTAATCCCATTGGATAGTCATCCTTCAGGAGTTTGATCTGGATTTTGCTAAGGCTACATCAAAGAAATCCTTGGTATTTGTCAAGCTTATGTGTGATATTCCTTGTGCTTCGACGAAATATGAACCCAGTGATTCATTTCCAGATGAATTCATGTTCCTGATTAGCACTACTGATCCTTGGTATGGATATTTGCTCATTTATCTCCAAACACAACGATTTCAGCCGCATTTAGCCCCCGATGACTGCCACAGTATCCATCATCACGTGAAATACTATCTCACCCTAAATGATACTTTGTATAGAGGTGGGATTGACTCTACTCTCCAGTGATTCCTCACCCATAAGGAGGCTAAACATGTGTTGAATGATTTCCACTCTGGAGCATGTGGCAGTCATTTATCTGGGATGGCTACAACCTAGAAAATCCTTCACGCTAGCTATTTCTGGCCTTCTGTCTTTAAAGACTTCCATGAGGCTGTTAAGAAATGCCCACCTTGTCAACACTTTTATCCTAAAAAGCACACCCATCCTGCTTTTCTACACCTTGTCATTGTCGTTGGCCCATTCTCCAAATGGGGGATTGACTTCATGCATTGTAAGCCCACCTTAGTCAGGGGGCATGGTTACATCATCGTAGCCATGGATTATTTCACAAAATGGGCTTAAGCCATGCCTACATATGCAAAAGATGGTAAGACTATCGCTCTCTTCTTGTTCAATCATATCATAGCTATATTTGGAGTTCCGCAATCCATCGTTACTGATCACAGATCCCATTTCCATAATCAAATGATGGAGGAACTGAGTTCCAAGCTAGGTTTTCGCCATGAAAACTATACGCCATATTATCCACAAGCTAATGGTCAGGTAGAGGCCATTAACAAAGTTTTGAAAACTATGCTTCGTCGGATGGTTGGAGACCATAAATCCAACTAGCACCATGTTCTTTTCTCATCTCTTTGGGCTTATCAGACTTCTGTGAAAATAGCCACTGGTTTCACACCATTCTAGCTTGTCTATGGACTTGAAGCTGTCTTGCTGATCCAATGTCATATTCCATCTTTACAACTTGCCGTCGAACTTCTCCGAGACACTTCCGCAAACAAAGAAATATTTTTGTACTTGAGTCACCTTGATGAGACTTAGAGAGATGTCGCCTTGGCTAATGAGGCACATAAGAAATGCGTCAAGGCAGAGTATGATAAATCCATCCAACCTCGTTTCTTTAACGAGGGTGACCTAGTCTTCACTTATGATTAGAGAGATGACAAACTAAGGAAGGGTAAGTTCAATTCCATGTGGTACGGACCTTTCGTTACTTATAAGGTGTTAGAGAAAGGAGCTTATGAGCTCATTGATTATGATGGAATCCCTTTGGGGAAACCTCGCAATGGGTTGTACCTGAAAAGGTACTATGCCTAGTTCTGTCTTGGATAGTATCTTGTATATATGTATATTGAATTAATTTCAGTGTGCTTTTAGTATTTTCAAGATGGTTTTGAGTTTAGTGTCTACATCTATTTATACTATGTTTTGGTCATGTAGATGGATTTCTATGACTACACTGATGGTGCATGCTACTACACCTTGAATCTCACCTTGGCTGCTTGGGTCCTCTATTCCCCAGCTGAAGATTTGGTCAGTTCAGGAGTGGTTTGTATAGGTCCCGCTACTAATAACATCGTCGAGTATGAAGCATTCATCGGTCTTCTCACTGAAGCTTCCTCCTAGGATGTTCGTGATCTAGTAGTCTTGATGGACTTACAACTCATGGTTTGTCATTTAAACCATGTTTACACCATTAGAAACCCAGTGCTCCTCCGCCTCTTCCAGAGAGTATGTTTTCTAGACAAATCATTTGAAACCATTACTTATAGGCATATCCCTAGGGAACATAATGTAGTCGCTGACTCATTAGCTAATTACATCCTAGATTAGCATATTTCCCATTCATGATGTCAAATTAAACATGGTGCATTGTAAATAAACATTCAAAGACACATAAAACTCATAGAAAATGCATTTTCCATTTGAAACATATAAACACCATGTAAAAGTCTGTATATATATATATATATATATATATGAAAATTTTTACAAAAATAGGTCCTGAGACCTCATCTGAAGCATGTAGGCTTTCAGGAAAAATCATCATACAAAATCCTGAAGCTATCACCTTTCAGTACATATCTCATACACTAGTGGTGCTCATGATAGCACATCACTACTCGAGCTACCCTACGTAGTAGCCTACTGAATCTACCCGATACTCCCACTTTGGATCTCTGATATCTCATCGGGAGGTCATCAATGTCATCAAATGGGATATCCAAGGTCAATCTCTCTAGGTTCTCCTCTAGCTCCTCGATGATATCATCACCCTATGGTACAAAGTAGGCTCTAGCTCACCTATCCAATGGAGATGCTCCTCCAGGTTGCGCTGCTCCAACGTCTGCATGAGAATATACAGGTCTCGTCACTTAACATAAAAAATATAAAACATTAAAAAAAAAAACATTTCATCCATTTTAGGGTTTCTTGCTTCTTACCGACATCACCCCATTGGCCGCCGGGTGGGAGTGGTAGGTCAGGATCTCCGGTGAAGTCCGTACCTGCGTAAGCATAATCCTCAACCATGAGGATCTGATCCCGGAGCCATATAAAGAAAGGATCATTGAACTTAACCCTTCCCCTACCTGCTCTTGTATGAGCCATGACCTAGACCCACCTTAGCATACGGGGTTCCCGTGCTCTCATACTCGGGAAGACCACCTGAGGTCTCATATGTGGAACCTGCTTGAAGAAGAAGCAGGATAAAATGGAACCAAAGCCAAACTACTTTAGCTCTCCCTGTCGACACTTATTTAGCTGATCTTTGAATATTGGAAGCATGGCTTCCACCCAGTTGAACACCGTGGGTGCCATGGCCTCTATGGCATACAACATGTGTGCCCTAGAATCCTGGTGCACACCCTGACTCCTAGCCACCCTCTACATAGTAAATAGGACAGTCCGTAAAGGCCCATCCATCACTACTCTGATGGGGATCTTCTTCCTCGATGTGCTTGTCCCTGGTGCACAGTGATGATCTATAAGCTCTCAAGTGGTCACATCCCCTCCACGGGAACCTGTCAGTGAGATGGGGGCACCTCGTCTCGAGAGACCAGTCAGGAAGTAGATATCCTCTACCTCCACTATAAGTATATGGGCCCCCACCTTGAAATATTGCTGCTCTGGATTCCACATTGGCAGTATGTGTTCCATTAATCGCTCGTTTGACACCATGCTTGGGGTCCAAAAGAACTTATGTAGCCCACAGTCCTGTAATGCAGCAATACAACCCACATTTCTCTCTGCAAAGGAATCATCATTGTCATGTGTTATTTCTTTCCATATCACCATGTTTTGAGCAACCAAGACCTATCAAAAACAATAATCGCATGCATTAGCATCATTCCTAATCATTAAAAATCAAAAGAATGGCTTATTATGGCTCATCCTAATAGTTTTAAATCTCCACGATCGGCACCGCATGTCACCATTGGAGACAGGTGGTGGCACCGCCTGCTCACTGTGTTATTGGCGCGGTTCTCGGGTGGTACCGTGTATCCCGCAAGGGGTAGCCACGATGCCCACTTTTAAGGTTTTAGGGCTTGCCATATGAGCCCAAAACCCAACCAAATCTCAAAATAAATACTATGAAATGAAAGAATAGGGTGTTAGCTGTTACCTGCAACTGACAATTCTAAAAATGGATGGTGGAAACTCCCAGTATCAGTTGCGGAAGATTTGGCTAAGAAAATGCTCCAAGTGCTCTCTGCTAGAGGTAAATAGTGAAATGATTTGATTTTTTACTATTTACATGACTTATATAGGCATTTTTGGGTCTGACATACTATAGTTTTGATATAAAATCATATTTTAGTCAAATTTTATCTATCGTAATCCCTTAATGCTAGTTATAAATGCATTTAACACTTGTTTCTGAGTCGATTACAGGATAAGAGAACTACAATAAGAAGCTTTGAAAGTTTGTTTATGGCTTTTTCACACTTTCATAAAACAGAAAAGGTCGATGAGCGTTCATTACGACACTTTGATCATGCTCTTTAAACCTAGTATCAAAGGTCTGATTCTGTTTTTGAATCTTTCTAGGCTCGTAAAAAATTGACATTGTGTAAAGAAACATTATGGAGTCTTCCTTTCACCTCTTTTTCAGGCTCCTTAAATATGAAAAGATCGTCGAGTCCATTTTTTATTCTTTTGAGGCTCGTAAAAAATGACATTGTGTAAAGAAACCTCATGGAGTTCTATTTAAACTCTTTTTAGGTTCCCTAAATACGAAAATATCGTCGAGTGATGTTGTATTCTTCATGCTCATTAAAGTATTTGAAGAGTCATCCATCTAACAGTAGGTTATCATCTTCCACAAAGTACGATTGTATCCATGTGATTACAATGATCTGAAGTCAAACATGGTAGAAACCACTTGATTATCGGTCAATGATGTGAACCATTAACAGGCGTGATGGAGAGCATAGAGAGCTAAAGTCAGAGCTTATGGGGATGAGAGTGCTCGGTTTCATGGAGATGCATGTCAACACTAAGGATTGGTTGTAAACTTCTCCATATTTCTGTATTAATGCAAGTTGATTTTTGTCCCACATATGTTGTTGTTGTTTGATTTCACATGTATGTTGTTAGATTCCTTAGTCACTAGCATGGATTAGTAGATTATATTCTGGAAGTTTCGACATGTTTGCGTGTTTAAGCTTTTTGCAGGTACATAGGGTTACTATCGAAGCATCACATTCCAAATGTCTACGGCGTCTAGGGAGAGTCTTCAACCTCTGTCCTTCATTTGTTCTGGATCTGAACCATTTAGACCAGTGGAACACTTTACTGTCTGCAAAAGGTGAAATATTCTAGCTAGCATAAGTATGGTTGATGAAAGTTGGTGATGGCACAGGAGGTTGGAACATTTCAATTTTGACAATATTGTCAAAATAAGTATGAAGGAAGCTGTAAGAAACTTTCCTAAAATTGTAAAACCTCTGAACTCAGTTTGTAAGCATTGTTAACATGGGAATTAAACTAGAGCCAGTTTTAAAACAAAAGAAAATATGACCTCACATTGTTTGGAAATAGTGCACACAGATCTTTGTGGAGCAACAAGAAATAAAATCCTACAAGGAGAATATGATTTCAGGATGCTCATTGATGATTACACAAGGATGACTTGGGTGACAGTTCTCAAAGAAAAACCGAAACCCTTTGAGAAGTTCAAAATATTCAAGGAAATGGTTGAAAATGAGACATATATGAAAATCAAATGTCTTAGATCAGAAAATGGGGGATAATTTAGTTCAAGCTAGTTCAATGACTTTTGTGAGATACATGGAATCAAGAGACAATTTTCAGCTACAAACACACCTCAGTGGAATAGTGTTGTTGAAAGAAAAATAGAATAGTCCAAGAAGTTGCTAGAAAAATGCTAAATGAAACAAAGTTTTCAGATGCATATTGGAAAGAAGCAGTATACACAGCTGTCTATATAATTAATAGAGGACAAATTAGAGTGAATAAGGACAATAACCCTTATGAACTATGGTATAGAAGACCAGCCTCAGTCAAATATTTCAAAGTATTTGGTAGTAAGTGTTACATTAAAAGGAATGAGGATGACCTTGGCAAGTTTGACTCTAGGACCAATGAAGGATTAATTCTAGCATATTCATCCACCAAGAAGGCATATAGATGTTACACTAAAAGGTTACAAAATATTGTAGAAAGTGCATATGTGAGAGTAGATTATATAAAACCAAGAAGAGTAACAAGTCATGACAGTGTTGAAAATACAAATGATGAAGAAAATGAAAACTTGCAAGAGGACAAAAGTACTCGTGATGAAGAAGAAATTATAGACAAGGAAGATACACATGAAAGTGAAGAAGATTCCCCAAGACCCGATACAAAAAATCCATATAGAAGGTTACAAAATAACGATCTGGAGACACATATATTAGGTGATAAAAATGATGGAGTTAGTACAAGGAGACAACTAACATTTAATGAACAAGACCTACTCTCATTAGTGGAACCTAAATATTTTACAGAAGCCAACAAAAGTAATGAATGGGTCAAAGCCATGAATGAAGAATTAGATCAGATTGAGAAAAACAAGAACTGGGAACTTGTCGCAAGACCTAAAGATAAGAATGTTATACGGATCAAATGGATTTTTAAGAAAAAATTCAATCAAGATGGTCAAGTGATAAGGAACAAGGAAATATTAGTATGTAAAGGGTATGCTCTGGTAGAATGATTGATTTTGAAGAAACTTATGCTCATGTGGCAGGAATTGAAGCAATCAGAATGTTTTTAGCACTCTCAAGCCATACAAAATTTAAAATGTATCAAATGGATGTCAAGTTTGCATTTTTGAATGGAAAATAGAAGAATAGGTTTATATTGAACAACTTGAATGTTTCCTATTATCAGAAAAAAGAAACTATGTTAGCAAATAGAAAAAGGCACTTTATGGTCTCAAACAATCCCGAGGAGCTTCATTTTCAAGGCTAGATAGTTATTTAAAACAATAAGGATTTCAGAGAGGGCCCCCTAAAATTAATATCTACTTAAAAATCAAAGATGAAAATATGATCGTTGTTGTTGTTTATGTAGATGACATCATATTTGGAAGCAATTTACAAATACTAAGTGTAAAATTTGCTTCTGAAATGAAGTTCAAGAATTCGAAATATCAATGTTGGGTGAACTAAGATTCTTCTTGGGGTTATTACAAGTTTACTAGATAGACAAAGGGATATTTATATCTCAAACAAAGTACATCAAAGACATGCTTAAAATATTTAATATGGAAGACTCCAAACCTATTAGTACTCTTATGATCACAGATTGTAAATTAAGCAAGGACGATGAGTCTCTGGAAATGGATCATACGATGTATAGATCCATGATAGGTAGCCTGTTGTATGTGATAGCTACAAGAACAGATGTGATGCAAGCTATAGGTTTCGTTTCTATGTTCCATTCAAGCCCCAAAGAAACGCATGTAACTGCGGTAAAAATAATTTTCAAATATTTGAAAGGTACTATGGAGTATGAGTTATGGTACCCAAAAAGCAATACTTTATTCTAAAAGAATTTATTGATGCAGCTTGGGTTAAGGAGTGTTGATGATTGGAAAAGTACTAGTGGAGACACATTCTTCTTAGGAAATTGTTTGTTTTCATGGTTAAGTAAAAAAAATATTTCATTCCACTCTTCACAACAAAGGCCGAATATATTGTCGTTGCGTCATTTTGCACCCAGGTCATTTGGATGAAGAAGACACTAGAAGACTTAACTGTGAAGTATGAGCAACCAATAATAATAAATTGTGATAATACCAATTCCATAAATATGTCGAAAACCGTGTCATGCACTCCAAGACAAAAAACATACCAATAAAATATCACTTCCTAAGAGAACAAGTGTCCCAAAAGGTTGTCAAACTAGAGTATGTTGACACAAAAAAATAGGTTGCTGACATTTTCACCATGCCACTACCCAAGGAAGCCTTTGAGCATATTATATGGAAGTTGGGAGTGATCCCCCTACAACAGTTGCAAAAGAAGAAGTGCAATCTCATGTGGAGATATGATTACAACGGGGGGTTGTCAAGAAGACAGGAAATCCTATATCAAAATGGGTACAACAATATAGGTTATTTTTGTCCTTGTTGTCAAAGGGGGAGAATATTTAGATGTTGCCATCAATTCCAAATGGGGGTATTGTTGAGAATATAGTTTCCATTGATGTCAAAGGAGTTCATGAATGCCAAAGAAATAACCAATAGTCATGGTAGCAGGATGAAATTAGTAAAATAGAAAAGATCCATTACATGGATCATCATTGATGTCAAAGAAGCTTAGTAATGACAAAAGAATAACCAAAGATAAGATGGCTAACAACAAAATTACAAAATCCATCATAGTAGCGGTCGATTGTTAAGATGGATGAAAGAGAAATTACAAAGTCGATGGTAGTAGCGGTTGATTGATCCAAGAGGAAGAGGAGATGAGGATTTGCAGCAGAATTCATTATGAACACTCAAGAACCATCCGATCAAGGAAATCAATAGTGCAGATTGATTTTAGATTTAGGTTTTATCCCACATTCGCAGCACAGTTGAGTTTGTAGGTGCTTATATGCACTGGTCTCACTAGACTTATTCGATGCATAGAGAAAAGGTAATGTGGGGGCTCTAGGTGTTTGGACTCCACGAGAAGATCATAAGCTTGGAGCACGAAATGACCTGTCAGGCCCCCTACCTGGTTTGAAAGGATTGATAATGTACAGATCAATGGTTAGGAGTGAACCCGTAAGGAAATCAAAGGTGGTGAATGATTTTCACACAAAGAAAAGTGAAGGTATGCAATCCGTATTAGATCGTATATCAATGGTCAAGAGTGAACCCGCAAGAAATCAAAGGTTTAGAAGAAAAGTAGAAGGCAAAATAAGGAAGGCAGAATACAGAAGATGAGAAATCAAAATCTAAAATAATATGGGTTTCTGCAACCCATAATCCACCAGTGGAGTGTGGAAGGAGGAAAGCGGAAGGAGGAATGCAGAAGATGAGAAATCAAAATATAAAATAATATGGGTTTTCGTAGCTCGATGTCTGCCAACAGAATGCAGAAGGTGGAAGGTGGAAGGAATAATGTGGAAGATGAGAAATCAGTGTCTAGAATAATACGAGTTTCCGCAACCTGAATTCCTATAGCAGAAGGAGGAAAGTGGAAGTCAGATAATCACAAAAACATTTTGGAAAAATGTCATAGTTCCATGACCCCCAGTTTGGGAGATCGGCGGTCATGGTGAGCTCAAAGGAGATCAACGATGCGGAATGATTAATGCAGAAGAGATAAGTGCAAAAAGACATTTTGAGAAATGTCACAGTTTGGAAATCCACATTCACATCCTATCTTAGATCTACGGTAAGGAAAAAGACCGAAATAAAATCAATGACTCAGAATGATTGTGGAAATGAATATTGCAGAAGGTCACGATGAGAAGATTCATGAAGAGGAACGATCAATGAAATGGAGCAATGGTGAAGGGATACATCCGTAGCAAAAAATGAAGGTATTTATTGATATAATTATTGAAGGAAATAACTTGTCTCTGTGATCGTGAGTTATAGAGTCCAAAAGTGAATGTAGTTCTATAGCAGACTCATAAAATTCAGTCCAGGGTGGAAGGGTGGCGCTAGGGAAGGATACATGTAAAACCTTGATTTTTACCCCATGGTATTGAAATTGTACATGATGTATATATTGTATGTAAATCATGGCAATGAGCTCAAGTCTTAGGCCCTGACATCGATTTGGTATTTTGTGTATAGGTGATCAAGGTTGATACCTATGGTTCTTATGTTGGTCATACATAGTATATTTTGGAATATCATGTAAATGTACACATTAATAAAATACCATAGCTAGCTATGCACTACAACGTGAAAGATATGGAGGCATGATTTCACAAGGAATAGGGAGAGGAGTTAGTCAAACTTTTGAGCCATAGGGTGAGACCAGATGTCAAATGGGGAAAGCCATAAACCCTCAGCTAAATTTTTGTCCTCTTTCCTCAATCATTCATTTCTTCCAGAAGTTGGTTGAGGCAGTTAATACCTTGGGAAGAGCAAGGAATGGAAGTTGGCTTCATGTCTGATCTTTCCTGCAGCCTACAACCTACAACCTGCATTCTGGGAAGTCACAATGTTGCTTCTGACGCAAGGAAGAATGTGATGTGTGTCAAACCGTATTTCCTTGGTCATGGGGAAGGTTTTTTTGTTCCTCAACATTCACTATGGAGGGGATTCATTCATTCACAATTTCTATGGAGACGTGCATGGTGGTGGTTCAACTATCCTCAGTCACGAAAGTGTGGTTCTGCAGTGTTTCTCTATGTGACAGTGTGGTATGGAACCCTGGTCTCTTGTGTGCAAGTGAACCCTTTTCTCTTGTGTTACGGAGTGGTATGAAAACCTGTTGGAATGTGTTATAGAGTGGAGCCATGTGTTTCTATGTTTCGATGTGGTTTGTTGTGATGTGCACTCTGGTTTGGGTTTGAAGTGTATGCAATACTTAGGAGTGAAAGATATGAGGAATGGGCTTGATAAACCTAGTCCAAAGAGGAAACTCATGAAAAGATAAGAGTGGCTGGTGAATCTTTCCTAGATGCCCTGAAGAGCACTAGAAGGGAAGGCATATCTTGAGGGACTGTGGAACAAAGAAGGGGATGCTTCCCCATGTTGGAGTCTAGGTAATGTGGATGCTAGGAAAGATAGATATTATGGAGGTGTCCCTAGCTCTTGAATGTTCCACTAGCTTAGTCATTCTACCTTTCCATTGCCTTATCATCCTGATAAACCCAAAGGATATTGGCTTGGATGACAGCCTGTGAAGCCCAACTCTATATTGGCTTCATTGGGAAGCCTATGATACCCAATTAGATATTGTCTCAGCTGAGCATCCTAATAAACCCAACTGGTAGTTGGCTTGGCTGTTTCTTGTTATGCATTTTGGCCATGTGTTTAATCCTTGGCTGGACATCCTGATAAATCCAACTGTGAATGATGGCTTGGCTGAATAGCCTTTGAAACCCAATAGTGAGATTGCTTGGATGAGTACCTAATAAACCCATATGTTCACTTGTATGGTCCTTAATATGAACGTTGTATTGACTGTGTGCATTCTCTGAAACCCAACTATTAGTTGGTTTGACTAAATAGCCTTTGAAACCCAGCAGTGAGAGGGATTGGCTAAGTAGCTTGTGAAACCCATCTGTTTGGTTTATATTCCTCTAGCCTGAAAAACTCAACTGTGTGTTGGCTTTGCTAGACAGTGTGATAAACCCAACTGTATGTTGGCATGACTGTGGGTGTTGTGATCTAGCTGTGTGTGGGTTTGTTGTTCCCTAGTTCCTTGTGGAAGTCATGCCTAGCTCGGTGGTTGAAGTTGCGTTGAGATATTAATGAACACAGTTTGCCAATGGATGGGTGGAACGTTGCAGTGACATAGCTATTTGTGGGATAGATCCATATTCGAGATAAGTATTCTATGTTATTCTTATTTATGAAATGTGTTTTCTTATGAATGAATTGAATATGTTGAATACTTGCTAATGATTTTAGTAGAGTTAACTGTTAATTAAATGTTCCTGCATTTGCATATCTATATATATATATATATATATATATATATATATGCCTAGTATGTTTCAATGCATTATGCTTATGATCATGGAGGATAGAAGCCTGGTTATCGAGTCAGAAGGCATCTGACTTAAGTGTTTCTATACCCCTGGATCCACCCGCGCAAGGAGCAAAGAGGGAGGTGGAAGAGAGAAGTTGAAACATAGCAGAAGGTTGGTTTTTTGCACTCCAGGATCCTCTTGTGAAAGGAAGAATGATAAAGGTGGAAAATAGGGAAAAAGAACAGGGAAAAATGTTGGATTTCTGATTCCCAGAATCTTCCTGTGAAAGGAGAAATTTGAAAGAAAAAAAGAGCTAAAAATTCCAAGGAAAAATGTTTTTTCCGCACCCTGAATCTCCCTACGGAAGGTAGGAAAATGAGAAAAAGGTTAAGGAAATAGTTCATTTTTCGATTCTTGAGTTCCACACTAGAGGGTGAAAAAGAAGGAATGCGGAAGGTGGAAATTTGTTAAAAGATTTTTGTCGTTTGACTAGTTTTATGATTCCCAAGCTCTGCGCTAGAGGGCAGAAAGGCGAAATGCGGAAGGCAGAAATGTGGATAAAGTGTTTCGTCAAAAGTTATGTTCTGATTTTTTAGTTTTGAAGGTGGAAGGGTGGAAGGAGGAACATGGAATGTGGTTTGGATGACTCTGTCGCATGCTATGTTTCTGATTCTCGATTTCGCAATGGAAAGGAAGAAAGGGGATTGCAGAAGGAGGAGGGAAGAAAGGACAGGTTGAGTGTACAAAAGGAATTTCGGTCATAGAATGGATATGTCATGGGAGAAATGACTGTTATAGTGGTTCTTGAGCCTAAGTATGAATGTAAAGACTTTTTTCACGACCATTCCCTTTGTTTCAAAAGAAGAACCAAGGTTCTTTATGAAATTTTTTAATTCTACATAATAATTGGGGTATGGGTATGTGACATTGTGGTATCAAAGCTAATGGTTACAAAATTGGGCCTAAATGGGCCAAGTTAAATAGTTGACAATAGAAAATTGCAGCAAGATAGAGTGCTATTTAGCAGAACAGCTAAATCTAGCTAACCCGACCAACTGTCCAAGCAACGCTCATTAAAGGGTGGAATTCAAATTGATGGTAAACCCAATTACATAAAGATTTTGCACCCAAGTGAATTTTGTACCTCTGATATTTGAAGCGCGATATCCATTAGGGAGAGGACACATCATTCACACACATTTCCTATCGCATAGGACAAAGCTTTCTTTGTCCGCGCTAGTTCTCCTAGTGAAATCATTGTCAGTCGTTGATCTGTTTGGGGATCAACCTTATCCATTCATCTTATTCTCCGTTGTGGTGATTACTTTCCAATTTTGTAGTGAACCGTCCTTAAGTGTTTTTGAATTCTGATATTGTCTAATATTGGTGTTTATTAACACATTTTTGTAGAGTCATAGTGCAATTTGGAAAAGTTGGTTTTTGGCTCATCCATGAGAACCTAGAACATGGATTATGCATAGGATCCCTATGGGCACGAGGAAGATGCTATGTAGGAAAATGTTCAAGTTGGAAATCTTGAGACATAATATAATGGGAGAAGATATCAAGATACTCCCCCTTATTTTGTAGCCACCATGAGAATCCTAAGGGTGGAGATGCAGAGTTACAGAGAAGACAATGAGAGAATGATTAAGGCTCAGGAAAAGTAGAATTAGTTGAATGCATCCATGATGCATAGTTTGACTGACATCCAAAGGTAGATGAGCTCTGGGAATCATGTAGTACCTCCAAAAGGAAGTAAGAGAAATGCTAGAATAAGAAATAGGTCTTCTAGTGCATGATCTAAATTTGAAGGATCCATTTGGGGTTCAATCTCTTCATCTCACAAGAATAAGAGGAAGAGGCATTACCGAAATAGTTCACGTGATAAATTTTTGAAGGAAATGCCTCCTACCTTTAATGGTGAGGTAAATACTGGTCAAGAAGTTGAAGCAAGGCTTATTTGTATGAAGAAATATTTCCAAGTCCAAGACTACTCTGGAAATATGAAGATTAGGGTAGCCATCTTCTATCTGAATGGAAGAGCATATATATGGTGGGAGCACCTTAGGAAATTGAGGAAGATTAATGATATGAAGATTGTGTGGAAGCATTTCAAGAAGTATTTCAAGCAGAAGTACCTCTCTGATAGGTACTATGATTGTAATATTAAGGAGTTACATGAGTTGAAATTGGGACAGCTGACCATGGAAGAGTATGCAAACAAATTCTTGGAGATGTTGAGGTATGTCAAGTATATCAGAGATGATAACGTGAAAATTCAACATTTTATGAGTGGTCTACCTCAATCTTACAAAGACATGATTGAATTTGATGAACCTAGAACTGTAGAAGAGTCTATCAAGAATGCTAAGTATTTCTATGATCATAACAAAAGCAAACCAAATATCCATAAGGAATGGAAGGAAAAGAAAAATGAGAAGTTTAACCAAAGGAAGAAAGGTTTCAAACCTCCTCACTTCTGAAATCATCAAAGGAAACCATCACAAGTTGTGACTAAGCCATCTAGAGTGATGGGAGACAGGACAAAAGATCCAAAAGATCCAAAAGAGATTAGAGAACCACTCTAATGTTGGAGATGTGGAGAAAGTCATTTACGTAGGAAATGTCCACTTGAGAATGGGTATGTAAGGAAATCTCACAACATTAAAGAAGTAGAAACAGTGGGTCAAGTAGCAAGGACAGTCCCTAGAATTTATGCATCTCTAGAGGACCGTTAGGTAGATCATCAGTCAACTATGGTTGAAGTTGTAGCTAAGATTGTTGAGCAGTCTATTTCTATTTTAATTGAACCTGGATATACTCACAGATATATTATTCCTAGAGTAGCTGAGATTTGTGCATTTGAGAATTTAGCGCATAGAAAATTATGTTTAGTTCAACTAGCCACTTGAACGAAGAGAAACGTTAGTGAAGTGGTAGAGAAATGTCATTAGAGATGGATGGGTTAGTCACTTGTGAAGATTTCAATTTTCTTCCACTTGGTTCCTATGATATGCTCATTGGAATGGATTGGTTGGAAGTGCACAGAGTTAAGCTTGATTGTTACAGTAAGACTTTTGAATGCATGGATGAAGAAGGAAATCTAAGGGTTGCAAGAGGCAATCCAAAGTTGACTTCTATTAGGAATATTTCAGCAATGCATCTAAATAATTTTTATAGGAAAGGTTGAAAATTGTATGCATCTCATGTTTTGGAGGCAACAAAGGATGAAAATCCTAGGTTGGAGGACTTTCATGTATTGCAGGAACTCAGGGATGTTTTTCTTGATGAAATTCTAGGTCTTCCTCAAAACAGAGACATTGATTTTACAATTGACCTTGTTCCTAGAGCAACACCAGTGTCCAAGAAACCCTATAGGATGAGTACACCAGAATTGCTAGAGATGAAGATGCAGTTGCAGGATTTGTTGGAAAATAACTACATTAGGCCAAGTGTGTCCCCTTGGGGAGCACCAATACTATTTGTGAAAAATAAAGATGGTACATTCAAGTTGTGTATTGATTACATACAATTGAATAAAGTCACTATGAAGAATAAATATCCTTTACCTCGAATTGATGACCTTTTTGATCAAATGAGAGGAGCAAAGGTGTTTTCCAAGATTGACTTGAGGTCTAGTTACCATCAGGTAAGAATCAAAGCTGAATATATTCATAAGACAACCTTCAGAACAAGGTAGGGGCACTATGAGTTTGTAGTGGTACCATTTGGGCTCACAATTGCACTAGCTACATTCATGTGCCTTATGAATAGTGTTTTTAGTAGGTATATGGACAAGTTTGTTCTTGTTTTCCTTGATGCCATTCTTATTTATTCTAAGAATGAGGAAGAGCATGAAGAACATACGAGACTGACATTGCAATTGCTAAGGGAGCATAAGTTGTATGCAAAGTTGAGAAAATGTGACTTTTATAAGGATAGGATTCATTATTTGGGTCACATTATCTCAAATGAAGGAATATTTGTAAACCCTGAGAAGATTGAAGCCATTATGAATTGGTGAACCCCAAGAAATGTGACAAATGTGAGATCTTTTATGGGACTTGTAGGATACTACAGGAGGTTTGTTGAAAGATTATCCAAGGTTGTACATTCAATTACTTCTTTGCAAAAGAAGGGGATAAAGTTTGAATGGACACCAAGATGTTAGGAGAGCTTCTAGCAATTGAAGAATCTTCTTACAAGTGCACCAATTCTGAAAATTGCAGACACAGAAAAAGATTTTGTGGTGTGTACTGATGCATGTAATTAAGGACTTGGAGGAGTTCTTATGGAAGGCAACCACGTGGTATGTTATGAGTCAAGAAACTTCAAGGATCATGAGAAAAACTATGCTACTCATGATTTAGAACTTGCAGCTATAGTACATGCACTCAAGATGTGGAGACATTAATTAATGAGAAGAAAATTTGAGCTAAGGAAATACCATTGTGATTTGAAGTACTTGTTTGATTAGCCTACTCTAAATGCTAGGAATGCTAGATGGCTAGAGTTTTTGTGTGAGTTTAATTTTCAAATCAAACACATAAAAGGAAAAGAAAATAAAGTGGTTGATGCACTCAGCAGGAAGGTGCATGAAATGCATATGTCATCTCTTAGTATTTTCCAATCATATTTGAGACAACAGATTGTTAATCATACTCTTGAGGATGAAATGTATGTGCAGATAAAGGACAAGTTGCAGCAACAAAGTATTGAAAAGAAGTATACGGGATATAAATTGGAAGAATATGGACTTCTTACCTATAAGAACAGAATTTATATTCCAAATGTGGCATACTTGAGGCTCAGAAGTTTCATGGATGAGATCCATCAAGATCCATATTCTAGTCACCCATGATATCAAAAGACAATTGATACAGCTAGAAAGCAGTATTTTTGGCCAGGAATGAAAAAAGAATTTGCTGAGTATATTTCTAAGTGCATGAAATGTAAGCATGTGAAGGTTGAGAATCAACACCCAAACGGGTTATTGTAGCCTTTTCTAGTCCTAGAATGGAAATAGGAAGTTATTTCCATCGATTTTATTACAGGATTGCCAATGACTTGGAGACAAAATGCCTCCATCATGGTTGTGGTGGAAAAGTTGACAAAGGAATCAAATTTTACACCGGTTAAGTCCACATATAAGACTGATGCCATTGCAAAAATATTCTTGAAGGAGATTTTCAGATTGCATGGATTTCCTAAGGGAATAGTCTCTAACAGGGACCTTGATTTTACTTCAATGTTTCAAAAGGGTATGTTTGCAGATGTGGGTACCAAGTTGAACTTAAGCACTCCCTACCATGCTCAGAATGATAGTTAGACAAAGAGAGTGAATCGGGTGCTTGAAGACATGCTTCGCATGTATGTGATGGAGAAACCATCTAAGTGGGAAGATTACTTACACTTGGTATAATTTTCCTATAATAATGGACAACAAGCATCATTGGGAATGATCCCATATGAAGCCTTGTATGGAAGAAGGTGTAGGACACCAGTGACTTGGGATAATCGAGTGAACATGATTGTGATTGGTACATATTTGCTCAACAAAATGGAGCAATAGGTTGCAAAGGTCAGGCAGAACCTAAAAGCAGCCCAGGATAGACAGAAAAGCTATGTAGAAAAGCATAGAGTGCACAAAGAGTTATGCGTTCAGTATCATGGTTACCTTAGAGTGAGGCCAAGGAAGAGCTCCTTGAATCTTGAAAGTTGTGCCAAGTTGTCACCTAGATATTGTGGGCGTTTTGATGTGCTTAAAATAATAGGTCTAGTTGCATATAGACTTGTATTTCCTGCTATCACTAGAGCTCATGATGTTTTTCATGTTTATTTGCTTAAGAAATATGTACATGATACTAACCATGTGATAAATTGGGATGTGATTCAGGCGGAACCCGAGGGATAATTCCAAATCGAGCCATTATGCATCCTCAACAAGAAGGTAATAGTTCTCTAGAATCTAGTCGTCAGGTAGGTAAAGGTGCAGTGGACGCACTATGGTCCGAAAGAGGCTACGTGGGAGCTAGAGGATTCCATGCAATTGACACATCCAATTTTGTTCAATTTTGTAAAGCACTGAGGACAGTGCTAATGAAGGGGGAGGAGAATGTAACACCTCAGTTTTGACCCCATGGTATTGAAATTGTATATGATGTATATATTGTATGTAAATCATGGCAAGGATCTCAAGGCTAAGGCCCTGCCATCGATTTGGTATTTTGTGTATAGGTGATCAAGGTTGATACCTATGGTTCTTGTGTTGGTCATCCAGAATATATTTTGGAATATCATGTAAATGTACAAATTAATAAACTACCACAGCTATCTATGCACTGCAATGTGAAAGATATGGGGGCATGATTTCACAAGGAATAGAGAGGGGAGTTAGTCAAACTCTTGAGCCATAGGGTGAGACCATATGTCAATGGGAAAAGCCATAAACCCTCAACTACTTTTTTTTCGTCTGTCCTCAATCATTCATTTCTTCCAGAAGTTGGTTGATGCAGTTATTTCCTTGGGCAGAGAAAGGCATGGTATTCGATTTTGTGACTAAGCTTTCCTGTAGCCTCTAGCCTCCAATCTAGGAAGCCGTGATCTTTATTCTGATGCAAGGAAGCACATTATGCATGCCAGTCCATATTTCCTCAGTCATGGGGAAGGTTTTGTTATTCCCTAGCATTCATTGTGGGGGGGGATTCATTCATTCACGATTTCTTTGGAGACGTGCGTGGTTGTGGTTCGACTATCCTAAGTCGCGGAAGTGTGGTTCCACAACAGTTTGTCTATGTGATAGTGTGGTATGGAACCCTTGTTTCTTGTGTGTAAGTGAACCCTATTCTAATGTGTTACAGAGTGGTATGCAAACATGTTGGATTTTGTTACAGAGTTCATCCCTGTGTTGTTGTTTCTCCTGTGGTTTGTTGTGATTTGCACCCTGGTTTGGGTATGAACTGTATGCAAGACTTAGGTGTGGAAGAGATGAGGAATGGGATTGATAAACCTTGTGGAGAGAGGAACCTCATGAAAATATAAGAGTGCTTTTTGAATATTCATGCATGCCCTAAATAGCACTGGAAGGGAAGGAATATCCTAAGGGACTGTTGAGCAGAGAAGGGGGTGCTTCTTTGTGTTGGGGTACATGCAGTGTGGATGTCAGGCTAGATAGATCTCATGGAGGTGTCCCTAGCTCTTGAATGAGCCACTAGATTAGTCATTATACCTTTCCAATGCCTTACCATCCTAATAAAACCAAAGTATATTGGCTTGGATTACAGCCTGTGAAACCCAACTATATATTGGCTTGGTTGGGAAGCCTGTGAAACCCAATTGGATATTCGCTTGCCTGAGTAGCCTGATGAACCCAACTAGTAGTTGGGTTGGTTGTGTATTGTTATGCATTTTGGACATGTGTGTAATACTTGTATGGACATCCTAATAAACCCAACTATGAATGTTGGCTTGGATGAATAGCCTATGAAACCCAACCATGAGATAGATTGGTTGAGTGCTTGATAAACCCATCTGTTGGCTTGGTTGGTCCTTAATGTGAGTGCTGGATTGACTGTGTGCAGTATGTGAAACCCAACTATTAGATGGCTTGGCTGAATAGCCTAGAAACCCAGCAGTGAGATGGCTTGGCTGAGTAGCCTATGAAACCCATTTGTTTGGCTTGTTTGCCTACAGCTTGATAAACCCAACTATGTGTTGGATTGGATGGATAGTATGATAAACCCAACTATGTGTTAGATTGACAGTGTGTGTTGTGATTTGGCTGTGTGTGAGTTTGATGTTCCCTAGTTCCTTGTGGAATTCATGCCATCTCAGGGTGGCAGTTCTATTGAAATATTAATGAACACAACTGGACTATAGTTGGGTGGAACGTTGCAGTGACATAGCTCATTTCGGGACAAATCCATTCTCAAGATAAGTATTCTCCATTATTCTTATTTATGCAATGTGTTTTCTTATGAATGAATTTAATATGCTGAATACTTTCTAATGATTTCAATAGAGTTTACTGTTGATTAAATGTTCCTGCATTTGCATCTATATATTCCTTGTATGATTCAATGCATTCTACTTATGATCATGGAGGATAGAAGATTGGTTACATAGTCAAAAGGAATCTGACTTAAGTGTTTTCGCACCCTAGGATCCGCCTACAAAAGGAGAAAGGTAGGAGGTGAAAGAGAGAAGCTAAAACAGAGCATAAGGTTGGTTTTCCTCACTCCGAGATCCGCTTGCAGAAGGTGGAAAACAAGGAAACAGAACCAGGTAGAACATTGGATTTCTGATTCCCGAAATCCACCTACAAAATGTTTAAGTCAGAAGTAGAAGAGTGTCGAAAATTCCAAGGAAAAGGTGTATTTTCGTACCCTGAAATCCGCCTGGAGAAGGAGGAAGGAGAGAGGAATAAAATGGAAAAAAGGGTATGGAAAACATTAGTTTTTCGACTCTCGAGTTCCACACTAGAGGGAGGAAAGGTGGATTACAGAAGGTGAAAATTCGTTAAAGGATTTTCATGTTTTGACTAGTTTACTGATTCCCGAGTTCCGCAATGGAGCACAGAAAGACAATACAGAAGGAGAAAATGTGGATAAATTATTCAGTCAAAAAAGATGTTCTCATTCCCAATTTTCGAAGGAGAAAGGTGGAAGGGTGGAAGGCATAAAGCGAAACGTTGTTGGATGACTATGTCGCACGATGTGTTTCCAATTCCCAATTTTGTAGTGGAAAGGTGGAAAGGGGAATGCAAAAGGTGAAGGGAGGAAAGGATTCGTTCAGTGTGGAAAAGGTATTTCAGTCCCATAATGGATCCGTCATGGGTGGAATGACTCTTACAGTGGTTCTTGAGCCTAAGTATGAATGTAAAGAGTGTTTTCATGACCATGCCCTGTGTTTCAAAAGAAGAACCAATGTTTTTCAAGAATTTTTTTAATTATGCATAATAGTTGGGGTATGGGTATGGGACACTACATGTCTTCAAAGGATGTTGTAGCATCCTTATCTGTTGTAGCAAGTAGAAACCTAGGGTATTGTAGCATCCTTGTCTATTGTAGCAGGCAGAAAGCGAGGGTGTTGTAGCATCCTTGTCTGTTGTAGCAGGAAGAAACCTAGGGTGTTGTTACATCCTTTATGTAGTAGAAGATAAAACAATTTTGTAGATTCATCTTTTTAATGAGTTTGAATTGGAGGTTTTCTCTTTGAAGTTTCCATGATAAAATTTGTATCTTAGACTGTTTGATTCGTTGTGTATTTTGTTATTTTATAAAGAAAATGTAAATACTAATTCATCCCCCGCCCCCTCTCAGTATTGTGGGATAATCCAACAAGGTTGAGATCCTTGGAGAAGAGAAACAAAAGAACAAGGTCAAGGTTTCGTGAGGTTCCTAGAAAGAGGAGAAGGTGATTCTTTCCTCTAAAACACCCTTGTTGTGGATTGATTCTTTTAATATCCTTATTTGCCTTTTTAACATCTCAATAGGGACATACACTCTATACACTCTACTTTCTAAAAGTGTAGCATGGGATTCCACTTCTATTTTCAAATATGCTCCTATGGTTGGTTGGGCTTCCCTGAACAGATAGAAATCACAATAGTGGGACTAGGTCCTCACTATGTCTTCAGTGCATGTTTTCCACCTCACTGACCAACATCTGTATCCACTTTAATTTATAACTGCCACTTGATCATCTACAAAAGATTAATTACCATTGTCACTAGTAACAATCTTGGCTTTAGTATTTTTGTTATGGGGTTTTCAATCATTTGTTGTTGGAGTACATCATAATTTCCATTAATTAAGACAACACTTCAACTAAATATTATTTTGGGTTCTTCATTTCTCCACTATAAGAGACTAACAAACTTCGATTTAATGACAAAATCAAGACTTTATTGTCTTCCTTCCTCCATTTTCCTCGAGCCTCCTTTTGGAATTTGTTCAACATGCTAGGTCAAATTTCATGATATGGATCATCTACATTTTAATTGCATGGTTCGTAGTTGACCTTCTCTCCTCTCATCATAAGTATATAAACCCAGAAAGAGAGACAAAAAATATATTCTATCAGTCAACATTATTTCCACTTAATAAAATGGTGCAATGTTTCTTAAAGGGGAGATCATTAGAGAGAACCAAAAGACAGCACTTAATCAAACTTTAGCAAACATTTTTTTGATATAAGAGATCCACATCCTAATTAGCACACAATTCATTTACATGCACATGGGAATGCATACAAAGCATGTTTGTTCCGACCATTAGAAATTATAGGGTAAGGCCCCATTGTAGATTCATTTTTTGATAGAACTAATCACAAAGGAGTAGGATAATATGCCACAAACCACTACATATACCTTATGCTTGTTAAGTGGATTGCTTACTTTTTTATTAGCTTCTTCACATTATCCTATCCAATGAATATTGGATGGGGTATATGAGGAGGTTGAAACAAATAGCGAACAAATTTCCCTAAATTGTGTGAAGAACATGATTTCCCTAACAATGGTCTGCAACATACCCATATGAAGGATAAACGAGTGTGTTTCCTTTGGTATTTAGAAAAAAATTCAGAGGAACTCAAAGAAATATTTTGAGGATTCTTGTAATGTGCATGGTGATGGAAAGCTTTAAGGAGTAGGAATTTGAGGATTATAATTTGTAACAAAGAAATGGAAAATTTCTCGAAAATAAAATACCTATTGGTTTTGATTCTTGAAAAATATTTTGTTTCAAATGGTAGCAAGACAATATCACATAAATTTTAATCATGGTTGAATGCTTGCATGTGAGAATATGTGGATTTAATTCAAGTTTCATATTTAAGACAGTGAATGTTTTGGAGTTGAAGTCATGTAGTCATCACTAGTCTCCTTTGTTGATATTTTATGTCTCAATTCAAATGATCAATTATTTTACTAGATATGCTGAAATAATTTTGTAATGGGTGTTGTTGCTATGTTATAGTTAAGTTATGGACATTGTAGAGGGAAAAAACAAAATCCCTATATTACCATTTCTGAGATTTCGTATTGTCTTCCAATTGTAACCTTTGATCCTTAGTAAATCTAATGATGAGGAAACCCTTTTGATTTCATTGAATATGCTTTGATTGAATTTAATAGATTTTATATTAGACAAGACACGACACCCCAAAAATTCTCCACAGAACCTTATGACAAGGACCCAAGAAAGGAGATAATCCATATTGTTGTTATATGCTTCTGTTGGAATACAATCGATGGTCTTCTCTACACTATAGTGTAACATACATGTGGAAATGCATAGAAAGCTACATTTTCAAATTCAATATTATTTTTGTTAATGCTCAACATTGGCATGCTTCTGAAGTAGTCAGAGCATGGCGCCGGGGGTGAACCTGCTAAACATTGTTGGAAAATTATTCCATTTACTCCATCATGTCTAGGCCAATGCACTTGTCATGTCTACACCTTGTCTCTCCCATTTCATTGTCATATGACATCTTGAGTAGACTCGCCAAGTTGCATCTTTTTCTAAGACGTTAAACTACACCTTTTTCTTCATCTTTATTTAAGACCTTAAACTACCCTTTAAAAAAAATCCGAACACATGCCCCCATTCCCATTTCCTTAATTTATGCTTTTAAATCCCTTACCTTTTCTCCTTAAATCCCTTCCCTTTTCACTTTATTTCAAACTTTCCCTTTTAATAATAAAAAATAACAGAAATACTTTTCCTAATATCCTTGTTTCCTACCTTTTTCCTTGGGTCCTCTCTCCCTATCCACGCCATTTCACGCAAAACACAAGGCCTCCCTTTATTAAACATTTAAAGGATTCTTTTCCATAAAGTAAAGTGCCTCTTTACCCTATGCTCTCTTCATGTCTAAGATTGAAAAGTAAAATATCCCACCATTACTCGAAAATCCTTTTTTTTCGTCTTTATTTAACACCTTAAACTACCCTTTAAAAAAAATCCTCACACATGCCCCCATTCCCATTTCCTTAATTTATGCTTTTAAATCCCTTACCTTTTCTCCTTAAATCCCTTCCCTTTTCACTTTATTTCAAACTTTCCCTTTTAATAATTAAAAATAACAAAAATACTTTTCCTAATATCCTTGTTTCCTACCTTGGGTCCTCTCCCTATCCACGCCATTTCGTGCAAAAAAAAGGCCTCCCTTTATTAAACATTTAAATGATTCTTTTCCATAAAGTAAAGTACCGTTTGCACTTATTTATCCTATTTATCTGCTTCCGTCTCTATTCCCCATCAATAAATCTTGAATATACATATGGAAGAAGATAATGGTGATAAGAAGCCTTCATGGGTTCTTAGTATGACTTTAAGTGTGGCTTATGAACGACAAGCTTATTTAATGATTTGACTCTTAATATTGCCGGTCTTTTACATATCATTTTGGAAGAGGTAAATTTTTATAAGGTTTCGTTAAAGTTTAATCAAACAAATTTAGTGACATTGGTGAGCCCTTTATTTCAAAATTTCATATGGTATTCTGTGATGGAGCTGCAGCAAATTTTATTCGTGGTGTGGGCATATGTATTTGGTTCAATGATTATCATTTTTTGGCTATTAAGCTTGGATGTGGGAGCAGCACAAATACAAGAGAAGAACTTTTAGCACTCTGGGCATCATTACGTGTCGCCAAAGATATTGGGTTGCCTTACCTACATATCTTTGGCCACTCCTCGATGATTATAAATTGGGCAAAGGGAGAATCCACCTTCGATATGGTGAACCTTGAGGCTTGGTGCCAAAACACTAGATTTCTCATGTCCTCATTCACCAGGGTGGATTTCAGTCATGTCTATAGGGAACATAACATGAGGGCAGACACCTTATCCAAGGAGGGGTTGTGTTTGACTCCTGGTCATCTTTTGCTTACATAATCATATGATGATGAGTTTATTGGGGAAGACTCTATCCATCTTTTTTAGAATTTGCTCATTCTACTTCAGTGATTGATCACATTGTATTTATTGAGCTATTTCTTGTTATGCTTAGCAGCAGTTTTTGGAATACTGATGGTCACTTACCTACTTGGATAAGGTGTCTGGGCTCTTGTTATGTTCTTTATGGACATATCTTGACTGATGTATATTTTTGCTCACCTATGAGAAGACCTTTACATGTATTGATACCCATATGCTGATTGTATTCTTGTCATCTTGGGTATTGTCATATTTCTGTTTGTACTATTTTTGTAATGTTTTTTTTACTGATCTGTTGAACCCATTAGAGTTAAGACAATTATCTGCTGGTGTACAAGGTTATCTTTGATTCAATTGAATAAAAAAGGAACTGATTTTTTCCACTGTAAAAAAGATATATACATAATGGATATAAAGATAAGTTGTAATACGGCCATGCACTTATGGTTTTGGAAAAAACGATGATGTGATGCATACCATAACATCGAAGAGTGAGGAATATAAGTTCGCAAGTTAATAGATTTGTTAGCCGCACATAAAACGTTACAAAATGCAGAGAATCTCAATGGTGGAAGAGAATGACAGTGCAGGTGGAAGACATTGTTCAGAAAACAAGAAAGAGAGCCACAACTCATAGTAGTTGGAGGAATAAAAACACCCCACCCTACTTGCAAGAAAGAGGACGTGGCCATGAGAGCAAGCAGTAATTAAAAAATGCCCCTACCATTGACCCGCATGAGAATAAGGATGCCCACGTCCTTGCAGGAAAGACAGGCTTGGTGTTTGGGGAGACGGTCGTTAGGCATAAAACGAGTCGTTACACACAAAACCTTGGCAGGAATGGCAGAGGTAGAGAGCAGAGAAAAAGAAAATCATACACACGAACAAATGTGTGACAGATAATTATGAAAAGAATATTACTATCCGTCGGCGAGATAAGTGTATGTTGCATCCCAGTGTAACTGATCGCAAGCAACAGAGGAGGACCGTTAGCATGCCAGGAAATCATAGAAGAAAACAAAATAGCAACTGTGCAAACATACCTCCCCTCAAATGAACAGATAACCATTCATGTTTGGCGATCCATCAGTTCTTCTTATCACTGTAAGATGACGCTTATGGACGTTCTTTGTCCATCTCTTGCTGGTCTACAAGATGACGGAAATGCATTCACCATCAAATCGAAAACGTTCTATGATAGGAGGTTGAAATTCCATAGAAGTTGGAGCGCCAAATTACCAGTCTCAGCCTAGGTTGTAAGATGATGCTTATGGACGTTCTTTGTCCATCTCTTGCTGGTCTACAACATGACGGAAATGCATTCACCATCAAATCGAACGCGTTCTATGATAGGGGGTTGAAATTCCATAGAAGTTGGAGCGCCAAATTACCAGTCTCAGCTAGATCAATATCTGTAAAGCGTGTACGAGAAAGAATCTATAACAGAGAGGTGGTATGAAGTTACTTACACGTGTTTAGAGTTGTGGAAATCTCGGTGGTATTTATGAAGTTCACTCATAAGCACCTTTAAGGTAAAGAAAATGCATGGTTAATCTCTTAAGAAATCTGCAAGGCCGCAAACAAAAGATGCGGGAATAGGGAAACCCATGTGAACCAAGTTCTCGCCGGTCGAGTGAATGGAAATCCTCATGGAACGTGGTATTAACTGTTATAAACAGTGTGTTGCCTATATGCCGAAGTCATTTCGTTTGTTTAAGAAATGGATTCCACTGTGGTGATGTTGCAGTTCCAAAGAATGTTGTCAATGAACAATTGCGTGGAACCTAGCTGTTCTGCTTTATGAACAATGAACTTTTTAAACTCCCTAATATGGTCCAACATCTCATTTCCATCATTGAACACATATATTCAAGTTATATCCGAGGAGGTCCACGACAATCGGTATAAAGCATTCGAACACATACATCATATTTTAAAATGAACAGGAGTTTGACATCTTTCGAGTGTTTCGTTGCCTGTATGAGGGTGAACGTCAGTTGCTTGCGGCTCACCCTCACTTTGATGCACATGATAAAATCATAACGCCAAAAGTCACAGCAACTCTTGAGGGTCTAGTAGTTACAAAACTCTTTCTTTCTTTCATGGCAGTTTTCAAAGCATTTCGACATGGCTATTAAAAGCCCGACTCTGCCAAAAATGGAGATCTCACAGAAGAACTTGAAAGGTGGGTATTGCTAGCATTCACTGTAGTCGTCCATAGCATTCACTGTAGTCGTCCATGAGTCTAACATGAAGCGATTGCACGTAAGGCTAGAGTCTAAGTCCATTCATTAAGGTGAAGGCTCCTTCTGTAGAAGGTACACTCTATTTTCCTGCATGCTTTTCGTGGCGAGCAATACTCTACATGCAGTAGAGTATTTAATGCGACGGCGGTCGCACTGTCCGCCGTCGGATCAGTTTCAAAGAACGTTTCAAAGAGCGATCCAACGGCGGACAGTGCCACCCCCGTCGCATTAAATGCTCTACTGTATGTAGAGTATTGTTCGCCGCTTTTCGTTTTCTTATGTATATCTTTTCTACTGATGTTGTCATGGACACAATACAATCTGATGTTGTCATGGACACAATACAATCTGAGCGGAATTCCTCCCGTCTTGGAAACCTCTCAACTCCATATTAATAAAAAGCTTATTTGGGCATTATCTGAATCTTTCCTCCACCTTATTTTCTATTATTTAAGTTATATTTTTATTTTTTCTACACTCTCTAAAACTATACGATATATATATTTGGGATGTAAATATTACTATTTTATATATCTTTAGTAGTTATACAAATTCATTTTTTTTAACCTTCATTAGAATTAGTTTTTGGAACTAAAGTAGCAATATTATTTAGTTTTGATGTGCCTTACATTTTATATAATCAATTTAGCTTATCAAACAAAATATAGTAAAATTTTAGCATACAAATTGAACTACATTTAATAAACCTTATTAGATCAACAAATTGATAGTTTTTTCTTTAGCAAACTCTAAATTTCTATTGCATTTAAAATTGTCAATGCGAGTGTAATTGTTATAGAGAAAACTTCGTATGGTTTGGGGTGGACCACAAAAGACAGTATGAAATAAGAAATCAATCCATTTCCAATATGCAAAAGATATAAACAAAACTAACACTAAGGGATGAGAAGCATACCTTATTCCAGACGTTCATAGAATATCCTCGTTCAACTTTCAATCACACACACTTGTACCTGCATTCCATTCTCAACAACAACAGAATACACAAGCATGATAGATATTAAGTGTTAGAATTTAATCTAGCATATACAAATCCAATAAAGAATCAAAGAAACTACAACCATGGATACAAAATATTCATAGTTACACATATAATACACGAGAAATGGATATTTCTATTAAATCTAAACAGAGATACAAAGGACAACCTCTGTCGGCACCTTGTCAAAATTGAGAAACCGAGTCTTCCACCTGGACCTCCACCATTTCAATCCTCTATATCAAGGAAAGATCACAAAGAAAAAGGTAATCTTGGGAAAGAGCACCAATGGCTGCTCCAAGGACAAAGGGATACAGAATCAAGTATACAAGAATGGGGCACAAATCCACTATAGTCTCTTTTCTTTCACAAGTCCTCCTCAATGCTTTCAAGAAGCTCAATATATAGCCCCTCAATGAGAAGTGAAGGGTCGACTCAAAGCGTTTGTAAGAATATGGAAGGCCAAGAGTCAAGTTATTCGTGACTTGATGAGGGAAAACTTGAAATATTTATTTTTTGAGCACATTTCCCGAAGTACACAAGAAATAGTGGAGAAAGCTACATGTACACATGGGATGTAAGCTCGTGACCCATGTATACCCGTAAAACTGAAATTTTAAAGGGATTTTCTAGAGCATCAAAGTAATATTGAGTAAAGGGGGTATAAGGAGTCTGCATAGGGACAGGGATAGGCCATAAAAGCATGATATACCAAATGTGGAAAAATAAGATATAAAAGACGCCCCTTAATGTGTTAGGTCAGTGGGGAACATGATATTTGAAATACATTATAGTAGTCCCAGAAGTGGAGTAATGAAGATTGAGGTAGAAAAACCGACCACTCATCTGTACAATAGAAATGCTATATCTACATGTGACTGCAAATATGAAGTGTAGCAGTCCCTGGATGCAAAATAGTACAATGGCCATGAATAGGCATAATAGACATATGTCATATATTGTAATCACCATGTACACTATACAATGAAATAAGGTCTTCATACTAAATGAAGACATCTGATGGTACATCGGAGTCTAGTCATGAGAGCTGATATCTCATAGATACCGGTAAGATCAAGGAGGTAGCATATATGGAATACCACTAAGTTCAGAGGTATTCTAGACAAATCATCGCTAGTACATTTCCCATCATGCCAATAAAGTTGTTGAGGCCAAACATGATGGAGCATCGTCTGACTACCATTTATTGATGTATAACGTTAACATATGCGAGATATCCCACCGATAGTGATAATGGGAATTAAGGTATAACGTGCAATCAAACAAGTGTGAATATATGTGTTGTGGTCAAACACTCGAGAGAGTCCATCAATGAAGAGACATTGATGTATTCCCAAATACATCGATGACGAGAGAACCTACCACTCATGACTGTAAGTATCAAGGAACTCAATGGACTCTAAACCGCTATTCTAAAATAATTGATCTAAAGTTTATGGAATGGAATATTTTGGAAGGAGGGAATTAAGGAATCCCCATACCCCAACATGAGGTACACAACAACGCTGGATAATTTGGAAGAAATCAGATGAAATGGATGTGCATGAACCTTTAACAATGGCTGATCTGCAAAGACAAGATAAATAAGGAATGACGACTGAGACTAAAACATGCTTCAAATAAGAGCATAAGGTAGTTCCTAATCTCATTCCTCATTTATTTCATGCATTCATTTTCAATTTTCATGGTGGATTTTTAGGTTTAAAGAAACCATAGATGGGTATCTTGACCCACACCGATCATAATCAGGTCGCATATAGGGCCTGATGTATGTGGGAAACGAAAATATTTCCCACGTACATATGCTAATGTTACCAAGAAACGTTGTGTATAGGGCCATGTATTCCTAATTCAATGGTAAATTTTCACAAAAATTGGATGTTTCTTGGAAGGATGGTGTTGGAATGGAGAGAGCGTGAGCATGAGGATGTGGATAATGAATTCCATCAAGACATAAACTCTCAAAAATCTTTAAAAAGATGTGATTGTACAAGTTTTGGAATCTTGGTAGTTTGAGGGCCCAACCAAGACTTATTCATATGTTCGTGGACTACTCGGACCTAGACACATACGTGCTAGATGGTATGCCAATAAGACTAGAAGTAGAGGACATCTATTTCATTACTGGACTATCTAGTCGAGATGAGGTAATAAACTTATGAGCTCATGGAGTGGGTGGATGAATCACCATCAATGATTATATAGCCCTATATTGTCTTCTAGATACAGAGAATATCAGAAATCAAGTTACAGTGAACCCCGTCCATAACCTTAGTCTTAAGGTGATAGTTCTTGTACTAGCCAGGATAGTAGGTTTAGGATCACTTCATCAAGATTTCAAAACTCTCATATTATATTCAGTAGAGTGTATGAGACCTAAAATGTATGACTGGATCACATCATTGCAAAACACCACGAAATAATAGCAGACCGACTACAAGTTGGGAAGGATAAAGAACTTTAGGTCCACTAACATACTTAGAACTTTCTTATTTGAGAGGGTATCATGCCTCATCCTTAGAGTCGAGATTCTTCCACATAGTCTACGAGATCTATCCCAAACCGATTGGACTGTCACGTCCCCTCTCGTCAATATAGTGTGATGGAGAGGACACATGACGACGCTATAACCGAGCATCTATCCCCAAGAACATAAGAAAAATGCATTGGAAGTAAAAGACATGTGCAGATGTATAATGCAAAAAAATACAACAGAAGTAAATCTCTACTTGAACCTCTACCAATCATTCAATTCTATCATAATAATTATTAAAATAAATACATTAGATAATTAATACAAGAGAGTACTTATCTTGAAAATGAGCTGCCTCGAGCAACTAGCTATGCTGTTGCAATTTTCCACCCAACCTTAGGCCAGTTGTGCTCATCAATCTCTCAACAGAACTGCCACCCACAAGCCAAGCATGATTTCTAAGAGGAAAAATGGAACAACAGACTCACACATAGCCAAATACACACCAAGGTTCAGCCAATCCAAATCCACAATTGGGTTTATCAGGATGTTAAGGAAGTGGAAAGGAAGAGATGCTAACTAGTTAGCTCAACCACATAGCTATGGATACCTCTACAATATCTATTTAGATTGGTCCCCACAATACCTACACATATGACACAAGGAATTATTCCCTTCATAGCTACACAGTCTCTCAGGCCATACCTTCCATTATAATGTTCTCCAAGGTGTGCATAAAAGCGTAACCAACCCCTTTTGATATTTTGTGAAGTTCCTCTCTTCACTAGGTTTATCAAGCCAATTTTGGTCCTCTTCCACTCCTAATTCTTACTTATAGTTCAGACCAAAACAAGGATGCACATAACAACAAAACACAAGTGTTGGGTAAGAAGAAAAATGTTTTGGCTATGGGATGCCCCAGATGGGGTTTTCATTAGTCTCAGAAGTCGTGAAAAACCAAAATCAAAATGGTAGATGGGGAATCAACCCTGGGAGAGAAAAATCATTTTTATAAAATGATTATGGGCCTTAAAGGGGAATAAATGACCTCTATAAACCCCCAAATCATGAATCTCTTCTTCCCCTCCACTGTGCAACACAAAAATGGATTTCCATCAATGGAAAAATAAAGGAAAATGCAAAAAAACGTGAAGAAAGCACCCCAAGCTAGCTCCAGGTACATGAGGAAGTGAAAATAATGGGAGGGAACTAATTAGGCACACATTTCTGGGTGTTTTCTTGCCCCATAAGGGAAAATATGATTTACCAGAATTCATGGCCTTCCCATACACGAAATTGGCTTCCATACCTCTCAATTCCCAATGTATTATCTTCCTCAACCAACTCTTGGAAGAATTAAATGATTGGGTGCATAAGTCAAAATGGATAGTTGATATTTTATGGGTTCTCTCATTGAAATTTGGCTTAACTCTATTGGCTCAATTGTTTGAATAATTTCCATCCTTATTCCTTGTGAAAATCATGCCGCCATCTCTTGTTGCATTGCATAGCTAGTTGTGGGTATTTTATTAAATTGTGCCTAGCTAGCACAAGAACCATAGGCATCAAATTTAATTGTTGATGCATAAAATGCTAAATCGATAGTGAGGCCTTCACCTTGAGCTCCTCACCATGATTTAATAATGATATTTACATCATTTACAATTTTAATGCAATAGGGTCAAAATCAGGATATTACGTTCCCCTCCGACTTACATTAGCACTGTCCTCAGTGCTCTTCAAAATTGAAGAAAAATGGATGTACCACTCTCATGGAATCCTCCAGCTCCCATGTAGCCACATTGGGATCACAGTGCTTCCATTGCACCTTTACCTATCCAATGACTTGGTTCCAGAGCACTGTTACCTTCTTTTCTAGGATGCACAATGACTCGGTTTGGAACTCTCCCTTAGGTTCCACTTGGATCACATCAAAATTAATCACATGGTTATGATCATGTACATATTTCTTAAGCAAAGAGACATGAAAAACATTATGATCTCTAGTGCTATCCCGCAATGCAAGTATATATGCAACTAGCCCTATTCTTTCAAGCACTTCAAATGACCCACGATATCTAGGTTATAGCTTGACACAACTCCCAAGATTGAAGGAAATATTCCTTGGCCTCGCTCTAATATAAACATGATCCCCAACACTAAACTCACACTACTACATATGGCTCAAAAGCCACACGAACGTTTGCCACAAAAAGTTAAAATTGATGTTTTCGTGGAAAATTTGTTTAATTGTTTGGAAAAATTGAAAATTCCCTCGATGATCGTCGCTCTATCGATGGTATGGACCTTTCGTCACTATATCGATGAAAGTTAGTCTCTATAGCGATGGAAGGTCCATCACGTCGCTAGAGCGATGAAATATCCATAACGTCGCTAGAGCAATGAATGTCAAAAAGAAAACTTGTTTTTCTTTTTATTTTTTAATGGTCATTGACTTTTTTTATGAAATTTGATCATTGTTTATTTTCACTGGAACCACGACCCTCATTGACATATAAATACATGTTCTTAAGTCATATTTTCAAAATCATTTTCTAGAGTTGCAACGATCTTTCTATTGGTGTACGATTTCTGCAATTTCAAGAGTTCGGTACTAGTTTGACACATCAAATTTTTGATCTGATTCTTTTTCCAGGTTAGTTTAACTGCAATGCTAGTCCTTTTTTTGTTGTTCCCTTTATGTTCCAACTAGAGATTCAATGCAATGGAGCAAATTTTTATATGATTTGGTATTTTTGTGACAAAATGTAATTTTATACATTGTCATTTGTGTTAAAATGTACGTTTTTAAAATTTTCATTTATGTTAAAATGTATTTTTTTAGATGGTGGTTTGTGTTAAAATGTTAATATCATGACCATAATTGTAGATTCCAAGTACACAATCTAATTAGATTTAACTAGACCCCTCAATACAAATAACCAATGAGACCACAATGGTGAATCATTTAAAACTTTGATAGTTATTTGACAATATCGACATTCTCATCTATATCCATAATCCCTTTTGAGAATCCTTTAAATTATTGAGGGTATACAGCTATATTCATAATCTCATTTGACAATATAATGTCAATGTGTTGTAACCTTTTAATCTCTAGTATAACGAACATGAACAATATTGTCGACCCCTCAATTTCTTCTACATTAGATCCATTGGCACCATAACGTAGACTTTCTTGCAATTAATTATTATAAACCAACATAGGGAACCAATTAACCACTCATTATCCTATGGGTATCACCACTTGTAAAAATGGTGTAACAACTCCTTTCACAAATACACTTAACCCAACATACTAACCGGTTTGGACATTCACATCGCAATTGATTACTTTATAAGGAAAAACCATATCTATGTTTAATATACCAACACATGCATTGCAGTAATATGTAAACTCCTGATTTGTGACATTGTTAACACAATTCCTTAGCCCCCTTTTAAAGGTAATATATAAATTCATGTTATGTAGAGTGAATAGCCACTACCAACCATACACCAATACCTATTGGAACAACATGTGGTAATCCAAGGAATTATATCTTAGGTAATCCTCTACACATGATTAGGCAATCCTCTAATCACCTCCTTTAATTTTCAGTCTCCTTTAATATATATATACTCTATTCAATTTAGACGTACGTTATAGATTGATTAATGAGTTTTTTTTGTTCTTATAGGCTATCAGAATGTCAAATAAATATACCTGGGAAGAAAACAATAGGAGGTATGTTGAGATTAAGGAAGCATTGGAGGCGAAGGGTGATGGAAAGTGTTATTTCCTTTGCAATGATTGCAAAGTTTTGCGATCTAGAATAATTTTAATAACATTGATTGAAAAAAATTGTAAGGAGAAGGGGCATGCTGAAGTGGGGTATGAATATCATCCCTTGGTAAGACGTTATTCATTACATAATGTACTTCTTGTAATAGTACTGATAATGTATTCACAATTGTTTTTATCATTTTAAATATATGTGTTGTATATTATACACTAATGTTATTGCATTGCTTGTAAATATAAATACAATGCCCCCAAGTTGTTGACTGCCAGAGAGCTATTTTCCACATAATAGTAGAAATACTACTTTACAAGATGACAAGCATGGAGATCATGTTATTGAAGATCGAGTTCTTAATGATCCTATGGACTAAGATGACATTATTGATACTATAGGTGTAGATGAGCTAAATAGTTTGATACAAGACACATTTGCTCCATTGGATGAGGACAACCCCCATGATTTTCATGATGTTCCTCTTCTCGAGAAGTCTCAAGAACCTCTTTCTGAAGGCTCAACAAACAATATTCTATCTGTTATATTGTTGTTGGTGAACTTGAAGGTTTTGAATGGTTTATCAAACACTTGTTTTGCACATCTCCTAAGGTATGTAAAGTTTATTATTTTCCTCTATTTTTAGTGTTAATTAATTCATAAATTAGGGATATGAAATATTTATGACATATATTGTTTACATTTCACTTTTTGTCAATGTTGCAGATTTTTGGGTGAATTTCTATTACCACCATCAAATAATTTACCATGCACAAGTCGAGAGGTATTCTTGATTATGAAAGAAAATGGAGTGGGGTATCAATCTATTGTTGCATGTTCTAATGATCATATTATATATTATGGACAGTATGAATCAGAAAATAAATTCCCATAATGTAAAATTAATAGATATCTAACTAATCAATTAACAAAAGAGGTCCCTCGCAATGTTCTTCGTTATATTCCCATAATTCCACGTTTAGAATGACTATTCAGGTTCCAAAGTATAGCACAGTTTATGGATTACCATGCGAAGAACAGAAATGAAGACAGTGTTCTTCAACTTCCTACAGATGGTTATGCATTGAAGAAAATCAAAGAAAAATGACCAATTTTTAAAGATAAACCTCGTAATGTTAGACTTTCACTGGCAGCTGATGGTTTCAATCCATTTGGCGAGTTTCATTCTATTTACTCAGTGTGTCCTATTTTGGTCATAAACAATAACCTACCTCCTTGGATGATGATTAAGAGAGAGCACACAATGTTGGAAATGATTATTCCAAGTATTTTTTTGAAAGATGTAATTATATTATTTCATAAAGTTATTTGTTTAATTGTTGCATGAGAACACCTTTTATATAATTGGAAGGATAACTAATTAGCAATATTGTATGTTTATTTATCAATTAGGTAAGTACCAAGTTAAATATATGAATGTATATATTGAGCCTCTTATCAATGAGATATTGAATTTATGGGTTGGGATCACTATGTATGACATCTCTAGACCAATAGGGCAGAAAAAATTTCAGTTCCATGGAATACTTGCATGGACAATTAATGACACTCTCGGGTTAACACATTTTTGTGGTATGTAACTTTATGTTGCATGGTGTTAAAATTATATTTTTTAAGGTAAAAAACATTCATTTTTTAAAATTAATAATATTTTGATGCTGTAACATTAATACATATATCTCACTGGTATTCAAACAAAGGGAATATTTGCATGTCCAGTATGTGGTCCTAGGATAAAATCTTGTCATTCAAGAAGTTTAGAAAAGGATATGTTCGATGAATACAGGCACTTCCTCCCTAAAAACCATAGGTACCGAACTATCGAAAAAAAATTAAATGGTAAAGAAGAGAATGCAAAGAAACCACGAAGAATGACACCTCACCTATGGAAATTGGAATATAAAAAAATCGTCAAGCTATGAAAATTGTATATGAAGCATACAATATGTTGACATAATATTATGATTTTTATATTTTTACTGAATTTTTTCTACCATGGGTGTCATGAATTATTGTTAATGTGTTTTCATTTATGTTAATGAATGTAATTAAGGCATGAATGGGCTTCCATAAGGAATGAAGAGCTATCACATACAATTTAGTAGGTTTCTTTACTACGAGCACCTTCAAATAGCTCATTTGTTTGATACAATGCATATCAGGAAGAATGTAACATAAATGATATGGAAGACATTAAATGGAAGGTATGACAAAGATAAAATTGGAAAATTTTTGTATCGACATTGCAGAAGCCAATCACACATTGCAAAGTGTAATTATTTCCAATGCCGAAAATTGGAACCGGAATATTAGTCTTCCATGGTTATTGATGGAGCAACAAAGCAATGTTATAAAAGAGGTCATTCAAAAAATAAGGTTTTTGAAGGGGGTTTTGTCGAACATGCAAAATATCTTAACCAAAAAAGTTGATTTCGACGATGTTAAAACTCATGACTGGCGTACATTCATTAAGGTAATTATTTACGTTTATAATTTCCATTAAGTAAATATTTTTAGTATTTGTTCTCTGCTATTTGTAAACATTATATAATGATTTTTTTTTTGCTACAGTATGTTCTACCTCTGGCTCTCCCAGATAGCTTTGACGAAAACATAAAACAAGTTATTTATGATCTTGCTAAATACATGAGGTAAGTAACAATTTTATGTGCATGAAAAATGTTCGTTCTTTTGGTTGCATTACTTATTGACATAATGTGTTTTACACCTTGGAACTTTATTATATATTATATGCCTCAATCTAGTTGATCATTCATGTTATTTTCTTGCATCTTTTGTAGGTGGATTTCATTTGACAAAATACATAAAGAATATATTAGGTATTGGAAGAAAGAAATTGCTTATCTAATGTGTGAAATGCAAAAGTATTTACCTCCAACATTTTTCAATTCACAAGAACACTATCTTGACATACACCAAGTTGAGGAGATTGAATTGTGTGGAACTGTAAACTCAGGGTCAATGTGGATGGTGGAAAGACATTTGAAGTCATTGAAGGCTTTGTTAGACAAATAGAATGCCCTGATGGTTCTATGGTGCAAGGATATATGCTATATCAATTGATGATGTACATTAGTCAATATCTTCCAAATTTAGCAAAAAATATCAATCTGCCTTGCATTTGGCATGTTGACTCCATCAACAAATTTGAAGGGGAGGTCTTTTGGGGGAAAGGTAGAAAGAGGGAAGTGAAAGGTAATTGAATAGTGTACATTTTATTTATTATAAAATTAATTTTTCAATTTATGTAATTTTTATTATTCCATCAGTATTTTAAGGTAATCTTAATTTCCTTTAATGATAGCTAATTTACAATTCTTAATTGTTCTTTTTTCATATAGTTGGTCGCGTGTGGGATGCAACACATTTATACATTGCAAAAAATCTTGATTGGATGGAGGAATGGATTGAACGATGTACATAATACTATGGTAACTTATCATGGGAATGGGTTAGCAAAATGATTAAAAAAGTGCATCGTCATCGAGAAGACTATCCCGAATAACTTATGCAAAGGGAAATTAATTTAGCACGCGGTTTAAAAAATAAAAATGAAAGTGTATTTACATTTCTCATTTTTGTTGTTGTTTCACATTGTATCAAAATATTTCTCTCGTTTATGTCTTCTTATATATTTATTTACTGATTCAGGCATGATTCAACTTATACATCAAAATGCTATATGGTGCAATGGTCATAAATTTTTCATCAAAAAGTTGGATGACAAGAGGAAAACATTTGATTGTGGGAAAATTGCATTTTTTCAAGTCACTAATGTTTCCTCTAAGTGACAGGAATCCAGAAGTATCTTAAAATAGTTGATATGGTTATTTGGAAGATATACTTGAGTGTGAATTTAATTCATTTAAAGTAGTTTTGTTTGAGGTCAAATGGTACAGGCTACGAATGAATGAAAGCGATCCCAAAAGAACTGTTATTTATCATGCCAATGGATTTACCATGGTTAATACAAGGGCACTTGAACCAGCTATGTTGCTATATGTTCTTTGAATTCAATGTGAGAAAGTATTTTAATTAGAGGTTCTAGGTAAATTAGGTTGTTCATACATTATTAGATATGATCCAAGAGGAATATCGGTCAAGTATAATGCACCGGAGTAAAAAGACAATGTTCAAGAAGAAGGTGATGCAGATCAGGAGCAGTAGGCCGTCGACATAGATGTGTTAGACGAAGAATCCAATCAATAATTTGATCATTCAAATCATGTAGGAGATAATGAAATTAACATTGATGATGAATATCTAACCGAAAATGAGTTTGACCATTATCCTGATATGAGCGATCATTTTAATGATAGCAATTCAGAACCAGATGAAGATACATATGTTGAGTTAGATGAAGAAGAATCTGAATGCCATTTTAGCAATGTTGGAATCTAGGAGGTATGTGAGACCATATTTTTGCATAATGTATTATGTTTATGACTATTTAGTTATGTTCAAACCATCATTATCATCATCATCATTGTCACCATCATCACAATCTTTGTCGTCATCATCATCTTCGTCATGATTATAATCTTCACTACCACCACCATCATCATCATTTTCATCATCCTCATCCTCATCCTCATCCTCATCATCATCATCATCATCATAATCATCATCATCATCGTCATCATCATCATCGTCATCACCATCATCACAATCTCCATCATCGTCATCATCTTCAACATGATCATAATCTTCACCACCAACACCACCACCATCATCATCATATTCATCATCCTAATCCTCATTCATCATCATCATAATCATCATCATCATAATCCTTGTCATCATCGTCATCACCATCATCAAAATCTTTGTCATCAACATCATCTTTATCATGATCATCATCTTCACCACCACCACCACCACCATCATCATCTTCCTCATCCTCATCCTCATCCTCATTCACATCCTCATCCTCATCATCTTCATCATCATCATCATCATCATCATCATCATAATCCTCATCGGCATTGTCATCATCATCATTGTCATCACCATCATCATAATATCCATCATCGTCATCATCATCATCATCATCTTCACCACCACCACCACCACCATCATCATCTTCATCATCGTCATCCTCATCATCGTAATCTTTGTCATCATCATCATTTTCATCATAATCCTCCTCCTCCTCCTCATCATCATAATCCTCCTCCTCCTCCTCATCATCATCACCCTCTTCCTCACCGTCATCATCATCATCGTCATCTTCATCATCATCATCATCGTTGTCGTCACCGTCTTCATCATCATCACCACCATCATCATCTTCATCATCATGACCACCATTATTGTCATCGTCATCATCATCATCATCATCATCACCATCATCATCATCATCATCATCATCATCATTGTCGTCGTCGTTGTTGTCATCGTCACCACCATCTTTGTCATCATCGTCATCATCATCACCACAACCATCATAATCATCATCCTCATCATTGATGATGATGATGATTGTAACTAATATCTACTCTATATATTTTGATTCAATATTGCATTAGAATTAATGAATTTTATTGGTACATATAAATTAACCCTAAGAAGATTGAAGCCATTATGAATTGGCCAACCTCAAGAAATGTGACAAATGTGAGATCTTTTGTGGGACTTGTAGCATACTACACGAGGTTCATTGAAGGATTGTCCAAGGTTGTACATTCAATCACTTCTTTGCAAAAGAAGGGGATAAAGTTTGAATGGACACCAAGATGTTAGGAGAGCTTCTAGCAATTGAAGAATCTTCTTACAAGTGCACCAATTCTGAAAATTGCAGACACAGAAAAAGATTTTGTGGTGTGTACTGATGCATGTAATCAAGGACTTGGAGGATTTCTTATGGAATACAACCATGTGGTATGTTATGAGTCAAGAAACTTGAAGGATCATGAGAAAAACTATGCTAATCATGATTTAGAACTTGCAGCCATAGTACATGCTCTCAAGATGTGGAGACATTAAATAATGAGAAGAAAATTTGAGCTAAGGAAATACCATTGTGGTCTAAAGTACTTGTTTGATTAGCCTACTCTAAATTCTAGGAAAGCTAGATGGATGGATTTTTTGTTTGAGTTTGATTTTGAAATCAAACACATAAAAGGAAAAGAAAATAAAGTGGTTGATGCACTCAGCAAGAAGGTGCATGAAATGCATATGTCATCTCTTAGTATTTTCCAATCATATTTGAGACAACAGATTGTTAATCATACTCTTGAGGATGAAATGTATGTGCAGATAAAGGACAAGTTGCAGCAGCAAAGTATTGAAAATAAGTATACGGGATATAAATTGGAAGAATATGGACTTCTTACCTATAAGAACAAAATTTATATTCCAAATGTGGCATACTTGAAGAGAATTGTTATGGATGAGATCCATCAAGATCCATATTCTAGTCACCCAGGATATCAGAAGACAATTGCTACAGCCAGAAAGCAGTATTTTTGGCCAGGAATGAAAAAATAATTTGCTGAGTATATTTCTAAGTGCATGAAATGTAAGCATGTGAAGGTTGAGAATCAACACCTAGCCAGGTTATTGTATCCTTTTCTAGTCCTAGAATGGAAATGGGAAGTTATTTCCATGGATTTTATTACAGGATTGCCAATGACTTGGAAATGAAATGGCTTCATCATGGTTGTGGTGGATGTGGAAATTGAACCCAGTGATAGAACAATTTTACTCACAACAATTATCAATTGATCATGCAAAATCACTCACAAAAGAGACTGAATAATGAGCTGAACACTAAACTGTATTGAATAAGTGTACAATAGCCAACCCTTTAATAAAATAGGCTACTATATTAAATAATTACATCAGGGATTCGAATGCATGAGGAGAAATTCAAATCTAGTCAAAAGCAGGCTTCCTAAAATTAAGCAAATCCCCCATAGGTGCAAAAAGTTGCTTCCAAATCAGTCATGGAGCTCACGAATTGGAAAAATCACTTAGGCAATATAAATATTGATGGAATGACAACTCATACATGATTTTCCAAGGAGAAAACAGTGGAGGATGTAGAGGACAAAAAACTAGTTCACATCACCTAGTCAAACTTTCCCAATTGCCTTAAAGCACTGAAAAAGAAGACAATAAAGAAGAAAAAGCAGAAGGGCACCTAGGAGACTAGGAATAAACAAGAATTAATTCCTTGAGGTTTCCCAAGTGCTACATGAGTCAAAATAGGAAAGTTTGACCTCTATGGATAGGTAAATGACAACTTGCATAAGCTGGAATCATGAGACTAGGCAAATAAGACAAAAATAATTAAATTAATGTCTAAGGTAGCTA
Organism: Pseudotsuga menziesii; assembly: GCA_001517045.1. Lineage (NCBI taxonomy): Eukaryota > Viridiplantae > Streptophyta > Pinopsida > Pinales > Pinaceae > Pseudotsuga > Pseudotsuga menziesii. The sequence continues at coordinate 44,320 of LPNX010435929.1, read as the reverse complement.
ACTATGGGTTGATTGTTCTAAAACCACCCCTTAAGCCTGAATTATGAGTAATATATCAGAAAATTATAGGGCCTAGCAACAAGGCTTAGTCACCCTTTACATACTGCATGTCCATACAACCAAGGAAAAAGGCAAAAACCACATGGGAAAATCCTCCCTTAAACATGGACTGTAAAACAAAATTTGGAAATATTGTCTTCACTCATGCTTCACAGCATGATCAGCGATCCCCAACAGTGATTTGAGATTGTTGAAGGTCTTCTCACAAAATGCTTTGGTGAAGATATCAGCTACTTGTTCTGAAGATGAACAGAAGAGTAGGTGAATGGTGCCATCATGCACAAGCTCTCTGATGTAGTGCATATGGATCTCAATGTGTTTCGTTCTCTACTTATGAACTGGATCATTGTAGATTCAAATGGTACTCTGTTTATCACAGTAGATGGTAGTTGAGTACTCTAATTCGAAACCACACTCTCCAAGTAAACCCTGCGACCATAAACATTGAGTTGTTGCATTGACAACTCCTCTGTACTCTACTTCTGTAGATGAGAGTGCAATGGCACTCTGTTTCTTGCTTGACCAGCTGATTGGCCCTTCTGCAAGCATGAACACATATCTTGATGTGGACTTTCTATCTGTGCTATCACCTTCCCAGTCACTGCCAGTAAACCCAATCAAATCAAGATCATATTTTTCTTTGTAGAAGATCCCATGTGTCCTTGTTCCCTGAACAAAGTTAAGGATCCTTTTGGCTGCTTTCCAATGGATCTCATGAGGCTGATCCATGTATATAGAAGCCACACTTACTGCATAAGAAATATCAGGTCTAGTATGTGTAAGATACAACAAACATCCAATCAATTTCCTATACAGTGTATTGTTTACCATAGGTGAAGAATCAACTTCTTCCAGCTTCACTCCTGAAAGGAAAGGAGTCTTGCTTGGTTTGCAGTCCTTCATTCTGAATTTGTTCAGCAAGTCCAAGGCATATTTGGACTGGTGCACCTTGATTCTAGCTTTGGTTTGAGAAATATCAAGCCCCAAGAATTGGCTTAAGAGCCCCAAATCTGTCATGGAGAAGGCTTGGTTCATTGCACACTTCAAGGAAGCAATCTCATCCTTTGAGCTTCCTGTAATGAGGAGGTCATAAACATATAACAAAATGATCATTAATGAACCATTAATTAACTTCAAATAGACATTTGGATCTGATTTCCACTGAACAAAATTCAGTGATAGCAAGAAGCTATCAATCTTGGCATACCAAGCCCTGGGGGATTGCTTTACCCCATACAATGACTTTCTCAACCTGCACACAAGAGAAGGGTTAGTAGAAAATCCTTGAGGCTGCTGCATATATATCTCTTCAGTGAGATCTCCATTCAGGAAGGCACATTTTACATCCATGTGATGTACCTCCCATTTCTTTGAGGCTGCAATGGCTAAGGCTAGCCTGATGGAGTCCATCTTTGCCATTGGTGCAAAGGTCTCATTGTAATCTATCCCATGAACCTGTGAGTAGCCCTTGGCTACCAATATGGCCTTATACATCAGAGGTGAACCATCATCAGCAAATTTAGTCTTGTAGACCCACTTACACTGAACTAACTTCCTCCCTGGGGGAAGATCCACTAGCTCCCATGTGTTGCTCTTCTGGAGTGAGCTGAACTCTTCCTTCATGGATGTTTTCCATCTTGGATCTCTTGCTGATTATTCATATGTTTGAGGATCTGATTCCACCATCAAGTATCATTTCTTAGCAAACATACGATCCTTCATGCACAGACCACTCTCAAATTGAGATCTAGTCCTCCTTGGGTCATTGGGATCCCCAGCTAGCTCTCTTGCTGCATGTAGTGTCTTCGATGCCCATTTTGGCCTTGTAGGGATGTTAGGGTCTGCAATAAACTCATCACTATCAGACATATCAGAATCAGCATGTTCAACAAACTCTTCACTTACTTTCAGAGATTCAGGTGGTGAAGAGGCTTCTCCAACTTCCACTGCTGCAAGGGGTTCTTCTTGAAACTGAACACACCTTTCAATAAAGGATTTGTTTGTGCTCAAATTTATCATCTTGTACCCTTTTGAATATTTAGAGTACCCAACAAATAGGCACTCTTGGCTTTGGGGCTACAAAGCCTTCCTCTTTTCTGTTGGAATTCTAGCCCAAACCCTTGAGCCAAAAATCCTGAAATGGGTCACATCTGGCTTGTGCCCACTCCATGCTTCGAAAGGAGTCATACCATCAAGATGTTTGTGAGGCAACCTATTCTGGATATAGGCTGCACAATTGATAGCTTCGGCCCAGTACTTTGGTGGCAAATTTTTGGCCTCCATCATGCATGTTGCCATCTCCTTCAATGATCTATTCTTCCTCTCAGCAACACTATTCTGCTGTGGTGTGTAAGGGATAGAATGTTGCATCTGAATACCTGCATCTGCACAATAATTAATAAACTCAGACTTGACATACTCACCACCATTGTCAGATCTGAGGACCTTGAGTTTCCTCCCAGACTGGTTTTCAACCAAAGCCTTAAAGACTTTGAAGAGGCCAAAAACTTCAGACTTGTGTTTCAGGAAGTAAACCCAGCAATACCTCAAAAAGTCATCTATGAAATTAAATGCATATTTGGCCTGACTCATGGAAATATTAGGGAATGGGCCAGCAACATCACTATGGATCAGCTCTAGGGGTGCAGAGGTTCTCTCATGACTAGCTCTCTCAAATTTATGCTCTGGGTGTTTTCCTAGGATACAACCTTGGCAGACTCCTTTGGAAAATTTTATCTTGGGCAACCCTATGACCATCTCTTTTTCACTAAGATCAGAAAGATACTTGTACTTTAGGTGGCCAAATATTTCATGCCAAAGCTTGCTTGCCTCATTAGCATGAATCAGAAGAGCAGAGGAGTTTGAGTAGGGTAGGAAGTGTGAGAACATGTATACCTTTTGAGCATGATTTGCAACTCCTTTTGCAATGACTTTACCACTTGAGATATCTGTGATCTCAACTTCATCAGGGGAGAATATGAATTTCTTTGGAGACCCAGTGTGATTCATCTGGTACACTGACAAGAGGTTGGAGGCAAGACCAAGCACATACAACACATTGTTGAACTGACCATGATCAAGATCAATCCTCCCTTTGCCCAAAATTTCAGTGAGAGAGTCATCTCCCAGTATTATAGGTGGACCTTTTGACATCTCAAGTGAGGAGAATGCCTCCTTGGTCGAAACCATGTGTCTTGAAGCTCCAGAATCAATGATAAAACTGGGTGAGCTTGATGTGCCAGAAACCAATGCATGAACTCTCTCTCTGTCATCTGAACTTGATCCTCCTCTCTTCTTTGAGCTGTCTGGAAGGGAGATGCCATTCTTCTCCAGGAGTTGGGTCAGCATGTCTATTTGCTTCTTCATACAAGAGCTTTCAGTGTGATTTCCCTTATTGCAGTATGCGCACTTGCTCATTTCTCCTTTGTTTTTCTTCTTCTGGTAGTTCTTCTTGGAACCTTGTGGCTCCTTCGGAGACTTGTTCTTGTCTCTCTTTTGCTCAGGCGACTTTTTAGCTTTCTTTTTGCTTTTTGAATCCACCTTCAAATCTCCAGCAACCAGAGCTTGGTCCTTGGATGGTTTGATGGTGCCCATCATCACCAGCTTGTCCCGTTCTTGTGTGAGAGATTCCATGAAATCTGCAAGGCTAGGCATCTTCTAGGTTCGAGCTGTCAGTTTTGTGGCATAGAAGGTCAAAACAAACACTGAATAGTTAGGTCCAATCTTTGAGAGTATGGCCAAGACCAGATGATCATCCTTCTTTTTGATCCCACACTGTTTCAACTGCAAAACAAGTGCTCTGAACTTGGAGAAATAGAGTTTCAGTGATTCAAAGCTATTGGGACTCAGGGAGATCAGTTCATTTTCAATCTGATGTCCCCTCATCTCATCTGTCTTTCCAAAAAGATCAGTAAGCTTCTCCCATACTTCATTCGGTGATGTCAATCCATCAAGATGGCAAAGGAGGTCTCTGGAAATACTTAGATAGAAGAGACCATAGGCCTCATCCCTCCTGTTGTGCCATTTTATCTTCTCTGCAGCTGCATTGGGCTCTGCTTCTATTGCCAAAGTCACCCTGTAGAGGCCTTTCAATCTCAACAGTATCTCCATCTCTGCTTTCCATTCAAAGAAATTGAAGGGAGTCAAGATGATCTTCTGAGATTGATCCATAGATCAGAAATTGTCCCGACTGTCAGTAGAAGGCTCCCAGTCACTAATGTCAAACCTACAAAACAATTTTGAAGGAGATTAATCAATCTAAAATGGCTCTGATACCATGTGGAAATTGAACCCAATGATAGAACAATTTTACTCACAACAATTATCAATTGATCATGCAAAATCACTCACAAAAGAGACTGAATAATGAGCTGAACACTAAACTGTATTGAATAAGTGTACAATAGCCAACCCTGTAATAACATAGGCTGCTGTATTAAATAATTACATCAGGGATTCAAATGCATGAGGAGTAATTCGAATCTAGTCAAAAGTAGGCTTACTAAAATTAAGCAAATCCCCCATAGGTGCAAAAAGTTGCTTCCAAATCAGTCATGGAGCTCACGAATTGGAAAAAGCACTTAGGCAAGCTAAAGAGTGATGGAATTACAACTCATAAATTCTTTTCCAAGGAGAAAAGAGTGGAGGATGTAGAGAACAAAAAACTAGTTCACCTCACCTAGTCAAACATTCCCAATTGCCTTAAAGCACTGAAAAAGCAGACAATAAAGCAAAAAAAGCAGAAGGGCACCTAGAAGACCAGGAATAAAGAAGAATTGATTCCTTGAGGTTTCCCAAGCGCTACATGAGTCAAAATAGACAAGTTTGACCTCTATGGATAGGTAAATGACAACTTGCATAAGGTGGAATCATGAGACTAGGAAAATAAGACAAAAATAATTAAATTAATGTCTAAGGTAGCTAACTATGGGTTGATTATTCTAACTGTGGAAAAGTTGACAAAGGAATCAAATTTTACACCAGTTAATTCCACATATAAAACTGATTCCATTGCAAAAATATTCATGAAGGAGATTTTTGGATTGCATGGTTTGCCTAAGGGAATAGTCTCTGACAGGGATCTTGATTTTACTTCCATGTTTCAGAAGGGTATGTTCGCAGATTTGGGTACCAAGTTGAACTTCAGCACTGCCTACCATGCTCAGAATGATAGTTAGACAAAGAGAGTGAATCAAGTGCTTGAAGACATGCTTCACATGTATGTTTTGGACAAACCATTCAAGTGGGAAATTACTTACACTTGGTAGAATTTTCCTATAATAATGGACAAAAAACATCATTGGGAATGAGCCCATATGAAGCCTTGTATGGAATAAGGTGTAGGACACCAGTGAATTGGGATAATAGAGTGAACATGATTGTGATTGGTACATATTTGCTCAAAGAAATGGAGCAAGAGGTTGCAAAGGTCAAGTAGAACCTAAAGTAGCCCAGGATAGACAGAAAAGCATAGAGTGCACAAAGAGTTCTGTATTCGGGATCATGGTTACCTTAGAGTGAGGCCAGGGAAGAGCTCCTTGAATCTTGAAAGTTGTGCCAAGTTGTCACCTAGATATTGTGGGCCTTTTGAAGTGCTTAAAAGAATAGGGCCAGTTGCATATAGACTTGTATTTCCTGCTATCACTAGAGCTCATGATGTTTTTCATGTTTATTTTCTTAAGAAATATGTACATGATCCTAACCATGTGATAAATTGGGATGTGATTCAGGAGGAACCCAAGGGAGAGTTCCAAACTGAGCCATTGCACATCCTCAACAAGAAGGTCACAGTTCTCTAGAATCAGGTTGTTAGATAGGTAAAGGTGCAGTGGACTTACTATGGTTTGAAAGAGGCTACGTGGGAGCTGGAGAATTCCATGTGATTGACACATTCAATTTTGTTCAATTTTGTAAAGCACCAAGGACAGTGCTAATGAAGGGGGAGGGGAATGAAACACCCTGGTTTTGACCCCATGGTATTGAAATTGTTTATTATGTATATATTGTATGTAAATCATGGCAAGGATCTCAAGGCGAAGGCCCTCCCATTTATTTTGTATTTTGTGTATAGGTGATCAAGATTGATGCCTATGGTTCTTGTGTTGGTTATCCACAGTATATTTTGGAATATCATGTAAATGTACAAATTAATAAAATACCACATCTATCTATGCACTGCAACATGAAAGAGATGGGGGCATGATTTCACAAGGAATAGGGAGGGGAGTTAGTCAAACTCCTGAGCCATAGGGTGAGACTAGATGTATATGGGAAAGCCCATAAACCCTCAACTACTTTTTTGTCCTCTGTCCTCAATCATTCATTTATTATAGAAGTTGGTTGAGGCAGTTAATTCCTTCGACAGAGAAAGGCATGGTATTCGATTTTGTGACTGAGCTTTCCTATAGCCTCTAGCCTCCAATCTGGGAAGCCGCGATCTTTATTCTGACGCAAGAAAACACGTTATGTGTGCCAGTCCATCTTTCCTGAGTCACAGGGAAGGTTTTGTTTTTCCCTAGTTTTCATTGTGGGGGGGATTCATTCATTCATGATTGCTTTGGAGACGTTCTTGGTTGTGGTTTGACTATCCTAAGTCGCGGAAGTGTGGTTCCACAACAGTTTGTCTATGTGACAATGTGGTATGGAACCCTGGTTTCTTGTGTGCAATTGAACCCTATTCTCCTGTGTTACAGAGTGGTATGTGAACCTGTTGGATTTTGTTATAGAGTTCATTCCTGTGTTGTTGTGTCTCCTGTGGTTTGTTGTGATTTGCACCCTGGTTTGGGTCTGAACGATATGCAAGACTTAGGTGTGGAAGAGATGAGGAATGGGCTTGATAAACCTAGTGTATAGAGGAACCTCAAGAAATTATAAGTGTGGTTGCTGAATATTCACTGCACGACTTGAAGAGCACTGGAAGGGAAGGAATAACCTAAGGGACTGTGGAGCAGAGAAGGGGGTGCTTCCTTGTGTTGGGGTGCATGTAATGTGAATGTCAGGCCAGATAGATCTTGTGGAGGTGTCCCTAACTCTTGAATGAGACACTAGATTAGTCATTATACCTTTCTAATGCCTTAGCATTCTAATAAACCCAAAGGATATTTTCTTGGATTACAGCCTATGAAACCCAACTATATATTGGCTTGGTTGGGAATCCTATTAAACCCAATTGGATATTCGCTCACGTGAGCAACCTGATGAACCCAACTAGTAGTTGGATTGGTTGTGTATTGTTATGCATTTTGGACATGTGTGTAATACTTGGATGGACATCCTAATAAACCCAACTATGAATTTTGGCTTGGATGAATATCCTGCGAAACCCAACCATGAGATGGATTGGCTGAGTGTGGCATGATAAACCCATCTGTTGGCTTGGTTGGTCCTTAATTTAAATGTTGGCTTGGCTATGTGTAGTCTGTGAAACCCAAATATTATATGGCTTGGTTGAATAGCCTAGAAACCTAGCAATGAGATGGATTGGATGAGTAGCCTATGAAACCCATTTGTTTGGCTTGTTTGCCTACAGCCTAATAAACCCAACTATGTGTTGGCTTGGCTAGATAGTCCGATAATCCCAACTATGTGTTAGTTTGAAAGTGTGTATTGTGATCTGGCTGTGTGTGAGTCTGATGTTCCCTAGTTCCTTGTGGAAGTCATGCCCATCTCAGGGTGGCAGTTCTATTGAAATATTAATGAATACAACTGGACTATAGTTGGTTGGAACGTTGCAGTGACATAGCTCATTGCGGGATAAATCCATCCTCAAGATAAGTACTCTCTATTATTCTTATTTTTACAATGTGTTTTCTTATGAATGAATTTAATATGCTGAATACTTTCTAATGATTTCAATAGAATTTACTGTTGATTAAATGTTCATGCATTTGCATCTATATATTCCTTGTATGATTCAATGCATTTTTCATATGATCATGGAGGCTAGAAGATTGGTTACAGAGTCAAAAGGAATCTGTCTTAAGTGTTTTTGCACCCCAGGATCTGCCTGTAGAAGGAGAAAGGCAGGAGGTGGAAGAGAGAAGTTGAAACAAAGCATAAGGTTGGTTTTCTGCACTCTAGGATCCACCTGCGGAAGGTGGAAAACAAGGAAAAAGAACCAGGTAGAACATTGCATTTATGATTCCTGAAATCCACCTACGAAAGTTGGAAGTCAGAAGCAGAAGAGTGCTAGAAATTCCAAGGAAAAAGTGTATTTCCGCACCCCGGAATCCGCCTACGGAAGGAGGAAGGAGAGAGGAAGAAAATAGAAAAAAGGTTATGGAAAATGTTAGTTTTCTGATTCTCAAGTTCCACACTAGAGGGAGGAAAGGTGGAATGCGGAAGGTGAAAAGTTGTTAAAGGATTTTCATCTTTTGACTAGTTTTCTTATTCCCGAGTTCCGCAATGGAGTGTAGAAAGACATAATGCGGAAGGAGAAAACGTGGATAAATTATTCAGTTAAGAAATATGTTTTGATTCCCAAGTTTCGAAGGATAAAGGTGGAAGGGTGGAAGGAAGAAAGAAAAATGTTGTTGGATGACTATGTCGCACACTATGTTTCCAATTCCCATTTCCGCAGCAGAAAGGTGGAAAGGGGAATGTGGAAGGCGGAGGGACAAAAGGATAGGTTCAGTGTGGAAAAGGTATTTCGGTCCCATAATGGATCTTTCATGGGTGGAACGACTGTTACAGTGGTTCTTGAGCCTAAGTATGAATGTAAAGAGTGTTTTCACGACCATGGCCTATGTTTCAAAAGAAGAACCAAGGTTTTTCAAGAAATTTTTTAATTATGCATAATAGTCAGGGTATGGGTACGTGACACTACAAGTTTGCAAAGGATGTTGTAGCATCCTTATCTATTGTAGCAGGTAGAAACCCAGGGTATTGTAGCATCCTTGTCTATTGTAGCAGGTAGAAAGAGAGGGTGTTGTAGCATCTTTGTCTGTTGTAGTAGGAAGAAACCTAGGGTGTTGTTGCATCCTTTATGTAGTAGAAGATAAAGCAATTTTGTAGATTCGTCTTTTTAATGAGTTTGAATTGGTGGTTTTCTCTTTGAAGTTTCCACAATGAAATTTGTATCTTAGACTGTTTGATTCGTTGTGTATTTTGTTATTTTATAAAGAAAAAGTAAATACTGATTCATCCCTCGCCCCCTCTCAGTATTTTGGGATAATCCAACAAGGTTGAGATCCTTGGAGAAGAGAAACATAAGAACAAGGTCAAGGTTTCGTGAGGTTCCTGGCAAGAGGAGAAGGTGAACTATGTACTTATTCCACTTGATTAATAAAGATGTTATGCCCTTCTTATTCCAAAATCATTGTACAATGTGTGTTGAATCTCTATTATGATTATATGATGATGCTTATTAGATTAGTTTTTCGTGCTTTACTGAACATAATCTCCTTTCATATAGTCAATTTGGTTTGAGGATGGTTAAACTTGTTTTGCAAGTCTCTTGTAGAAAGAGGAGCAAGAGGAAGGGAAAGATAAAGCTTGGAACATCCTTAAGTGAATCAAGTATGGACCTTAATTATCTATGAATCTTGCTTATATTTTCTTGTTAAACATTATACATATGTCTTTCGACCCTAGTATGTCGACGGACTCTTAACCCCCAGCCATAGGAACACTTTCCTCTACAACACCCTTGTTGTGGATTGATTCTTTTAATATATTTATTGGCCTTTTTAACATTTCAATAGGGACATACACTCTATGCACTCTACTTTCTAAAAGTGTGGCATGGGATTCCACTTCTATTTTCAAATATGCTCCTATGGTTGGTTGGGCCTCCCTGAACAGATAGAAATCGCAATAGTGGGACTAGGTCCTCACTATGTCTTCAATGCATGTTTTCCGCCTCACTGACCAATATCTGTAGCCCCTTTAATTTATCATTGCCACTTGATCATATACAAAATATTAATTACCATTGTCACTAGTAACAATCTTGGCTTTAGTATTTTTGTTATGGGGTTTTCAATCATTTGTTGTTGGAGTACATCATAATTTCCATTGATTAAGACAACACTTCAACTAAATATTATTTTGGGTTCTTCATTTCTCCACAATAAGAGACTAACAAACTTCGATTTAATGACAAAATCAGGACTTTATTGTCTTCCTTCCTCTATTTTCCTCGAGCCTCCTTCTGGAATTTGTTCAACATGCTAGGTCAAATTTCATGACGTGGATCATCTACATTTTAACTGCATGGTTTGTAGTTGACATTCTCTCCTCTCATAATAATTATATAAGCCCAGAAAGAGAGACAAAAAATCTATTCTATCAGTCAACATTATTTCCACTTAATCAAATGGTGCAATGTTTCTTAAAGGGGATATCAATAGAGAGAACCAAAAGATACCACTTAATCAAACTGCAGAAAACATTTTTTTGATATAAGAGATGCACATCCTAATTAGCACACAATTCATTTACATGCATATGGGAGTGCATACAAAGCATGTTTGTTCTGACCATTAGAACTTATAAGGTAAGGTCCCATTGTAGAGTCACTGTTTGATAGAACTAATTACAAAGGAGTAGGATAATATGCCACAAATCACTACATATGCCTTATGCTTGTTAAGTGGATTGCTTACTTTTTTATTAGATTCTTCACATTATCCTATCCAATGAATATTGTATGGGGTATATGTGGAGGTCGAAACAAATAGCCAACAAATTTCCCTAAATTGTGTGAAGAACTTGATTTCCCTAACAATGGTCTGCAACATACCCATATGAAGAATAAACGAGTGTGTTTCCTTTGGTATTTAGACAAAATTCAAAGGAGGAACTCAAAGAAATATTTTGAAGATTCTTGTAATGTGAATGGTGATGGAAAGCTTTAAAGAGTAGGAATTTGAGGATTATAATTTGTAACAAAGAAATGGAAAATTTCTCAAAAATAAAATACTTATTGGTTTTGATTCTTGAAAAATATTTTCTTTGAAATGGTAGCAAGACAATGTCACATAAATCTCAATCATGGTTGAATGCTTGCATGTGAGAATATGTGTATTTAGTTGAAGTTTCATATTTAAGATGGTGAATGTTTTGGAGTTGAAGTCATGTAGTCGTCACTAGTCTCCTTTGTTGATATTTTATGTCTCAATTCAAATGATCAACTATTTTTCTAGATATGCTAAAATAATTTTGTAATGGGTGTTGTTCGGCTATGTTATAGTTAAGTTATGGACATTGTGGAGGGAAAAAACAAAATTCCTATATTATCATTTCTGAGATTTCAGATTGCCTTCCAATTGTAACCTTTGATCCTTAGGAAATCCAATGATGAGGAAACCCTTTTGATTTGATTGAATATGATTTGATTGAATTTAACAAATTTTATATTAGATAAGACATGACACCCCAAAAATTCTCCATAGAACCTTATGACAAGGACCCAACAAAGGAGATAATCCATATTGTTGTTATATGCTTGTGTTGGAATACAATCAATGGTCTTCTCTACACTATAGTGTAACATACATGTGGAAATGCATAGAAAGCTACATTTTCAAATTCAATATTGTTTTTGTTGATGCTCAACATCGGCATGCTTCTGAAGTAGTCAGAGCATGACGTCGGAGGTGAACCTACTAAACTTTGTTGTAAAATTATTCCATTTACTCCATCATGTCTAGGGAAATGCACTTGTCATGTCTACACCTTGTCTCACCCATTTCATTGTCATATGACATCTCGAGTAGACTCACCAAGTTGCATCTTCATGTCGCCACATCATGTCAAGTCGAGTTAAGGGGATTTCTCATCTTTTGTTTGGGAATTGTCATGTCAAGTAGTTAGTTGCATTGTGTTCAACTCATTGCATTGATTTCACTCATATTTTGTTTGATCCATACCACCTTCATTTGACCCTTTCTACACTCAAATAAAAATATGTCTTTTCAAAATACAATGTCTCATATCATGTGATAGAATTTCACCAAATTATTTTTATCGATTAAGTCATTAGTAACACTCTTTACCATATGCTCTCTTCATGTCTAAGATTGAAAAGTAAAATATCCCACCATTATTCGAAAATCCTTTTTCCTCCTCTTTATTTAACACCTTAAACTACCCTTTAAAAGAAATCCTCACACATGCCCCCATTCCCATTTCCTAAATTTATGCTTTTAAATCCCTTACCCTTTCACTTTATTTCAAACTTCCATTTTCACTTTATTTCAAACTTTCCCTTTTAATAATAAAAAAGAATAGAAATACTTTTCCTAATATGCTTGTTTCCATTCCCATTTCCTAAATTTATGCTTTTAAATCCCTTACCCTTTCACTTTATTTCAAACTTTCCCTTTTAATATTAAAAAATAATAGAAATACTTTTCCTAATATGCTTGTTTCCTACCTTTTTCCTTGGGTCCTCTCTCCCTATCCACGTCATTTCGTGCAAAACACAAGGCCTCCCTTTATTAAACATTGAAAGGATTCTTTTCCATAAAGTAAAGTACCGTTTCCACTTATTTATCCTATTTTTCTGCTTCGGTCTCTTATCCCCATCAATAAATAATGAATAAATATACGAGGAGATAATGGTGATACGAAGCCTTCATGGGTTCTTAGTATGACTTCAAGTGTGGCTTATGAACGACAAGCTATATGCATAATGGATATAAAGATACGTTGTACTACGGCCCATGCACTTATGGTTTTGGAAAAAACGATGCTGTGGTACATATTATAACATCGAAGAATGACGAATATAAGTTTGCAAGCTAATAGATTTGTTAGCCGCACATAGAACATTACAAAATGCAGAGAATCTCAATGGTGGAACTTGGAAGAGAATGACAGTGCAGGTGGAAGACATTGTTCAGAAAACAATAAAGAGAGCCACAACTCATAGTAGTTGGAGGAATAAAAACGCCCCACGCTACTTGCAAGAAAGAGGATGTGGCCATTTGAGCAAGCAGTAATTAAAAAATGCCCCTACCATTGACCAGCATGAGAATAAGGATTCCCACGTCCTTGGAAAGACAGGCTCGGTGTTTGGAGAGACGGTCGTTAGGCATAAAACGAGTCGTTACACACAAAACCTTGGCAGGAATGGCAGAGGTAGAGAGCAGAGAAAAAGAAAATCATACACACGAACAAATGTGTGACAGATAATTATGAAAAGAATATTACTAACCCTCGGCGAGATAAGTGTATGTTGCAGCCCAGTGTAACTGATCGCAAGAAACAGAGGAGAACCTTTATCATGCCAGGAAATCATAGAACAAAACAAAATAGCAACTGTGCCATTTCGAATCGAAAGCGTTCTATGATAGGAGGTTGAAATTCCATAGAAGTTGGAGCCAAATTAAGGGTTTTAACCTATATTGCGGATTGACCATCCTTAACAAAAATGTACGTTCAAACGCTAGATCAATATCTGTAAAGCGTGTACGAGAAATAATCTATAGCAGAGAGGTGGTATGAAGTTACTTACACGTGTTTAGAGTTGTGGAAATCTCGGTGGAATTTATGAAGGCCGCAAACAAATATGCCGGAATAGGGAAACCCATGTGAACCAAGTTCTCGCCGGTCGAGTGAATGGAAATCCTCAAGGAACGGGTATTAACGGTTATAAACAGTGTTTTGCGTATATGCCGAAGTCATTTCGTTTGTTTAAGAAATGGATTCCACTGTGGTGATGTTGCAGTTCCAAAGAATGTTGTCAATGAACAATTGCGTGGGACCTATCTGTTCTGCTTTATGAACAATGAACTTTTTAAACTCCCTAACATGGCCCAACATGTCATTCCATCATTGAGCACATATATTCAAGTTATATCCGAGGAGATCCACGACACTAGTATAAAGCATTCGAACACATAAACGAACAGGATTTTGACATTATTCGAGTGTTTCATTGCGTGTATGAGGGTGAACGTCGATTACTTGCGGCTCACCCAAACTTGGATGCACAAGAAAAAATCATAACGTCAAAAGTCACAGAAACTCTTGAGGGTCTAGCAGTTACGAAACTCTTTCTTTATCTCATTGCAGTTTTCAAAGCATTTCGACTATATGTCATGGCCATTAAAAGCCCGACGAGGCTGCCAAAAATGGAGATCCCACAGAAGAAGGTGAAAGGTGGGTATTGCTTGCTTTCACTTTTGCATTGTTTCCTCTATAGTCCATGAGTGTAACATGAATCTATACGTAGTTGTCCATGAGTGTAACATGAAGCGATTGAAGGTAAGGCTAAAGTCTAAGTCCATCCATTAGGGTGAAGGCTCATTCGATCGAAGGTACCCTCTATTTTTCTGCATGCTTTTCGTTTTCTTATGTATATCTTTCCTACTGATGTTTTCATGGACTCAGGTTACTGCAGCACAATCTGAGCGGATTCTCCCTGCTCGCTCATTGCGTAGGGTCTTGGAAACCTCCCTTTTCCAAGGGTTAAACCCGAGCCTATTGTAATGGCTCTCAATTACATATTAATAAAAATCTTATTTGGGCATTATCTGAATCTTTCCTCCACCTTATTTTCTATCCTTTAAGTTATTTTTCTGTTTTTTCTACATTCTCCAAAGCTATACTATGTGTATATTTGGGATGTAAATATTACTATTTTATTTACATTTACTAACAGCTTGTACAAATTCATTTTTTTTAACCTTTACTACAATCAGTTTTTCGAACTAAAGTAGCAATATTATTTAGTTTTGATGTGCCTTACATTTTATACAATCAGTTTAGTTTATCAAACAAAATTGAGTAAAATTGAACTACATTTAATAAACCTTATTGGATCAACAAATTGATAGTTTCTTCTTTAGCAAACTCTAAATTTCAATTGCATTTAAAATTGTCGATGCGAATGTAATTGTTATGGAGAAAACCTCCTATGGTTTGGGGTGGACCACAAAAGACAATATGAAACAAGAAATCAATCCATTTCTGATATGCAAAAGATATAAAAAAAACTAGCACTAAGGGATGAGAAGCATACCTTATTTCGGACGTTCATAGAATATCCTTGTTGAGATTTCAATCACAGTTGTACCTACATTCCACTCTCAACAACAACGGAATACACAAGCATGATAGATATTAAGTGTTAGAATCTAATCTAGCATATACAAATCCAATATAGAATCAAAGAAACTACATCCATGGATACAGATATTCATAGTTACATGTATAATAGACGAGAAATGGATATTTCTATTAAATGTAAACAGAGATACAAAGGACAACCTCTGTCGGCACTTCGTCGAAATCGAGAATCCATCTGGGCCTCCACCACTTCAATCCTCATATTAAGGAAAGATCACAAAGACAAAGGTAATCTTGGGAAAGAGCACCAATGGTTTCTCCAAAGACAAAGGGATGCAGACTCAAGTATGCAAGAATGGGGCATAATTCCACTATAGTCTTTTCTCTCACAAGTCCTCCTCCTGAATGCTTCCAAGTAGCCCAATATATAGCCCCTCAATGAGAAGTGAAGGGTCAACTCAGAGCGTTTGCAGGCATATGAAAGACAAAGAGTCAAGTTATTCGTTACTTGATGAGGGAAAACTCGAAATATTTATTTTTTGAGCACATTTCTCGATGTACGTAGGCAATAGTGGAGAAAGCTACATGTACACGTGGGATGTAAACTAGTGACCCATGTATACCAGTAAAAATGACTTTTTAAATGGATTTTCTGGAGCATCAAGTAATACTGAGCAAAGTGGATACAAGGAGTCTGCATAGGGACAAGGATAGGCCATAAAAACATGATATACCAAGTGGTGACCAAGTGTGGAAAAATCACCTATAAAATATGCCCCCTAATGTGTGAGGTCAAAGGGGAACATGATGGCTAAAATACATTATAGTAGTCCCAAAAGTGGAGTAACGAAGACCCAGGTAGAAAAACCGCCTAGTCATCTATACAATACAAATGATAGATTTGCATGTGACTGCAAATATGAAGTGTAGCAGTCCCCGGATACATAATAGTACAATGGCCATGAATAGGCATAATACACATATGTCATATGTGGTCATCGCCATGTACAATATACAATGAAACAACATCTTCATACTGAATGAAGACATCTGATGGTGCATTGGAGTATGTTCATGAGAGATGATATCTCATAGATACTGGAAAGATCAAGGAGGTAGCATATATGGAATACCACTAAGTTCAAAGGTATTCTACACAAATCGTCACTAGTAAATATTCCATCATGTCAATAAAGGTGTCAAAGACAAACATAATGGAGCATCGTCTGACTACCGGATATTGATGTATAACGTTAACAAATGCGAGATATCTCACTGATAGTGATAATGGGAATCAAGATATAGCGTGAAATCAAACAAGTGTGAATAGATGTGTTGTGGTCGAACACTTGAGAGAGTCCATCGATCAAGAGACATTGATGTATTCCAAAATCTGTCATTGGCGAGAGAACCTGCCACTGATGAATGCAAGTATCAAAGAACTCAATGGACTCTAGACCTATATTCCAGAATAATTGATCTAAAGTCGATGGAACAGAATCCACTGGAAGGAGGCAATTAAAGAATCCCCCATCAACCAACATGAGGTACACAACAATGTTGGATAATTTAGAAGAAATCAGATGAACCGGATGTGCACAAACCTTCAACAATGGCTGACTTGCAAAGACAAGATAACTGATTAATGGCTAACTCAAACTAAAACATCCTTCGAACAAGAGCATAAGGTAGTTCCTAATCTCAATTCTAATCTATTCCATGCATTCATTTTTAGTTTTCACGGTGGATTTTTAAGTTTAAAGAAACCATAAATGGGTATCTCGACCCATATAGGTCACAATCAGGTTTCATATAGGGCTTGTTGTACACGAGAAAAAAAAATATTTCCCATGTACATACACTACTGTTACCAATAAAAATTGTGTATAGGGCCAGGTATTCCCAATTCAATGGTAAATTCTCCAGAAAATTGGATGTTTCTTCAAAGGATGGTGCTTGAATGGAGAGAGCATGAGCATGAGGATGTGGATAACGAATTACATCAAGACATAAATACTCAAAAATATTTAAAAAAATGTGATTGTACAAGTTTTGGAAGCTTGGGTGTTTGAGGGCCCAACCAAGACTTATTCAGATGTTCATGGACTACTGGGACCTAGACACATACATGCTATATGGTATGCCACCGAGACTAGAAGTAGAGGACATCTAATTCATTACTAGACTATCCAGCCGGAATTAGGTAGTAAAATTATGAGCCATGAAGTGGGTGGAGGGATCACCATCGATGATTATATAGTCCTATATTGTCTTCTAGATACATAGAATATCATAATTGAGGTTCCAGTGAACCCCATCCATAGCCTTAGTATCAAGGTGATAGTTCTGGTACTAGCCAGGATAGCAGGTTTGGGATCACTTCATCAGGATTTCGGAACTCTAATGTTCTATTCAATAGAGTGTATGAGACCTAAAATGTATGACTGTCCATCACATCATTGCAGAACACCATGAAACAACAACTGATGGACTACAAGTTGAGAAGGATAACGAACTTTGGGTTCGCCAACATACTTAGCACTTTCTTCTTCGAGAGGATACCATGCCTCATCCTTAGAGTCAATATTCTTCTCAATATTCTACGAGATCTGGCCCAAACTGGTTGGGCTATCACGTCCCCTCTCATCAATCTAGTGTGATGGAGAGGGCACAACGACGCTATGACTGGGCATCAAGCCCCATGAACATAAGAAAAATACATTGGAAGCAAAAGACATATGCAGATGTATAATGCAGAAAATTACAACGGAAGCAAATCTCTACTTGAACGTATAGCAATCATTCAATACATTCATAATAATTCTTAAACCAAATACAACTCATAATTAATACAAGAGAGTACTTATCTTAAAAATGTGTTTCCTCGAGCAACTAACTATGCCACTGCAACATTCCACCCAACCTTAGGCTGTTTGTGCTCATCAATCTCTCAACACAACTGCCACCCCCGAGCTAGGCATGATTTCTATAAGGAAAAACAGAACAAGAGACTCACACATAGCCAAATAAACACCAAGGTTCAGCCAAGCCAATCCACAACTGGTTTTATTAGGCTGTTAATGTAGTGGAAAGGAAGAAATGCTAAGCTAGTTAGCTCAACCATGGAACTATGGATACCTCTACAATATCTATCTAGCTTGGTCCCCACAATACCTACACATATGACACAAGGAAGCATTCTCTTCACTGTTACACAGTCCCTTGGTCCATACCTTCCATTATAGTGTTCTCCAAGGTGTGCATAAAAGAGCAACCAACCCCTTTTGATATTTTGTGAGGTTCCTCTCTTCACTAGGTTTACCAAGCCAATTCTGGTCCTCTTCCACTCCTAATTATTACTTATAGTTCAGACCAAAACAAGGATGCACATAACAACAAAACACAAGTGTTGGGTAAGAATAAAAATGTTTTTGTTGCGGGATGCCCCAGGTGGGGTTTATGTTAGTCTTAGAAGTCATGGTAAACCAAGCGAAATGGTAGATGGGGAATCAACCCTAGGAGAGGAAATTCATTTTCATAAAACTCTTATGGGCCTTACAGGAGAAGAAATGACCTTTATAAACCCCCAAATCATGAGTCTCTTATTCCCATCCAGTGTGCAACACAAAAATGGATTTTCAACCATGGAAAAATCCAGGAAAATGCAGAAAAACATGAAGAAAACGCCCCCATCTAGCTCCAGCTACATGAGGAAGTGAAAATCATGGGAGGGGAATGGGTTAGGCACACATCCTGGGTGTTTTCTTGCCCCATAAGTAAAAATACAATTTCCTAGAATTTATGGCTTTCCCATACATGAAATTGGCTACCATACCTCTCCATTCCCAATGTAATCTCTTTCTCAACAAACTCTTGGAATAATTAAATGATTGGGTGCATAAGTCAAAATGGATAGTTGATGGTTTACGGGTTCTCTCATTGACATTTGTCTTAACACTATTGGCTCAAGTGTTTGAATAATTTCCCTCCCTATTCCTTGTGAAAAGCATGCCCCCATCTCTTGTTGCATTGCATAACTAGTTGTGGGTATTTTATTAAATTGTATATTCACATGATCTCTCAATTTATATTGTGCCTAGCTAGCACAAGAACCATAGGCATCAAATTTAATTACCGAAACATAAAACACTGAATCGATGGTGGGGCCTTGACCTTATGCTCCTCACCATGAAATAATAATGATATTTACATCATTTACAATTTTAATGAAATAGGGTCAAAATATGGATATTAAATTCCCCTCCCAATTATATTAGCACTATCCTCAATGATCTTCAAAATTGAACGGAAATGGATGTACCACTCTCATGGAATCCTCCAGCTCCCATTTAGCCTCATCAGGACCATAGTGCTTCCATTGCACATTTACCTGTTTAGTGGCTTGGTTCTGGAGCATTGTTACCTTCTTGTCTAGGATTCACTATGACTTGATTTGGAACTCTCCCTCGGGTTCCACTTGGATCACATCCAAATTAATCACATGGTTAGGATCATGTACATATTTCTTAAGCAAAGAGACGTCAAAAACATTATGATCTCTAGTGCTAGCAGAAATGCAAGTCTACATGCAATTGGACCTATTCTTTTAAGCACTTCAAATGGCCCACAATATCTAGGTGATAGCTGTTGTACTTGGAAATTCGACCATAGCCTAGTCTCCTTTTAGAAAGTGAGACCTGAGATACCTTGGTTATATTTTTTCCACATTTTGGGAGGGCGATGCTTTTATCCAGTTCTGATGCATCAACAGTGTTGTCCGTAGTGGAGTAAGGAGCACAGATCCCTCTTTTCTTTGACAAAAAGTTAGGTCAGTTCCTTTACCCCTTCTCCTCAATGTGCCGATATACCAAAAAGAGGAAAAAGAATGTTCTAAAAGCTTCCTTGCAAAATCCTCTGTGGAGTCAGCTCCTACTTGCTTGGGAGAGGTGGCATTCACCTCCCTCACCTGTTGGGATCACATCCTATCCATTCCCCAAGCTAATATCATATATTTTTGCCTATAAATGAAGCCTTCATGATGTGAGTGAAAGAGGCCAAAGAAAGTACCCTTATGCTGTTTGATTGAAGTCTAATTTAGAGGCAAGATAGAGTTGGCTCGTATGTGGAGAGATTCTCATAGTTGTGGAGGATTGTAGATTCCTTGTAGAGGATAAATACATCAAAATCAAGGCTTGGTTGTACTTTAATCTCTTTCATCATTAATAAAAAAGTGTTCCCCTTTCCTATATTTGATGTGTTATTAATTTCAGTTGAATATTATCAGTTTCCTTGATCACTGATGTAGGTAATTGGTTTATCATGATACTCTCACTTTGTCTTTTTGTCTCTTGATCTGTTTTGGAGGTGTTAAACATTGTAAGGAATTTTTGGAACAACGACAAAGATACTAGGTTTGAGGTATAGTTTTTATTTCATGTTGTTCAAATTGATTACTTACGGAAAGAATATACTGTTGTGCTCTTTTGTTCTACACTTGTACTTTGTAGGGTAGAGGAACAAATAGTTTTCGCACCAATTGCATAATTCCTGATAAGAAAATTGGTGACCATACTGGGGATAGGATAATATGATCATATCTGGGGTATATCCAGTCAGATATGGTGCAAATCCAGCCATTACTACAAGCTTTTGTGACCATTTCACTATGAAGGTCATTTTCTCTTCCTTTAGTCCTTTCAGCTGATAAGGTAAGCAATCTATCTTACTGTTTTGATTATTTCCTCTGTTTTGGGAGTGGTGTTCACTCTTTGCAATCCAACTCATTTCATTTTTTGGTTTCTCCTACAGATCCTTAGTTTTTCAATCTAATGATCCATCGGTGCACCTACCTGTGGTTGATAGAGCACCGTCTCCTTTAGGGCACATTTTCCCTCTTGATCAAGAGCACCGACATCGCCTTTTCTGAAGTTCACACAAAGTGTCGATGATGCCTTACTGCAGTGGACAAAGAGAGCCAAACCCCCTACATCGCTCTAGTGCAGTGTGCTTCTATGCGCCGAGGTAGGTCTTTAGACCTCATGGAAAAAGTTTTTTATTATTTTTTTTGATTGCTTTTCTCTCTACAATTTTTTGTGTGGTTTGCTTGATTTCGTATGTTCTGAGTCTAGTGGTTTTGGTGAGTCTGATTCTCACTTGTTGAGCTTAGCTCCAAATCCTTTTGTATTCTTCATTAGTATAAAAGAATAGTGAAAAATCTCAGTTTTGGATTTTTGTTGAGTGGTTTATTCTCTGAAAATTTCTTACTTTGAAAAGGAAATCTCTAGCCCCTTCTTATGTCAGTTTGTTTTAAAATCTATTTTGTATCTTTTACTTCTCAGAAAATACAAAAAGAGATAGGTTACTTGTGTCTTGTTTATGCTTGGGAAAGCTTCATTTTTGTTTGCATGAGTAATCTATACAAATAGATATTTTTTGTATCGTAGAAAATTTAATGGTTAGATGCACATTAGAGGCTTAGTTTTCCTTCTAGTTTTAGAGAATTAGAGTGCTTGCTGGAGAAAATTTGTGTTTGAAAGAATTCTCTTTCCGATCTCTTGTTGGGTCTTGCTTTTAAATTATTGAAAGTGGCATTAGATTTAGTGTGTTTCTTGAAAAGAAAAAGGGAAAAATGGTCTCTTCCTTTCCCTAGTTATTTCTCATTGAAGTCAAAAAGTGCATTACATATAGATCCAATTTGCATTATTGGAGACAACAACTCACAAACACTCACTAATCATCAAGATAAATTAAGTGGTATATTTAGGTTAAAATTGTATAGAAGGTTGAGTGATAGGTTAGTGACGTGTTTCAGCATCGTAAAATGTAGGAGCTATCATTTTCTTTCTGCACTACAACTTAGTACCTGTGGGGTTCTTCCACGTATCGTCGGTATATCAAATGGCCTTTCACGTATCGTTGAGGTATATAAAAAGGTACTTCATGTAATAGATTGTATATCGAAAGGCCCCTTGTGAATGGTTGTTCATTAGACAACACTACTATGGATTTGAGCTCACACGTACCTTGCGTATATCGGGAGACCCTACTAGGATTCCTTGTCCATTTGAGAAAAACCCTTTCACCGTCTTGTTTGGAGAAATACACCAAGAACAAAACTTGGGGAGATTATTACACACGTGTTTTCCAAGTAGTCAGGTATTCAGGTGAGGGACGGTTGATCCTCCTCGTCGTGTTCTACTGTTGGACCCTGCGGTATATAGCGAGTTGCATCTTCTTGACAATCCTAGTGAAAGGCCAGCTATATTAAGCCCATCCAATCATTTAAGTCTTCTTGTGACCTTTAGCTTCCATAGGTTTGTTTGTTTGTGTTTTTCCTCTTTTTGACCTAAAGTAGAAAATTTCAGCCACCACCTTAGCTGAGTAATTTATGATGCGTCATTCTTGTCGATTGTAGGGTTTACAACCTGACACTCCTCCAGTCGTTGAAGGACAAGAATGTGTAACCATGAAACGACCAACTTCTGCTGATGCTCATATAGAAACTACTTCAGCTACTAAAGCTAGAGAATATTTCTTTGTCTATAACAATCATTTGGTCCAATTGCCTCCTGCAGCATAAAATACCTTTCATTTTCTAATGGAGGGTCAGCCTAGCTCATCTGACTGGACTGTTAATAATCCACTTGATGAAACTATAGAGTTAGAGTATGGAAAAAATTATCCTTTTTGGAGAACATCTATAGGACAGACCATTATTGAGTACAAAACTACCACGACAGAACTAGATCCAGATTCACTTTCCCCTTTAAGGAGATGTCTTGAGAATTCTCTGTCAAATGAAGAATTTTTCAAAGAATCTATCGTGTATTCACGCAGGTTGCGCGCACATGCAGAAGAAATGAAAAATGCAGAAAATTTGACGAGGAGAAGTATTTCTCCTCTTCCTAATCCTTTGAGAACCAACCTACCTAATTATTGTGCCCTTTCATCATTGCACATAGCTCATCTTCTGGAGTCACCAACCCAAAATTTGGTCACAATCCAATCTAGACACCCTCTCCCAGTCAAAATTCCTTGTTTGTTTCAAACTATCCAATAGTTTCTACACATGGGGGGAAATCCCTAGGAAAAATTTTGTTGTCTACTTGAGGGACTATTTCTAACATGGGGAAAAACTTACCTAATGGACCATCAACAAAAAAATTTCCTCCTCCCAATACCACTAAGGTTCTACTTCCTTCTTATCAGGGGGGATCCTCTTGGGTCCAACCATCCATTGCTTCATTTTCTTGGGGATATACTAATCCTAGGAATCAACCACCCACAGTTCAACAAGATTATAAACCAATACCATCAGTAGGATTCTATCCCGGAATGCCTTACCTGAGGAATTATTTTGTGCCTTGGGGACAACCGAATTGGTCTAATATCCTATATTATTGAGGAGCTTTTATGAATACTGCTGGAGGATATGGAGGTCCACCTGGAGGGCCCCTAAGAGGAACTGGAGAACCTGGTGGACCTATAGGGTCGGGAGGATCTGGAGGACCTTGTGGACCATCTGGAGGACCACCACCTATAGGCCCACAACTTAGAGGGCCACGATCTAGAGGACCTCCTCTCAGAGGCCCACCACCTAGAGGACTCCCACCTAGAGGACCACCACCACCACCTCCTTCTGGAGGCCCATCTCCCTCAGGTGGCCCTCCATCTGGAGTACCATTGAATAACCAACAACCTAATCAACCTGCCTCGAGGGAATCATCTATGCCTGTTTATCAAGGCTCCTGTTCCTGATCAATTACTTGCCGATTGTCTTACAAAGTCTTTAATCCCACCCATTGCTAGAGAAGTTTCCATGGGAGGTGCTGTCACCGAGGAGTAGGCTATTAGCCGCACTAAGTACCTAGACTTGGTCTATTCCCAGTTTGGTAATTTGTATGATTTAATTCCCCATGCTCCTCGGTCCACAACTAATCCATCAAGACCTGCAACTGAACCACCTGTCGATGGCATGCTTGGTTCAGTTCAAGCACAAACAGTGAAAAAATATTCCAAGAAGTAAACCCAAACTGCCACACCAACACCATCCTCCAAAACTACACCCTCTCCTATTTCTTCTACCAAAGTAAACGCAGTTTAGTCCACTGAATCTTTAGGTGTAAAGAAGAAAGGAAAGAATAAATAAAAAAAACTGACAATCAATAGGAAAGTAATAAACCACAAACCCTTGATGCAGATTCTAAAGGAAAAAGAGGGGTAAAATATCCTTTTCTAATCTGTGGAGGTGACCATTTCACCAAAGAATGTCCTCTTCATGAGGAAGTTAACAAATTTTTGAAAATTTCACATACCCCAACAGTTCTCAAAGATCCTTTCCCCTCCCAACGCCAATTGATCAATCATCAATCCTTGCATGGGTCCTCTTCATCCATTAACGAAGTGAAAATGATGTCCAGTGAAATGATTAACTTAAATACAACAACACATAACTATGACCTTCCTCCAGAGGAGAAACTTGATAATGTTCCATCTGAAAAACCTTCAGCTTCCACACTTCCTCCTAATAATGATATTCACATTGAAAAACCTATTCTTGAAGTAGTTTTTCTCCCACCCAAGAGTACTCTTCGTAAGTTCATTATCAATCCCAATGCACATGTTGCCCAATACTATAACATTGTAGAATATTTGGCTCAAGCACCATGCTCTATGCCGGGCTTAGAAGTACTCCAAACTTGTCCCACCCAGCGAAAAAAATTTCTTACAGCACTTGGAGATATGGATCTTGAAAATAGTAACATCATCACCTTCAAACTGGATAATTTCAAAACTAGGCTCTCACATCAGTTGGATTTCCATATAACCACTAAAATTTATGGAAAGAATATCTGTCATACCATTTTAAATGAGGGAGCCCCTACTTCGGTCATGTCTCTATCTTGTTGGAGAGCCATTGGTTCTCTTGAGATCAATCATTCACCTACCACACTCAAGGATTTTGATGGTTGTGGATTTCAACCCTATGGATTACTTCCTGCTATCTAGGTCAAAATAGGGGGAAAATCAGTCTCCATTCATATTAAGGTTGTTGATGCTCCTTTGGATTACAATCTACTCCTAGGTCGTAACTGGTTTTATGCTATGCAAGTTGTAGCATTCACATTTTTTGTGATTTTCCAGTTCCCATTACAAGGAAGGATTGTCAGCATAGATAAGCTAGATTTCATTACACCTAGTGCCATCATTAATGATACAAACATCATTCCACTTCAAAATACGCTACAATATCAGAACATGGGACTTGGCCTTATTAACGAATCTTCACTAATGGGAGTCTTTCCATTGTCAAATCCCCCTCCTGTGTCACAAACTAGATCAATTAATATGATTTATAACCCTATCATGGACAAAGGAAAATCGATTACCGAATTAGCATTGGTTACCCCATTTGAAGAAGTTTATAATGCCATACAGTCCATCAGTGACCCTACCATCAATGACCATTTGTTGGTGGCCTCATACCTTTATCACCTACCATATTGACTAGAAAGATCCCCCCATCTCTAGATTATCTATCACAAATACTTTTTGCAGATGAATCCATTATGGAATTTATGTCACGAGACGAGATGCCTTGGGAATAACATCATCATTGATCCTCTTTCCTTCTCCCTTGCCATATGGTAGAAGAGAAATTTGCATTCGCAGTTTCAACTGATATAGCCATAGACCCTTAGTTTCCAATCCTCACTCATAATGTCGAGTCTGAGGGAAATCTATGCAATATTATAAAAAATATTCTTGTGGACATATCAGTGAAACCAGGTGTTTCAGAGAACATTTATATAGGCCATAAATCTTCACCTTCTGAGGTTCAGTCATATACAACCTTATTCAAGGAATTTCAAGATGTCTTCTCTTGGACATACGAATAAATGTCAAGGATTGATCCCTCTATTGTTGTCCATGAGATCAAAACGTACCCTGGTTCCAAGCCAGTCTGCCAGAAACTATGCCATGTACATCCACGAAAAGAAGCGGCCATTAAGGAAGAAGTTGAGAAACTTCTGAGGGCTAGTTTCATTTACCCCATTCCTTTAACTGAATGGGTGTCCAATATAGTTTCGATGAACAAAAAGAAGGGAACTATTAGGTTTTTTATCAACTTTAGGGACCAGAATCAGGCTTGTACAAAAGATAATTCCCCCACCCCCTATATCGATCAAATAATTGATAACTGTGCCGAAATCATGATCTTTTCATTTATGGATGGTTTTTTCAGCTACAATTAGATTGAAATTCTCCCTTCAGACCAACATAAGACGACATTTATTTTACCATGGGGGAACTTTTCCTATCGCAAATTACCTTTTGGATTGAAGAATGCTGGCACTACATTTCAACACGCCATGTCATATACCTTTCATAATATTAAACGCATTGTGGAACCTTACCTCGATGACTTGCATGCCCATTCTAAGTAGTGGGATTTGCATGTCGATCATCTGAGAGCTATTTTCCTTAGATGTCTTCATTTCAATATTTGTTTGAACCCTCACAAATGTGTTTTCTATGTCAAAACTGGCCGACTTCTTGGTTTCATCATCTCTAAGGATGGCATATGTATTGATCCTTTAAAGATTGAAGGTATCCTAGATCTACCCACTCTTACAAATGTAACTGAACTCCAAAGTTCACAAGGGAAGGAAAAAATTTTACGTCATTTTATCGGCAATTATGCAGAGAGGACACAAAGTTTCATGAGGTTGATTAAAAAGGATACACCTTTTGTCTGGGATGATTTTGAACACCGCGTGTTTGACAATCTCAAACATTCCCTTACCCATGCACCTATGTTGCAGCCACCTGATTATACTAAGGACTATTTCTTGTACGTGGCTCCATCCTTGTCTACTATAGGCATGGTCCTTGTTCAAATAGATGAACACAACCAAGAACATGTGATTTACTATGCCAGTAAGAGTCTTCTAGAATCCGAAACCCGATATTTACATGTGGAGAAATTCACTCTGGCCACAGTCATCGCGGTCCAAAATTTCCGTCACTATATTTTGCTTCTCATCACTACTGTTTATGCTAACTCTAATCCCATGTACTACATTTTGACACGTCAAGTACTTGGGGGAAAATACTCATGATGGATCGTCATCCTTCAGGAATTTGAGTTAGAGTTTGCTAAAACTACTTCTAAGAAGTCTCTTGTTTTTGTTGAGCTCATATGTGACCTTACCCGTACTACAGAGAATACGGATCCCATTGATTCATTACCTGATGAATCGTTGTTTCTCATTAGTACGACTAATCCTTGGTATGGAGATATCATTTTGTATCTCCAGACTCTACAATATCATCCCACTACTAATCGCGATGAACGTCATCACATCTGCCACAAGGATAAATACTATCTTATTCTAAATGATACCTTATACCGCTGTGGTGTTGATTATATATTATGACATTTCCTTACACATGAGGAGGATGAAATTGTTTTGAATGACCATCACTCTGGGGCTTGTGGTGGTCATCTCTATGGGTTTGATACTGCTTATAAAATCTTGCGTGCAGGGTATTTCTGGCCCTTAATTTTCAATGATTGTATTGAAACGGTCAAGAAATTCCTGCCATGTCAAATGTTTACTACCAAAAGCCGAACCCATCTAGCTTCGCTCCATCCTATTGTAGAATTCGTCCCTTTTGCAAAATGGGGCATCGACTTCATGCATTGTAGACCTACCTCAACTGGGGGGCATGGCTACATTATCATGGTTGTGGACTATTTTACAAAATGGGATGAGGCTATGCCCACAGATGCTGAAGACATGAAGACATATGCGTTGTTCTTATTTAACCATATCATCGCTAGGTTTGGGATCCCTAGGGCCATAGTGACCGATCATGGGTCACATTTTCATTACAAAATGATGGTAGAGCTAAGTGCAAAGTTAGGGTTTCGTCATGACAACTCTACTCCTTACTACCCCCAGGCTAATTGCCAGGTTGAAGAAATAAATAAAGTATTAAAAACTATGCTTTAGTGAATGGTAGGGAAGGACAAATCAAACTGGCCCTTGCAACTATTTTATGCACTTTAGCCCTATAGGACTACTGTGAAGACTTCCGTCGGTTCACACCTTTTCAATTAGTATACGTGTTGGAAGCAACTCTCCCGATAGAATGCAAGATCCCTTCTCTAAAACTCATTGTAGAACTTTTCCCTAACACCACTATAGAAGAGGAACGATTTCTGTATCTAAAATAAACTTGATGAAACTCGCTGCAATGCTGCTTTAGCTAATGAGGCACATAAACGGAGGATGAAAGCCCAATATGACAAAATCGTTCAGCCTCTCTCTTTCAATGAAGGAGATCTTGTCTTGACTTATGACCAAAAATATGATAAGCTAGGCTCAGGAAAATTCAAATCTATGTGGCATGGGCCTTACATTAATAGTCGTGTTTTTGAAAAGGGTGCATATGAGCTAATAGACTATGACGGGATACCCCTGCATGAGCCCCGTAATGGGCTCTAATTTAAAAGATACTATGCCTAGGTCATCTAGCATAGGATCTTTGTAAATATTGTTTATAGTTTGTTGTGTGTCTTATTTTGAAATTATGGTTTTTGTGTCATTTAATATGTGTTTTTTAAAACCCTACTTGTGTATGTCTTATGTCTAATGGACATATGACTACTTTTACCGGTTTTACGAATGGTGCTAATCGCTATACACTAAACCTTGCATCAGCAGCTTGGGTACTATACTCTCCTACAGGTGATTTGGTGAGTTCATGGGGTGTTTTCTTAGGTCCCTCCACCAACAATCTAGTAGAATATCATGTAGTGATTGGATTGTTGACGGGATCCCTAGCTAGTGATGAAAGGGATATTAGGGTTTTCCTAGACTCTGAACTAGTAGTTCAATAACTTAATCGAATCTACACTGTCTAAAATCCTCTAATCCTTCGTACATTCTGAAGGGTTAGACTCTTAGAGAGGTATTTTGAGCAAGTTATATATCAACATGTTCTGAGACATTTGACTGATGTGGAAGATTCCCTAGCTAATTATGTCTTAGATTGGTATATTGCCCATAATTAAAAGTCCATTTGTAACATAATAACATGCATGTAAATTCATAGGTAGGAAATCATTTCACACATCACATTTCTTGCACACACAACTGTAAATAAAAGGTTTTTCATATATATAATTGTAAGATTGAGATACAAAATTGGGCTGAAGCATCAAGATTTCAGTTCCCTCGAAGTTCAAGACTGTAGCAAGTTCAAAATATACATTTATAGGGAAAAATTTGAAGCTTTGAAGTTTTCAGTATACATATACAAAAGTGGAAAATCAATGTAGACTAGTCATCATTCTGGTGATGCTCGTGATAGCATATAATGGTCGGAGCCACTCTATGCAGTAGCTTGGAAAACCGTCCAGAGACCCCTGCAGTATGGCACTGGTAATGCTTGGGTAGGTCATTAGTGGTCACATCAGGAATTCCTATAGTCAAATGTTTTAGGTTCTCCTCCAATTCTCCAAGCTCCTCATCTGCCTCAAAGCAATAATCCACCATATCTCAGGTTCCTACCTGCCTCTCAATAGGTGACATATCAATTGGACGTACTGGTCCATTGTATGCATAAAACCATTTCTACTTGTCTCAATAATACAAATAAAAATGAAATAAACTTGAAAAAATTAAAAACATGATGAGTAGTGTTTTTCTTACCTTAGTCATCCTACTTTTCCCCCTTAGGAAGTGCTAGCTCTGGGTCATCACATAAGTCTTCCCCCTCATACGCATAATCCTTGATCATGAGTAGCTAACCCCTCAACCAACGAAAGAAGGCTGCGCAGTAGACAACCTTGGGTCCTCAACCGCCATGGAAGGCTATAATGTAAACCCACCTGAGCATCCTAGGATCCTCAAGCTCAAGTCTTCTCATAGTCACTTGAGGCCTCATATGGAGCACCCTCTGCAAAATGAAAGACACCACCGTAGCTCCATATCTGAACTATTTAAGAGTCCCCTGCTTGCACTTTTTCAGTTGGTCCTTCACACTCACCAACATGCCTTCACACCAATTGAAGAATATAGGATTCACGCACTCTAGGGCATACACCATATGTGACCTAGTAGTCATGTGAGGGAATCTAGTCCCGACCACCTTCCCAATAATGTACACTACCTTTCTTAGAGGACGATCTACTATATGTTGGATGGGTAATTTCCTAGACCGGGAATACATAAACAATGTACAATATTGGTCAATCAAATCATCCAAGAAGGACTCCTATCCTTATGGGATGGATAATACTATTGGTCTCCCTCTCCAGGACGAACCAGTCAAGAAGTAAATATCCTCAATGTCTCTAGCCAAGGCGTGGATCTTGACCACAAAGTATTGTTTCTCGGCATCCAACATGTATATAATGTACTCCAATAGATGGATGTATTCCTTCATGCCTGGTACCCTAAAATACTTCAGTAGCCCACAGTTTTATAAGGCCTCTATGGTAGTTGGATCACTGACATCTTGGAAGTCTTATGTCCCATGCTCACTCTCTTTCCAAATGAACATGATGTGAGATTTCTCTTGCACCTGTAAGACATAAAAAATATTTATTAGAAATCACATTATGGGAAGAAGGAACATAAAAATGGTGTTTTTAAATAAAAAGAAGGAAAATTTGATTTTTGATGGGAGTAGATCTTATTTTTTGCAAATTTTAAGGCCTATGGTGCCTTTTCCTTTTGCGGATAGAGCGCCTATGATGCATTTTCCTCTGCACACATAGAGCATTGGTAGTCAACGCCTATGTCGGTTGTGGATAGAGTGCCTACGATGCACCTATCCCAGCACAACAGAGCACCATCGTGCTCATGGCCAGCGTTTTGAACCCTCAAAACGCCTATAAACCCTCATTAATCTGGTCAAAAATCCCCTTTTAATCCAATCAGAACCTCTTATCTTTGTTTAAAACTAAAAATTTACCATGGGCATGAAAATGAATGGTTAAAAATTTAACTCTTCCAAGTAAAATCAAGAAACAATGGGCAGAGACACTTGCAATCACCAGTGGAAGCTCTCCTTCTTTCACTCCAACTCCCAACTCTCCAAGTGGTAAGAGTAAAAATGGTAAAATTGTTTACTAATCCTCTCTATTTATAGTAATTTTCGAAACTTTTATATTTCATTATAATTTAATTAATTTTGAAATCCAAAATTATTTTATAAAAGTGGGTTTTATCACTTATGTTAACATAGTTCTAATAGAGCTGACTTTTTAATGTGATTTTGAGCTTTCAGGTCAAAGTTTGGTTCATGGCTATGAAACAAGATCTTTTAGTCTTTTTCAAGCTTAGAGTGAAAATAAAAAAGTACCAAGAATTTTTGTACACTTTTCACATGCTCGTTAAACCACCAGTAAAAGAGTGCCGAGTCCACTTTTTCTCTTTTTCAGAGTCGTTAAAAATGGATTATGAAAAAGAAACCTGCTATGGAGTTATATTTAAGCTCTTTTCAGTATCCTTAAAAACATACAAATATTGCCGAGCGAACTTGTTATGTTCACGCTTGTAAAAGTATCAGAATGGTCGACTAGTATGTAGTAGTTTATCACTTTTTCAGACCAATTAGGCCTATTTTACAAAAAATGAACCTCCTGGAGTCTCCTTATGTCTTTTTTCAGACTCTCTAAACATGAACGATACCAAGTTCACTTTCACTGGACTCGTAAAATCAAACATTGGAAGACCCTGTTTGGGAATGAACCCCTCCTTTCTTAGGTTCCTAAAATATGTGAGAATGGACTCATCGCTTGATGAGATACAATGAGTGTTTGTTACCCTCTTTGAACTCATAAAAAAAAAAGAGGCACTCATCTTCCAATATGGGGAAATTAAATGAAAGGGGAATGTTTGTCATTTGTATTTATTGCAGTCTACAGTCCACCTTTGAACAGGGTACCTGTCTGCATTTGCATATCTGAATAGTTGGGTATTCAGCTTGTCTCCAAGTTGGTCCACTTTCATGAGTCACCTAAATCCTTTGATTCATTTCAAAGAATTCTCTGACATATTCCTTTAATTACATATGGTTCTGGTCTTATCAAGTCAATGCTACCAAGTCACTTGTCATGCCGCAAATTGTTCAAAGGATGTCTCTTCTGAAAGATAACTCAATAGTAACTCTACCTATCCATAAAATCAATTGTGTCTGAGTTGACTTCATCACTTCAAATTAAATTTTGTTCCTTTTTTCGTGTCACTAATGGGGAAATTATCATGGCCCTCCTATGACGAGTCTATTCCTGTCGACTTCAGCTCACTATCTATTGATTGGACTTAGAAACCTAGTCAAGTACCTTGAAGCCTGCATCCTGAATGGCAGGTTTCCTCACTTTCGACAATAAGTTTTCATCAATGACCTATGATTGAAATATTATACCAAGTGTTGGAATTCAAAACATCTATTCACACTAGGGAGAACGTATTAAGATACCTTGGTCATCATTGACATTAATGGTGACTTCCCTCGCACTTGTTAACAATTTTCATCAATGACTGGTAATCAAGTTGATTCTGTCATGTCGGATGTCAAGACATATATTCACATGGTTAGAATTGTATCAGTTTGGGATCGGAATGAAGACCCTGAGTGGTTAGGCTTCATCATTATAGTTTCCTATACTCAATTTGCATTTGAAGATCAGTTAGAGTCCTGACATGGATCCACATTGTATGTTTTGGTGGCTGTTTTCAGTATTTGAGGTCACATAACATGGATCTACTTTGCATGTTCCATAGCCATATTATACCTACTATATCAGTTGTGAATGGATCTACAATGTATTATTGGTATCCATGACATGGTCATCATCATGGATCTGCAATGTATTGGTCCACATCCATAATCAAGTTGGGTAAAGTTAGTTATTGGTCCTGCTTGTGCCAGAAATTGTTCCTAAGGCTAGGGGAACAAGCCAACACAATCTCAAGAGTAAAACTCAATAAATAAAACAAAGTTTAGGGTTTTTGGTATGATTTAAATGGTTGTAAGCTTCAAGAACAGTCAGGGAATACATTCAAAAGAAAAGTAACAACTAAATCATAAACATAAACTGATAAAGATGCATAACATATAACATAAGATCCAGCAGAAAGACTATGCTGAGGTTCATACATAAAGGATAAGCATTACCAGAAAATACACATTAACTAGCAATAAATTTATCATTTAAGAAGCTAAACAAGCTCAATAACAAATCCAACACAGACAAACTGAAGGGGAAAAATTCATATATCTCATAGTTTCATCAGCAAATGCTTATAAGAGTTACAATACTTATCTCTAAACAAGTTTGCAGACAAAACAGTCTTGTAAACCTCCTGATGCTCCCAAAAATCAGAACCTCTCTTCAGTCCCTCTATCCCCATTTTATAATTACAAATAAGTGGTTCTATTTCCCCTTCATTAGGTCGAAATTGAAACTACACAGCAGTTACATTAACTAACTAACTCAACTAATTGACTAAAAATAGCAAATCGGATTCCTGGCAAATATGGCGAATTTTTGGAAAATAGGTGTCAAAGAAGCCACCATATCTCTCAATTGGTGACACCTGTGTAAAAAATGAGAGATTTTTTTTTAAATGAGTCCGTGACGGACAAAACCCTCTCTTGGTTTCTAAAAATTCATCTCCAATGGATCAGAATCTTCCCCGCAAAATGAACACTAAAACAGGAAAATATTAAATATTTTAAAATCCCTGAAAAATAGGCTGCAAATATTTAAGTGAATATTTCAAACCTTGATATCTGTTACAAAAATGAGAGAGGTTTTTGTAGAAGGGTATCGTATGAACAAAAACCTATTTTGGTTTTTAAAAATTCTTCTCCCTTAGCTCGCAGTTAACATTTTACTTCAATGACTCAGAACAAGGAAAAAATAGAGCAGAATTCTTAGTAAATTTTTGCATTCAAATAAATAACACCAGCAGAAAGATTGGTTGCAGCCAAAGTGTTTTTTTTTTTAGCCATCTCTTGATATTTATTCATTTCCTTCAGGTTCTGGAAGCTCTCTCACTAAGAAACACTGTATTGTTTGCCAACATTGATCCCTACTAACAAACCAAGTGTCCATATGCATACCTGTTGGGAACTCTACAAACAAGCACCTTGGATTGTGTTTGACTGTTTCATACAGCCTATGCATGTGTGATGGTGGAACATCTTATCCTTGGAGCTAGATAGAATGTACTCCACGGAGAATGAACCATACAATTTAAAATCCTTGGACCCTTTGAATCAGTGCCTCTTATAAACCATTTCAAAAAAGGTAACAAAACTCCAGCCATGTCCAACATAGATGTAAAAATATTCTCCAGAATCAATGCAGAAACCTTTTCAGGATTATTTTTGGCAAGTGCTGCTCCAACAAAAGACTTCTCATCTGAAAATTTGAGATTGCAGGTAGCTTCCTTATTTAAATCCCACAAAGAAGCATGATCATCATATGCTGAAGTTTCATTCAATTTAATCTTGGAAACTTTCTTTTTAACTTCCAAAGAGAAACTCTCAGACTTCATCAATTGTGCAGAATAATTTTCCACATTACAAGATCTATCATGATTATCATTCACTGGGGCATTTTCTTTATAAAGACAGTTTGTGATATCATTTTCTCCACTTTCAGAATCTTTATATAATGATGGCTTTTTGTATATAAAATGTACAATAGAGGAATTTGAGTTTATCGACTTCACCTTTTGACAAGATAACAAATTCCCTGCAGCCTCTTTCCTGCCATTTTCTCTTAAAGGTGAATAGGAATGTGCAGTTGATTCTGAATGTGAATTGCAAT
>LPNX010435912.1:1712-59022 GCA_001517045.1 Pseudotsuga menziesii | reverse complement strand
GAAAACACACTTGTGGGGATTCAAGCGAATTTTATAGTATCTGCATCTCTCAAAAATCAACTGTAAATGATCTGGATGCTGGATCCTCTTGCGAGAATGAGCAGGAAAATCATCAAGGTAGGGCTCGACAATGGATTTTATATTGAGAAAAGCAAAGTTCATGGCTCGTTGAAAGGTTGCCCCTGCATTTTTCAATCCAAAGGGCAATTTTCTATACGCAAATGTACCCCAAGGGAAAATAAAAGCAGCTTTATGCTGGTCTTTCGGTTTGATTTGGATTTGATTGTAGCCGGAAAAACCATCCATAAACGAGAATACTTCACTACCCGCACATGCATCTATGATTTGATCAATAAACGGTGTAGGGTAGTTGTCCTTGGGACAGGCTTTGTTAAGGTCTCGAAAGTCCGTACAAACGCGAATAGTCCCTTGCTTTTTATCAACAGGAACTGGGTTGGACACCCACTCAGTCAAAGCAACGGGATATATAAAGCCTGCTTTCAATAGCTTTTCTACCTCTGCCTTCACAGCCGCCGCTTTACACAGGTTCACAGGGCGTAATTTTTGCCGAACCGGCTTAGAATCAGGATAGGTTGGGATCTCATGTTGAACAATAGATGGATCAATACCTGGCATCTCCTCATATGACCAGGCAAAGATATCGCAGAATTCCTTGAAAAGGGCAGTATAAATGGCAATCTCCTCTGGAGAGCAGTTTGCACCTATATAGATATTTTCCATGACATCTCGCTTTACAGAGATGTTGATCGGTATAGTAGCAGAAATGTTTGCCATATTCCCCTTGGCAAACACTCCTTCCCTAGGTAAAGGGTTAACAGGTGTATCAACATCATCCGACAGTCTCACATGAAACTCTTGGTTTTCTATCTTGCTTAGCTCTGGAAGGAAATAAGATCGGTGATGAAGATCCTCACATATCTTATCACGTGAACACATAGCTTCCAGAATAGCTTCATCTGAAGGTAAAACAGTGTCTAAGCAATCTATGGAATGTAAAGAGTTATCCGCCCATGCAGGCATATAAACTTCTTCCAGATCATCCGAGACTGTAAGAGGATCTGGAATGGGATCTACAGTGGTTTGGGTAATAGCTTGATACGCTACTTCCACTGCAGACAAGGGCACTTCCGGTTCTTGAGGGGTTGGGAGGACCCAAGGATCAGTCCTATCGACCACCGAATCAATGGACTTCCCTACAGTAGTAGAACCTAGATAAAGGACTGGAGCTGGAATATCGAATGTGCCCATCAATGATGCGTACAGTCCAGCCCCCAAGCTCTATGCAGCAGGTTTGGCCTGATCAACCAATGGCACAGTGGAATCTTTAGACTCTAAGTGGACTTTACGAGTAAAATCAAGTTGGTCAACAGTGACCAGCTTGTCCTCATGTGGAAATACCACGACACAAAAGACAACAGATGCAACAGTAGACATTGCATAAGTCCAATTCCTACCCAGAAGCAAATTGTAGTCCAATGGGGCATCAATCACTTCGACTTCAACAGATACTGCTTTGCCAGCCAACTTAATCTCGAAATCCGGTAGGATACCATGTGGATGGAAAGACCTTCTATCAAAAGCAGTAAGTAAAGTGGTTGATGGGACCAACTCTGGGGATCCGAGAGCTTTCCAACAGGCCAGGGACATAACACAAGTAGAGGCTCCCTCATCAACAACCACTCGTCCAATGGTCTTACCACCATGGACAACATCTATCGATAGAGCTACATGATAAGGGAGGCGAATTTTAACATCAGAGAGATTAAATTTCTCTAAGAGACTCGAAGAGTCCATGCTACCTAGAGCTGCTAAGAGGGCATTCCGCTGAGCGGGACAACTCTGTAGCACCTCCAAAGCTGACATTGCACACGGAGTCTGAGCCAAGTCTTCAACCACAGAGTAGTTATAAGCGGCTCGAGCATTTGGATTATGCAAAGTCTTCTTAAAGACACCTTTGGGTATCTTTGGCATTGTTTCCGCAGGTTTCTCTATAGTGAGAGGGTTGGAAGATTCAACTACAGCTTTACCCTTCTCATCGGTCTCTTTCTCATAGTTCTTGTTCCTGGTTTGTAACAAAGTTGAGGATCTGACCATGTTGATATAATTAGGGTCAGGAGCAGTTTGACTGCCCCCTGCTACGGTAGAAGCTGAAGCAGAATTCTGTCCTTGGGGAAACAGATCCTTCAGGATAGCCGGAGGTTGCGTTTGTAACAGCTTCTGAGCTTGTTCCATTAGGGGGCAAAGATGAGTAAGATGGTCCCCTTGGCACAACTTACAAGGGAACTTGACTTTATTCTTTTCCTTTTTTCCCCCATCAGCATTGTTTGCGGGCTTTTTTACCTTTCTTCTTCTTCCCGTCGGGCTGCTGATTGCCCTTTGAAGAGGTTTGTGCAAAAACATTTGCACTTTGGGAGGAGGGGGCAGCCTTTGCTGCCTCCGCCGTAGACTGTTTGACAGACAATTGGTGAAGTTGTTTTGTCAAAGACTCTACAATGGGAGAGTTTACGGACCCAACCACACCATCGACATGGGGTCTAGGCTTGGGTTTCTCGGCCTCATGAGAAGGCCTTGGTGCCGCAGGGATGATTTCATATAAAATCCCAGACTGTGAATAAATCAAGTCCAATTGCTGGGCCCTGAGTATGGCTTCTTCCTCACTAGTCACTCCTGATGTGGAAACATCCTTAGATATATAGGGTAATAAATATTTAAGGAACCATTCTAATAGAAACTCAGGAGGGATGGTAGCTTTGATAAGGCTCTTTCGCCTCCTCCACTCTTGGATATGATCCGAGATGTGGGTTGCCTTGTTTTGTCTAAAGGTGGACAACAAGTCTGTTTCGAAGTCGTAACGGACTGGAAGTTGAAAGTGGCTAAGGAAAAAGGTATCCAAGTCCCAGAAGCTGCTAAAAGCAGCAGAAGGCAGCTCAATGTACCATTTTGCTGCAGTGCCTGTCAAGGTCCTCTGGAACAGCCTCAATCTCACCGAATCTTCGTTCAATGAGTTGGAAGAACACCATAGATGGAAGGTGGTGGCATATGCCCCAGGATCTTCACCAGCCTTACCTTCGAACTTAGGGATGTCCGAGGGCAGTTTGGTGGGAACAGGTGGCCACAAGGGGTCATGCCTCACCGGATCGTTCATCAATTTTGATAAGTATGGCAAGTTCAAAGTTGCCAGAAAAGGAAGGTTTGGCCTAGCCGGTGTACTAGAGGTACTAGCTTGGGGATTAGAGGGACTTGCCCCCGATCTCCCATAAGTAAAAGTGGGGTTTCCCCCAGACACCGGTTGTGGAGTGGGAAGGTTGCTTTGGAACGGATTCCATCCGTAAGCCACCGGATTTTGGGTGGGAGTTGCAGTGTAAGTGGTTCGGGCCGTCCCCATAGAAGTAGGGGTCTGAAAGACTAGAGCAGGTATCCCTCCACTAAACAAAGAGAAGGGATAGCTCATGTATGGGACCGAAATAGGGGTTTGGTAGCTTTGCCCGTAAGAGGTGTTGCTACTAAACTGCACTCCTACATATGAAGGAGGTGGACCTACATATGGATTGGATGGGGGTATGTGCCCCCCATTCCAAGGGAATCCTTGGACAAAGGCCAAGGATCCCACCGGACCACTGTGGGTAGTGTAAGGGAAGGAAGAAGGAATTGTAGGCATACTAGGAATCCCAGTAGCCATATCACCAGACATACTTCCTATGTTCGAGTAAACCGGTGGTTGGACCACCCGGCTTGCTGGAGTTAAGGGTGTGGAAGGTAAACTAGATCTAGGGATACTAACCGAGGGAGGTAGTACCCCTTCAACCGGAAGGGTTGAGGTGAAAACAAATGAACTTTCTCCCTCAGAAGACATAGCTCTACCTACAGGTACACCTAGCACTGGTGAACTGAAAGGCCTAACCTGCACGATCACTGGATCGTTCAAATCAGTTAAGGGGGTATTATAATTTCTTGCAAACTCGTCAGCTTGCAATTATTCTACCTCGACTGTGTCAAAGTCAAAGCGGTTAGCTATTAATTCCAGTTCACCAAGAACCTCACTTACTCCTACTGGTTCAAAAGAACCACCTGTGCTTAATCTCGGCCTTTGGGGTAAAGGTGGAGGTTCCAGTGGTGAGAGAGGAGGAAGGTTTCTAAACCTTCTTGACCTCCTAACAAGTTGGTCCTCCAGAATTAAGACTTTAAAAAATCACACCCTAAGGCCAACTAAACACAAGCAGATCCACAGAGCATACACTAAAAAGATCCTAGAGTCTCAAGCAATCAAAACAGGCTATAAAGATATGCTTTCCCGAAGAAAGCTGATGAACAGTTACTTGGCGTCCTTGAGGGGTTCTTAGGCACAAGCGGAGGAATCACCCAACCGCCCTCCTACACTTTCCACAAGGGTTACCTTCCAAGTCCATTCAAGGTGAACCAGAAATAACCTTCCGGTTTACCTGGGTATGAGCCCCAAAAAGACAAGAGACTAAGGCTACCTTGATAATACCTACTGTCTGGGGGGACAGTCACAAGCTGAACTCGTACGCATGGGTAGGGTAGCTGAGCCCGAAAATCTGTCTAGGATAGAATCCCCAAATGCGTAAAAGTCCTGGGTTACGTTTTGACAAGGATTCGGGGGGTTATCCCCTCTGTCCAAGCCTCCACGCGGCCTAGTGCTTAACTCCCGTTTGAGAGGAGCTTCCCAGATACAGTGGTAGAACCAAGGATTTACCTAATGAATAGTCCACTACGTCTGAGTTTATAATTTGTGGGAAGTTTACACTCCCTAGCCCACAAATCTAGCCTAAGCTAGTAGGTGAAAGGCCCTAAAAATAAAAGCTTACTAATAAATTTTAAATTTATGCGTTAATTTTAAGGGCTGTTCTTTACTCAAAGGAAGTGGAAGTGATGGACTGTGTGGTGTTTTGACTTAGCAGAAAATAAATGAAAGTAAAAGTGCATCTAAAGCAAACTATCACTATAAAATAAACTTCTTTTCATTTTTTTAGATATGTATTGATGAACTAACAACACTTAATAAGAGAAACTAGCCTATGTTTTTGTATTTTTCTGAGATAATATTTTTTAAACTGAAACAAACACTACTTTATGCAAAAATTACAATGCAAAAGATTAACTATGTTTTGTTTTTCACTTTAAAAAATGCTCAAAAAAAGTACTATGCATCTACAATGCACTGCTTGAGTAAACTTGACACTTATGGACTGTATAAAAACTACAAACTGAAGTAAAAAGGCAAACAGGACCAAAAGACCAGCAAGAAAAGTAGGCTAGGACCCTAGCTTGGGTGCAAGCATTGACACAAAATCAATGCAGACTTTAAACAGGCAAGTGCAAACCAATAACTGATAGAAAGCAGACTGGAAAAATAGAGTCTAAGACCCTGATCACTGATCTAGACTCAGGCACTCTCACCAACAACCCAAACATGCCAGAAAACTTCAAGATGCAAACAGTAAATAAAACAAGTAAAAAGGACTCAAGGGCGTTCAAAAGCACTAAGATGTGATCACCTGAGACATTCAAACAACTCTACAACACTCTTAAAGAAAATCTTCTTAGAAAACAGGACTTATAACAGGAAGAAGAACAAGCAAACTTTAACACAAAAATCCCAGTTTCCAGGAGTACTCGCGACTGTCTAGTAGTGCAAGTCGCGAATGATTCGCGACTGTTCGATGGAACAACCCGCGAATGCAACTCATTATATGCGACTGTCCAGAAGGACAACCCACGAATGGGTAAATTTTTTTCTCAAAAACGGAGAAAAAACCCAAGATTTTCAAATGCTGAAAGTAATTAAGAAGCAGGATAAAAATCACAAGCAGACTTCAAGCAAACACTGGTCAGGAAGGCAGAAAAAGACCTAAAGCAGACTAGGCTTCCCCAGCGGAGTCGCCAGTTCTGTTGTACAGGATAATTCACCTAATAACCTAGGTCTGGGGGGTTAACAACATACTCATTATTTGCAGACAGTTTGACTCTAAAAGCACAGAATAGGAAATAGGAAAGTAGAAGGACTTACTTGTATTATACGAAGGTTGATCCTTGCTATCTTTTCCCTCTCTGATCCACTTCCAAAGTCTCCAGGATAGTTCCTCCTTCACCTGTTAATAAACACTCTTCCAGGTACACAATTATTCATATATATAAATGCAGGTTAGGCAAATCATATATCATATTGAAATGTAACATTTACCAATCCACAAGATATGAAAAACATATGGAAGAAGTAATATCTTTATTAACAATAATAGAAAGAGTTTAGGTTACAACCCAATGTCTGAACAAGGACTCCTCTGTCACCAAAGGACTCTGAGTTTCTCTGCTCCAAAGATTTCTGTAGACAATCCACGAGCATAACTTTTCTCTCCAAGTATGACTATCCAACACCCTCCCCAAGGAATCTATTTATATGGATGAAATGAGGCAGTTCTCGAAGGTTAGGGAGGTTGTGGCAGTTAAGAAGATTAAGTTAAATGAGTAAAGTAATCTTCCATTAGCGCGAGGTTTTATGTTTTAATGTTGAGGGAACCATTCGCGGGTCTGTAGTAGAGCAACCCGCGAATGATTCGTGACTCTATAGAAGAGCAACCTGCGAATACAAGGATTCGCAACTTGCTGTATAGGAGACTCGCGAATGATGCGTGAGTTGTCAATATAGAGAGTCGCGAATACAACTCAACATGGCAAAATGGCAAAGTAATCAGCTGGGTATATAGGGAGTGTACTTCATCATAAGCCAAGGTATAGTGAATATGGGAAACCTCAATCTATAAGTGTCCTTTTGTGTGCCGACATGAGGGATATCAGCACTCAGACGGAGAGGTGCCATTCAGGTGTATAACACCGGTTACACCAGGGATTTCTCCTTGTATGTGGATGCGTCATTAACCTCCCGACATGGTACTAGTTCAACCAGATGTAGACAACCAAGAACATGTGATTTACTACCTAAGTAAGAGTCTTCTTGACTTTGAAGCCTATTATTCGCATGTGAATAAGTTAGCTATGGCCATAGTCATTGCGGTCCAAAAATTTCGTCACTACATCTTGCTTCGTACAACTACGATATATGCAGATTCTGACCTCATGTATTACATCTTGAATCGTCAGGTGCTTGGGGGAAAATAATATCACTGGATTTTTATTCTCCAGGAATTCGATTTAGAATATGAAAAATCTAGTTCTAAGACATCCCTCATATTCGCAAAGCTCACGTGTGACCTTCCTCATATTACTGAGGATATGGATCCCTTGGATTCGTTTCCTGATGAATCCTTGTTCCTCATTAGTACGTCTTCCGCCTGGTATGAATATTTGATTTTATATCTCCAGACTCAACATTTTCATCCTAATTCAACCCGCGACGAATGTTTCCATATCCATAATCATGCCAAGTACTACCATATCGTCAATGATACATTGTATCGACATGGCATCAATGCAATCTT
Source organism: Pseudotsuga menziesii (assembly GCA_001517045.1). NCBI lineage: Eukaryota > Viridiplantae > Streptophyta > Pinopsida > Pinales > Pinaceae > Pseudotsuga > Pseudotsuga menziesii. The sequence continues at coordinate 51,544 of LPNX010435912.1, read as the reverse complement.
GCAATGTTTCTTAACTCTTGAAGAGGAAGAAATAGTTTTGAATGAATGTCACTCTAGAGCATGGGATGGTCATATTTCTAGCATGGATAATTCTCAAAAAAATTTACACACTAGGTAATTTTGGCCCTCAATATTCGAAGATTGCATGGATGCTATGAAAAAATTCCCACACTGCTAGCTTTTCCACTCCAAAAAAGTGCACCCACCACGCTCCTTTACATCCTATCATCGTTGTCGGACCTTTTTCGAAATGGAGCATTGATTTTATGCACTATAAGACTACCTAAACCGTGGGACATGGTTACATCATTATAGCCATGTAATACTTCACATAGTGGGATGATGAAATGCCTACATATGTCAAAGTTGGAAAAAACTTTTCCCTATTTATTTTCAATCACATAATCGCTAGGTTCAGAGTCCCTCAAGCTATTGTTACTGACCATGGTTCACATTTTCAAAACAAAATGATGTCGGAACTAAGTCTAAAACTAGGTTTTCATCATGATCATTCTACACCCTACTACCCATAGGCCAATAGCCAAGTTGAAGCCATCAATAAGGTGTTCAAAACCATGCTTGAACGGATGGTAGGGCAGGCCAAATCTAGTTGGCATTTACAATTGTTTTTTGCATTATGGGATTATAGGAATAATGTTAAAACATATACTATCTTCACCCCAATCCAATTGGTATATGGGATAGAATATACTCTCTCGATCGAATGTGAAATTCCTTCTCTAAAACTCATTGTAGCACTGTTACCCAATACCACTTGAGAGGAAGAACGGTTCTTGTATTTGAACAAGCTCGACGAAACTCGTCAAGATGTTGCCTTAGCTAATCAGACACATAAACAACAAATTAAATTTCAATATGATAGATGTAATATCCATGATCTTCTGTACCAATCAGAATATTAATTTTCTGCAAATTATTAATCAATAATTCTAAAATTTAATGGATTCACAGTAAACCTTCTCGGGCTGGGCAACTTAAGGAATTCTCCTAGGAATTTTTGCAGGAAAAAGGAGTGAGAAGAGGGAAGAAACCAAATAAATTCAGACATGGAATTCCATATCCCGTATCACATTTATATCTGGTTCCATTTAGGGTTCATAATCCGCACTGCGGAAGCCTACTACTACGCTTTTGGGCAGCCAAACTATGAAACTAAGGAGGGTATTTTGGCCTGTATCAACTAGGGGATTCTGGAAACTTGAAGAGGGTTGTTCCAGAATTAATATAACATAACTAAAGGTTTAATACAGTTTTCATAGATTCTGGAAGGTTCTGAGAATTTTTGGATGAATTTGGGGTTTTACGGCAGTTTTGGCCAAGGAAAACCCTACGCAGAGGAGGATGCCAAAAGGTGGTACGGCACAAATGAAAAATGGTTCTAGAGTTATATATGGGAATTTGGGCCTATTAGTGACCCAAAGGAAGTGACATAGCTCATATTGAGTTAACAAAAATGGTTTTACATCAGTTTTACCAAAACTAGTTATTAAAAGCTAGTAATCTAGCTAGGGTCTTAAAAAAGCAGTTAAATAATATCAAATGAATTTATGTAAAACATGAGAACTATAAAATAGGTAAATATAAGTTCATTTAATATGTAAAATCCATTCAATCACTTCCCCAACCTGACATATTCCTTATAGCACTCATTTTTATTCAATTTCCCCCATACATTGATAAAGTAGGCCTTTTAGGAAAAACTGAAGACAAGGATCTTTGGGGGCAGATATTTTTCAAACTAATGCATTTAATTTGAATAATATTATGACCCTACATAATATAAATTACATCATGTACTGACCATTACAAGGATGCTCCAAAAACAAGGTGCAGGAGGCCCAGATCATGACCAACAAGGGGCTGTGAGCATAGGTGAAGCATGGGATTCATTGGAGCTAGACCTGAAATTGATGGAGGATGAAAATAAATCTGATTATACTTCAATGTCTGCAATCTAGCGCTCCACACCTGCAATGGAAGAGAAGGGGATGGAAGGTTGGGACTCATCTCCTAGTGGTCTGAGGCACAACACTCAGAAGGAATGCTCACATAAGCATTCATCCATAAAATCATCAACCAAACTGAATAAATTTGGTTGAATTCACCTTTAATATCCTTTCTGGATGACCTATTTAGAAAGTGGAGGTCAATGGTGACCTATGAGAGAAATTCAACCCCATGGTTTCCCTAACCCTAGCCACATAAGGGCCCCCGTTGGGAAATTTGGAAAGTAGGACCATGTGGAATTCTTTCCAAGTCCAAATCATCCCTCACATTTAGAAACTGTGCCCTCCCTTAGTCAAATATGCTTCTTTTGTGTTATGACAGCTTTCTACTTTTCTTGGCTCATAAGGAAAATGTTATCTCTAAGAGGAAAATTTGCCCTCCCTTTGCAAAACTTTCTTGCTTTTACCTCTATCTACTTTTCTTCTTCTTTTGGGCAACTTCCCTTTATTCTCCTGTCAGCTTTTGTCATGGATTTCCTTATTTTTCTTGGGCAAGTTGACTAGCTTTCCCCATTGACCCCTCCTGACATGGCATCCTTATTTCCATATCATTAATTTGCATAAATAAATAAAATTGCTGAAATAATAATTAAATACATGCCTCAAATAATTAAATACAAAATTTGTCCTAGGTAGAATGGTAAATATCAATTTGAGCCCCTAGGAACTCTAGCAAGCTCAACACTTTTAATGGTCCAATTGAGGGGACATGAAATTCCTCCCCTCCCAAATATGCTTGTCCTAAAGCAGAAGCAAAGCATGTTGTTGCAATATCTGCTCACCCTCCCAAGTGGCATCCTCATTGGGAAATCCTTTCCATTGTATCAAGTATTCCTTGATTGATATGTTTCTTAATTTCCTTTTTTTCCCCATTAGCACTTTCTCTGGTACTAAGACCAAATGGCCTTCATCATTTAGAGGTGGTAATTCTTCAGAAACCACTTTATGTTTCCCCACTTCCTTCTTCAGACAAGAAACATGAAAACATTATGGATTTTGTTGTTTGTTGGTAAATCCAACTCATAGGCTACCTCACCAACCTTTTTGCTAATCCTGTAAGGTCCATAAAATCTAGTTTGAAGTTTTTCTACTCCTTTCTTCTTCAAGGAATACTGTCTATAAGGTTGCAATCTTAAATACACTAAGTCTCCCACTTGGAACACTCTATCTATTATGTGCTTATCTGCAAAATTCTTTTGTTGATTCTGTGCCATCTGCAGATTGTCTTTCAGTGCTCTTAAAATGTCTTGGTTGTCCTGCAACTAGTATTTATCTTTTTGTGCCTTATAGTCCCCAAATATTAAGTTTGCAAAATTTGGGGCCTCATACCCGTATAATTCCATAAAGGGAGTCATTCTGATAGAAAGATGAAATGTGGTGTTGTAACAAAACTCACCCAAGTGGAGCCAAGTTTCCCAAGCTACTTGCTGTCCCGTAACATAGTTATGGAGGTACCCTTCAAGACATTGGTTCACTCTCTCTGTTTTCCCATCTGGTTGGGGGTGATAGCTTGTACTCATGTTCATATTTGTTTCAACTAGATCAAACAATGTCTGCTAGAAAGCACTAGTGAATTTTCTATCTTTGTTACTGATTATAATCTTGGGTAGTCTGTGGAGTTTGAAAATATCGTTAAAGAATAGGGCAGCCACCTCACTAGCTGAAATAGTTGATAATACTGCAAAGAAATGTGCATATTTTGTCAATCTTCCAACCACCACAAAAATACTATCTTTCCCTTGTGACTTTGGCAGCCCTGTGATGAAGTCCATTGATACACTTTCCCATTTGTGATCCGAACTAGGAAGAGGCTGGAGGAGTCCAGCAGGGTGTGAGTGCTAAACTTTATTCTACTGACATGCAGAACATTCCTTTACATACAAGAGAACATCATATTTAATACCTTTCCAAGTAAAACTCTCCCTTACCTTACGGCAAGTCTTCATAAAACCAGGGTGACCAGCCACTGGTGCATCATGTGCAGCTTCTAAAATCTTCCTCTTTAGTGTAGATCTTGGCACTAAGAAAATTTTGTTTTTGTAATAGATGAGGTCATCATGAACTTTGTACTCTTCATTTTGGTTCACCCCATCCAAAACATCATAAGCAAACTGATCTTTAGAGTATTCAGTAGCCAACTAGATCTTCCATTCATTACATATTTGCAGCAAAGAGAATGTGGGCTTACGGGAGAGTGCATCATCCACAACATTCATTTTTCCTTTTTTATACTCAATGTCAAAATCAAAATATTGAACTTTACTTACCCATTTTTGTTGCATGTCATTGAGTTCCTTTAGGGTAAGGAAGTGTCTCAGACTGTTGTGATTAGTATTCACAATGAATTTACTTCCCACTAAGTACTGCTTGAATATGGCCAAGGCATGCATGATGGCTAGCATCTCCTTATCATATATAGAATACAACCTTTCATGTGGCTGCAATTTTATGTTCTCAAACGCAATAGGATGCCTATCTTGCATTAGGACAACCCCAATGACTACCCCATAGGCATCGCATTCTAGCACAGAAGGTTTAGAAAAGTCAAGCAAGGAAAGTACGGGACAACTGGTCATTATCTCTTTCATGTTTTGAAAGTATTTTTCAGCCTCCTCACTCCAACTGAATGCACCCTTCTTAGTCAAATCTGTCAAGGGTGTAGTGTACCGGGAGTATCCTTTCACAAATCTGCGGTAGTAGTTACAAAGGCCAATGAAGCCTCTCAACTCAGTGAGGTTCCTTGGGCTAGCCCATTCCAATATGGCCTTTATTTTTTTTGGATATACCTTAAATCCTTCTTGGAAGATCACATGGCCTAGATACAACAGTTTTTTCATACCAAACTCACACTTAGACATTTTGGCAAAAAATGACAGATCTGCAAGCATAGTGAGTACCTCCTCCAAGTGTCGCAAATGCTCCTCCCATGTCATACTATAGACCAGAATATCATCAAAAAACATAAGGACACACTTACGGAGTTGTTTGCTAAATACCTTATTCATACATGACTGGAAATTTGTTGGTGCATTAGTCAAACCAAATGGCATCACCAGAAACTCGAAGTGGCCAAAGTGACAACAGAAGGCTATCTTTTGTATGTCCTCCTCCCTCATCCTGATTTGATGGTACCCCAACCGAAGATCTATTTTGGAGAAAAAATTAGCTCCATGCAGCTCATCCATCAGCTCATCAATATGGGGAATTGGGTACCTGTTCTTTATTGTCTTCTTGTTCAAAGCTCGATAATCACACATCCTGAGTATCCCGTCCTTCTTCTTCACCAGAACCATCGAAGAAGCAGAAGGTATGGAACTTGGTTTGATGAGGCCCAACTCAAGGAGCTCCTTAATGGCCTTCTCAATTTCATCCTTGAACCTCTTTGGATGCTTGTAGGGGTGTATTTTGATTGGAAGTGTATCAGCTTCCAACTCAATCATGTGCTCAATTCCAGGGTCTGGTGGCCTGCCATGTGGAAGGTCTTTGAAAACCTTCTTATGCTTGTGCATATTTTTTTTTATATCTTTGGGCTGGGAGGAAAATTTGGCAGTTGTTCCCTCAGTGGTAATTTGGAATTCAACAACCCACTCAATGTCTCCATGCCTCATAACAGATCTCATACTTTTTGCAGAAATTACTTGGCTAGGATAAGTATTTATACCTTTCAATACCACTGGTTTTCCTTCAGTATCCTTGAAACTTATTTGTGGTATTTGGTAGTTTATAGAGTGATCTCCAATAGAGTACAACCATTGTACCCCAAACACCATGTTGGTGTCCGCCACATTGACAACATAAAAGTTGTCTTTCATAGTATAGTCATCGATGTTTACCTACAGATTTGGGATCCATTGGTTACACTCCATGGTGTGGTTACCCGTAATGACCACAATGAATCCTTCAAAGGGATCAGTAGGAATCTTTCTCCTCTCTACCAGGTCTGAATCAATGAAATTATGTGTGGCACCCCCATCAACAAGAATTGTAATTTTCTGCCCTTGTAGAACTCCTTTCAGCCTTAAAGTATGGAACCTCAGCACTCCACTGAGCACAACAATTTTGCTACTAGTTTGACGGGGCTACTCCTCTTATTCAGTTGTTTCATACTCTCCATCATCCATCTCAGCTTCTCCTACCCCCTCTTCATCACTTTCATAAAATACTTCAATATAATGTGCTTTTCCCTTCACACATTTGTGACCAGGAGCCCTCGGTTCTTGGTAGGAAAAACACAACTTCTTCCTTCTCAATTCATCTCGATCCTTATAGGAGTAATCCTTCTTTCCAGAGGCAAGAAAGTTTCTCACTGGAGGTTTTTTATTCTCGAATTTATGTGGCATGGGAGGTATGGGAGGATACTTGGTCCTTGGAATAGCGTCCTGCAGGTCTCTAGTCCTGCTCACAACTTCTTGCAAAGTGGTAGGTCGGTAGGCCTTCACCAACTCCTTCAATGGTTCAGCCAGTCCTTTTGTAAACAAAAGGATCAGCCTTGATTCTTATATCTCAGTGACCATTACAGCCACCTTTTGGAACTTCGAGATGTATGCTTATGGAGTTCCAACTTGTCTTATGTGGGCCACATCCTGGAAAGAGATATCAGGATCTCTCCGGTCAAATATTTCTGTCAATTTTCTGGTGAACTCTTCGTAGGTTACTACTTGATCATGACCTAATGTTTTCATGCCATGAAACCACCGGTCAATGGAATCCCCATCAAGATGTAGGGCTTCCAACTTGATGGCATCCCTCTCTACCATAGGATTTAGTTGAAAGTATGTATCCATTTTCTGAATCCAAGAGCTCACTAAGCAATTGGAAGTGCCATCAAAATATGGCAAAGTGATTTTGCCAATGGAATTATTTAATTCACAATTCTGATATGGATTCCTTGCATCCCCTCTTGGATTCCCCCTAAATTAAGTTGCACAGAAATCTCAGAATGGAAAAGCCCTTCTGCACTCCTCACTCAATGATTGGTAAACACAAAATTTCTCCTCCCATGTAGCAACAGTTTCAGCCTGAGATTCATGATCTTCTTTACGGGTCTCTACAAATTTGGGCATGGTAGGTCTTGGCTATAATTTTGGTTCCTCTCTAAAATCAAGTGGACTATTGTGAGGCCCAGTCTTGGAAAAAATACTCCTCCCCATCACCTTTCTTTCTTCACACTGGGAGCCAACACTGCTCCCTTCCCCATCTTTCACTCCCAGCTGTTTAGCTAGGAATTCTCTAGTCTCTTGGCTAGACTATATGATGTTAGTTGAAATGTCTTGCAGAACTTTCAGCATGTTCTTAACAAAATTCTTGAATTCATCTTTCTCATCCCTTTCCTCATGGAATCTCCCATTCACAGATTCTACTTCCTCCTCTTGAGGAATATTTCTTTTGGTGTCGGAATTGTATGGAGGACCATGCTCTAATACCACTGTGATATCCCTGATATTTTGAACAGATCAGAATATTAGATTTCTGCAAATTATTAATTAATAATTCTGAAATTTAATGGATTCACAGTAAACCTTCTTGGGCTGAGAAAATTAAGGAATTATCCTGGGAAATTTTGAAGGAAAAAGGAGTGAGCAGCAGGAAGCAACCAAAGAAATTCATACATGTAATTACCTCTACCCTATCACATTTAGATCTGGTGCCATTTAGGGTTTATAATCCCCACTGCGGAAGCCTACTACCACGCTTTTGGGCAGCCAAACTGTGAAACTAAGGAGGGTAGTTCGGTCTGTATAAACCATGGGATTTTGGAAACTTGTAGAGGGTTTCTCTAGAATTAATATAACATAACTAAAGGCTTAATACATTTTTCAGAGATGCTGGAAGGTTCTGAGAAGTTTTGGATGAATTTGGGGACAGTTTTGGCCAAGGAAACCCCTGCGCAGAGGAGGATCCCAAAAGGTGGTGGAGGTCAATGGTGACTTGTGAGAGAAATTCAACCCCATGGTTTCCATAACCCTGGACACATAAGCGCCCCCCTTGGGAAATTTGGAAAGTAGGACCATGTGGAATTCTTTCCAAGTCCAAATCATTCCTCACATTTAGAAACTACGCCCTCCCTTAGTCAAAGATGTTGCTTTTGTTTTATGACAGCTTTCTGCTTTTCCTGGCTCATAAGGAAACTATTCTTTCCTTCCAAAACTTTCTTGATTTTCTCCTTACAGCTTTTCTGAGTTCTCTAAGAGGAAAATTCGCCCTCCCTTTACAAAAATTTCCTGCTTTGACCTCTATCTGGTTTTCTGTGCTTTTGGGAAACTTCCCTTTATTCTCCTGTCAGCTTTTGTCATGGATTTCCTTATTTTTCTTGGGCAAGTTGACTAGATTTCCCCATTGATCCCTCCTGACATGGAAGCCTTATTCCACATCATTAATTTGAATAAATAAATAAAAATGCTGAAATAATATTAAATACATGCCTCAAATAATTAAATACAAAATTTGTCCTAGGTAGAATGGTAAATATCAATTTGAGCCCCTAGGAACTCTAGCAAGGTCAACACTTTTATGGTCCAATTGAGGGGACATGACAATAGATCCATTCAACCTTACCTCTTCAACAAAGGTGGCCTAGTCCTCACATATGACTAGAAGCATGATAATTTGGGAGGTGGAAAACTAGAATCCATGTGGCATGGACCCTATATTGTTAGTCGTGTATTAGAGAAAAGAGAATACAAACTGATAGACTATGATGGGATATCACTGTGTGAGCCCCAAAATGGGCTTTAACTCAAGAAATACTATTCCTAGGTCATATAGAATAGGTATTTTGTATATATTTTTTATAGAGTGATGTGTGTAGTTTGGAGTGTGAGTTTGTTGTGAATGTAAGATGTGTCTTAAAAAATCCTATTTATATAGTGTTGTGTCAAAATGGATATATGACCGCTTATTTTGGCTTTGCGGATAGTGCTAGCTACTATACTATGGATCTCGCATCAGTGGCGTGGGTATTGCATTCCCCTACCAGTGATTTGGTTAGCTCAGTAGGAACTTGCTTGGGTCTCGCTACGAAAAATCTTGTAGAGTACCATGCAGTGATTGGTTTGTTAACTTAATCTCTAGCTAGTGATGTGAGTAAGATTAAGGTTTATTTAGATTCAGATTTAGTTGTGCATTAGTTAAAGTGGGTCTACACCATTCGTAACCCCGTGCTTATTCATACATTCCAAAGAGTTCGGCTTTTTGAGAGGTCTTTTGAGCATGTTTCCTACCATCACATCCCAAGGCATTTAAACACAATAGCTTATTCACTGGAAAATTATGTTTTGGAATGGTATTTAGCTTACATTTGAAGTTCATTTTAAATTCTGATTACATGTAAAAAATCACAGAAACACATATAGGCATCCATTCATGCACATAACATATCACATAAACACACATATCTATAAAAAATAGTGTTTTTATATATATAATTGATACTAAGATACAAACTGGAGCCATAAGCTTCTGATATAGAAAAAATATAGAACCATCGAGTTTCTAGTACATCAAAAGGTCAAAATATGAAGCTTTGAAGCTTTCAGTATCTATATAATACAAAAATAGGAAGTCACTCTGGACGAATTCTCATGCTCATGATAACACATAACAACACAAGCCAATCGGCGGAGTAACCTCCCAAAACATCCCAACACTCCTGCAGTATGGTGCTGGGAACACCTAGGAAGGTCATCAATGGAAATGTCTGGAACCCCTACAGTCAATCTCCGGAGGTTATATTCAATCTCTTGAAGCTCCTCCTATGCCTTGATGTTCCTAACATCCATGTCTCTGACCGTACCTTGCCTCTTGATAGGTGAATCCCCTGCAGGTCTCCATAGACCTATGTCTGCAAAATTGTAGGATATGTCTTAGTATCAACAAAAATATAAAAAAAATGGAATATGACATAAAACAAAAACACCATGTGGTAGCATATTTTTCACCTCGGTCATCCCACTACTCACCCTCAGGAAAGGGAAGATCAGGCCCCCCCCTAAAGTCAGCGCATGCATATGCATAGTCCTTAATCATCAACAATTGGACTCATAGCGAATGGAAGAAGAGAACACCATAGGTTACAATGGGTCCTCCCCCACCCCCATGGCAGGCCATAGCCTCGACCCACTACAACATATGTGGATCCTCATGGTACATCCTATTGAGAGGGACCTACAGGTGTAGCAAAGATGCCCTCTCCAAGAAGAAAGATACCACCACTGCCCCATAAACAAATTGCTTGAGCTCACCTCATATACATTTTGTGAGATGATCCTTGAGGCTTACCAACAATCCCTCACTCCAGTTAAACACAGTTGGAGCCATGCACTCCAACGCATAAAGCATATGTGCTTGGGTAGTCTGATGTGCATCTTGGCTACCCGCTATCTTTGCTATGGTGAAGTCCACGGTCCTCAATGGTCGATCCACAATATGTTTTATGGGGATATTAACCCCTTGGGACCTTGTCCCGATGATGCAATACTCATCTATAATGTCATCAATGGACATATCCCCTCCATGAGGACCTATAAGTGATAATGGGATCCCTCTCTGGGACAATTGAGTCAGAAATTAGATGTCTTCCACATCTATGGTTAGAATATGGGTCCCAACCTGAAAGTGCTTCTATTCTAGATCCCACATCCGTATCAGATGATCTAGTAAATGTACATGGGATCTCATGCCCGACACCATGAAATACTTTAAGAGCACACACTCCCTTAGGTCCCTTACAGTCATAGGATCATTGGACACCTGAGTATCATCTAGATCATGTTCACGTTCCTTCCAAATCACCATTTTTTTGGTCCAATACCCATGGGACATCCACAAGGTAATCATTAGAACCTTCACATTGAAGAATTTCTTGATATTTATTGCTAAAAATTGAGGTTTGGGAAGCCCACGACCATTTATTCTCTTTACCTTAGGGAACTGAGAGATGAGGTCATCTCTCCTAGGAGACAGAGTGCCCCTGAAGCTCTTTCCCCTTTCAGGGAGTGCATCGGCACACCTCCTGAAAGGGAGAAGAGCATCGCACTAGGAGCACTCTTCCCCTTTGAAAATTCGTCCCAAAATATTAAAAAATCATCGTAAAAATGAAATTTTCAACCATGAAAAGGAAGGGCAAGGTGTTATCTCTTACCCTCTTACGATGGTTCAATGAACGAATGCCGAAATATCCTGGAATCACCTTTTCAAATTCCTCTCCTAAACACAACTTTCACCCTATTTTCTATGGTAAAAAAACATAATGGTTAAAAAATTTCACCATTTCACTATTTGTATGATATTTTTGATTTTGTATTAGAAATAATTAGTGGATTATTTAAATATTATGGGTTTTGATAATTTTTTTCCTATAGTTTTCATGGTGAAAGTGTTCTAACATTGTTTTTAAGGATTTCAGGACATTATTGGGCATTTTTTGTTATGATCGAGTTTCTTTTTGTCTTTTTCACACTCTATCTTAAGTTGAAAAAGTACCGAGTGCCTTTTATACCCTCAACGTGCTCATTAAAAATCTAGTGAAAAGGTATTAAGTGTGCTTTTACTACCTTTTCATACTCATTAAAATGGATTATGAAAAGGGGAAACTCCATGAAGTCACCTTTAATCCATTTTTAATATCCTTAAACAAAAAGATCACCAAGCTAACTTGACTCTTTCATGCTTGTAAAAGTATTAAAAATTTCATCTATTCGGTGATAGTTTACCCCTTTTTTCAGACCATTTAGACTCATTTATGAAAAAGGTATAATCTAGTTCTTCATGACTAGACGAGTTCTCCTAGGTATAAGTTTATACTTTTTCGGACCTTGGGGACTAAATCTACGAGCAATTCCATTTCCAGAGTCTCCTTAGTCATTTTAGACTCCCTAAACATGAAACGACAACTACGTTTACCTTCTACGGACTCGTAAAATTAAATGTTGAAGGACCCTTTTTTGGGAATGAACCCCTTCTTTCTCAGGTTCATAAAATGTATGAGAATGGAATCATCCTTCGATGAGCTAAATCGAGCATTTGTTACCATTTTCAAGCTTGTTAAAAATAAAATAGGTACTCATCCATCGTGATGGAGAAATTAGGGGAATGGGGAACATCTTTCATTTTAAGTAATGGCATCTTAGTCCACCTTTGAACATGGAAACTATCTACATTTTCATATGAACAATTGGGAATTCAGCTTGTCATCGAGTCGATCCACTTTCATTAGTCATTTAATTCATTTGATTCAATTCAAAGAATGCATCATCCTACCTTTTCATTATTTCTAGTCTTTTCCTCGATTGACTCAATGCTTCCAAGTCACTTGTTGTGTCATCCAATGTTCAAGGGAATTCCTCACCACAATCTTCCTTTGTAGTTTCCTTACCTTATTTTGAATCGGTCATATCCGAGTCAGTCCTATGGTTGTTCCATTATCATGATCACTTCAACATCACTTTTGGTCCAAATTTCATGTCGATGATGGGGGAAACATCATGCCCCCCCTTTGATGACTCTATTCCCTTCGACGACAGTGCATCATCCAAGAATTGGTCTTAAGAAACCATTCAAGTACCTTGAATCCTGCATGCCTCAATGGCATGTTTCCTCTCTTTTAATGGTAGGATTTCATCATTGGCCTCTGATTGAAAGATTCCACCGATTGTTCGACTTCAACTCATCTATTTGCATTCAGATAAATGTAATAGGATACCTTGGGGATCATTGACATTAATGGTGATTTCCCTCATACTTTTTAACGATATACATTAAGGACTGCTAATCAAGTGGTTTCTACCATGTTCGACATTAGAACATCTATTCACATGGATAGAATCGTATCATTTGAAATTGGAATGAATACCCTCAATGGTTAGTTATTCTCTTGAATATGTCCCTATCTTCAAGTTGTGATGGATTATTTCTTGATTCGTTGCATGGATCCACATTGTATGTCTAGTGGCTATGCTCAGGTTTGGATCAAGATGACATAGATATACAATGTATATGTCATAGCTATGTTCTGATTTGATTCTTGTTGATCATGAATCTACAGTGTATTTTCGGTAGCCATGACATGGTCATTATACATGGATCTTAGCATATTGGTCAGCAACCATGATTCGAGTTATATATTTTGTAACTAATCTTATGTCAAGTCTTCGCTCGCCACTCTTTTGCCTCTGATTCCATATCACATCTAGAAAATAATTTCACCTATCATCCCCTTCTAGCTTCATACTTTGGGGGTCATTCTGTTACACTTGAAATTGGTAGCTATGCTCAATCCCCTGAAGTGGCATGGCTAAGACATATTTTGGAGAGTTTTTTCCCAATTCTAGGATGTCTAACGTACCTTATCTATTGACATAGGGAATCAGACCTAATGGACGCCTCTTTCCCACTAATATGGTGTGCTGATGACATGTTTGACCTCAAGAAAAAGAGCGTTGATGCATATTTCCCATGTGCAGAGAGCGTCAAAATTGTCAAAAAGGAAAAAAAGGAGATTTTCAGAACCTTCTAGACAAAATCCCTCATGGAGGCTAATCCCAACTATTTGGAATATGTGGCACTCGATTCCATAGCCCCTAGGGATCGTTCCCTACCTTACTCCCAAAGGATCTCAACCCCTTTCAGCTTCCTTTCACCCATTTATACAAGATTCATCTCATGAGAGAAGGAGGGAATAATACCAAGAGAGCATCTTCATGCTGCTGGAATCATAGTTGGTATAGGAGGCAAGAGAGTGTGATTGTGAGTGAGGCTTGCAAAGCTTGTATATTGTGTGTAAGAGTGATGTCAAAGACATTATGAGAACACAGCTTCAATGTCAAGGCTTCGATTGTAGCTTCTTCTTCTTATGTTATTAATAAAAACATGTTCTCCCTTTCCATGAATGATTTGTGTCAATATCAATTGTTCATTACATTTTTCCTTGACTATTAGTATAGGTATTTGGATTGTCTTGTTGGTTTCACCATTTTGTATTTTTCTTCATTTTATTTGCAGGTACATTTGATCGCGAAGGATCTGTAAGGCAAGGAAAACCTTCAACATTGAGGTAAGGAAAGCTTAACATTCAAGTATTTCAATTATCTAGGAGAAGGATGCATCATTGTGGTATTTTGTTCTAGATCCACACCATGCAGACTAGGGGAATGATCTTTGTATGCACTGATTGAATATTCATGTTAACACCTTTCCCTTGTTTCTATGTAGACTCACTATACCCAATTTACTCACCATAGTCTCGATGCTCTAGTTTAACCCTATAAAAACATTTTTGAAGATACATGCAGGTCACAAGTCTACAACTCGTGTATACGTAGCTTGCACCACTAACACCCGCGTACATAGGGTTTTATGCTAAGAAATAAAAATTATTTGGAGTTTTCCCCATCAAGTAACAAATGAATTGATCCTTGGCCTTCCATATTCTAGGAAATGCTCTGATTTGACCCTTCACTTCCTATCGAGGGGCTATATATTGAGCTATTGTTAAGCATTGGAGGAGGAGAATTTTGGAGAGTAAAGAGATTATAGCAAAATTTTTCCCCATTCTTGAATTCTTGAGTCTGCATCCCTTTGTCCTTGAGGAATCCATCAGTGATATTTCCCAAGATTACCCTTGTCTTTATGAGATTGTCATTGCATGGAGGATTGAAGTGGTGGAGGCCAAGGTGGAGGGACTCAATTTCTTAGTTCCAACGAGGTGCCGACGTAGGTTTTCATTTGTATCCCTATTTACATTAATAGAAATATCCATTTCTCGTCCAATTTCATGTGTAATTATGAATATTTGTATCCATGGATGTAATTACTTTGTATACATGTTTAAATTGAATATGCTAGATTAGATAGTAACACATTTTATATCATGCTTGTATATTTGTTTTTTGTTGAGGATGAAGTTTAGGGGCAAGTTTTGGTCGAGAGATCAACAAGGATCTTCTTCAAATCTTTAGTTGAGGTATGTTTATTATCCCTTAGTGTTTAGTTTCCTTTATGTATCTAGCATGCTGGAGAATGGATTGATTTCTGGTGTCATACTGTCTGTTGTGGTCCACCCCAGTCCATCAGAAGTTTTTATCCATAACAAGAAGAACAAAGTCACCTAGATGGAACTACTTAAACTTAATATGTCGATCATGGCAAGCCTCTTGTTTCTCTTTCTCAACTCATTGGAGATATCCATCAATAAAGCGATCTTATTCCAATTGTAGCAATTGAGGCAATCTTTCTTCAATGGAACCCACATATGTTATCTCAGTAATTACATCTATTCTTAATCTAGGTACAACATATTCCATTGGCATGAAAACCTCCTTCCCATAAACTAATTGAAATGGAGTCTGTTCGCTAAGTTTCTTACATGTCGTGTGATAATCCCATAATACTGTAGGTATTTTTTGATCCCATCCATCACGATTCACATTACATATCTTTGTTAGTACATGCTCCAAAATTTTGTTAAAAGCTTCAAAACTCCATTTTCTTTTAGATGATATGGCGTTGTCTTCCTGTGTTGGATCTGAAATTCTTCAGTTAGTTTTTCAATCAATCTATTAAAAAAGTGCGTACCCTGGTCGCTTACTAGGATTTTTGGGAAACCAAACCTAGTCACCACATGATCGAACAAAAACCAGGCAGTAGTCGCTGCAATACAATCTCTGAATGGTGCTGCTTCAACCCATCTGGTTAAATAATATGTTGCATTGATTATCTATCAAACACCTATTTGTTTTCCTGGTTGATTAATAGGACCCACAAAATCGATAGGCCACTTATTGAACGTCTACAAAGTTATGTTTGGTACCAGTGGAATTTCATCTCATCGGGATGGTTTCCGTGTGCATTGGAAAATATGACAACTACGACAATAATTGAGCGTATCTGAATGAGGGTAGGCCACTATAACCTGACGTGTAAGTTTTTCGTGTGTCACTTTCCCTGCATAGTGCCCCCCTGCCATGTTGACATGAGATTTATCTAACACCATCAGTCACTCATGTTCCAAGACACAGTGATGTAGTATCTCATATGGTCCCAACTTATATAATTGTTTAGCTATAAGCTATAAATATGTAGTTTTTACAACCAATTGTTTCTTTTTTATTGTACTAAATGCTTCTGGTTCACTTCCCGTACTCAAGAAATGCACAATTTATTCATAATAAACATCAACCATTTTTATTGCAAATAGTTATGCATCGGGAATATTATCATCTAAGATGGTGGGTTCTTCCCCGTTTTCTAAACTTGAAAGATGGCCAGGAACTACATTCAATATTCTTGGTTTAACAACAATATCAAAGCCAAATTCTTGGAAGACAAAGAACCATTGATATATCTTCCCCCCCAACACTAGCTTATTGACCAGGAACTTCAAAGTAGAATGATATGTAAATATATTAAAGTGACCACCCAATAAATAGTGTCAAAATATTTGGAGTGCATATACCATGGAAAGTCCCTCCTACTCTATTGTCATATAATTTTTCTCTGCGGTAAAAAAAATTCTACTAGCAAAGGCGATAGGGTGATCGATAGAGCCTTCACCTGGATGTGTAATCAATGTTCCCAACGTGATAGATGATGCATCAACATGGACATGAAATTATTTTCGCTAGTCAAGAAATACTAAAATAGGTGTTGAAACCATTTTTCTCTTTAAGGACATGAAGACTCTTTTGACTTTCTTTATTCCATTGAAATTTGGCATCTTTCTTTAACAACGTTTCCATTATAGTAGTGATCTCCATATACCCTATGATAAATTTCATGTAA
Source organism: Pseudotsuga menziesii (assembly GCA_001517045.1). NCBI lineage: Eukaryota > Viridiplantae > Streptophyta > Pinopsida > Pinales > Pinaceae > Pseudotsuga > Pseudotsuga menziesii. Next base: position 34,742 of record LPNX010435912.1, on the reverse strand, counting down.
TAACTAGTATGACCAAGCATGGTCCTCAACTATATAACTAGCGATGATGGTGGTAGGTCAACAATGATTTCAATATTCACAGGGTCCAACAACATTCCTTCTCTACATACAACATGAACCAACAAAATACCAAAAGGAGCAACAAAAATACACTACTTAAAATTTAAAGAAATTTGAAACTATCTACATCGTTCAAGCATCATCTGAAGAATCTCAATATGTTCCTTAACCAACCCATATAATGTCAATTAATCAAAGTAGACTTCTAGGAATTTATGAATAAATATTTAAAATAATATACCACTATCCTAGAAAAACATAGCAGGTGCATTCTTACGTCCAAATGAAATTACCATGTTCTATAAACAACCCGATTATTTCACAAAGGTGCTATTATGTTGGTATTATTTTGAAATCTTGATTTGATGGTATCCATAAAATACATCGGTAAAATAATATATCTCTTGTCCCCCCACACTCTCCAAGACCTCATCTGTAAAGGTGTAGGAAAAGGATCATGCAGGGAAGCATTGTTCAATTTCCTCAGGTTGACACAGATATGGACTTCTCTAGTTTTCTTATCCTATACAACCATTGGGATGATCCACTCTGATTCTTCCATAGGTTCAATAATTCTTACATCTAACATTCCATCTAACTCTTCCTTAACTATCTCTTTGTATATGGGATTCAATCTATATGGTCATTTCTTAACAATATTTTCACATGGTTTCAGGGGAATCTTCATTTCACCCAAATATCTAATAATTCCTTTCATTTCTGAAAAATTTGTTGGGAATAAGTCTTGGAATTCATGTAATAAATTGGTGTTTTTCCCTACAGTCTCATCATCCTAGTAATCCCCAATATTTGCAAACTTTGGATTCTCAAGAGATCCAATATTCACCTTATTTATTTTAAGGGGCTTCGAAAACTTATAAGATGACAGGCCTAGTCCCTTCACTACTTGACTACCTTCAAATTTGGGGATGTGAATGTCACGTGGATCATCATCTTCAGGTTCCCTAGCTATAATTGTAACAGTCCATCAAGCTCTGATCTATCTCATTCCCCTGTGGGAAGCTTGACACTGCAACATGGAAATCCTAAAATATATTGGCTTTAATAACTTGCAAGGAAGCGTCAATCGTTGGAATGCCATCAACAAAGATAAAATTACATTTGAAACTATTATCCAATTCATCCCATTCTACATTTATCTGTCGCACTTTGACCGTGATATACTGATTTCTTGGTATCGTGTCCAAAGTATGTATAAATACGTGTACCCATTCCTTTCTAGGAACCAACCTCCATGTCACGCAACATTTATCAAGGTGGTCGCTGAAACTCGTCAAACGAATATACTTATCACAAACATAAGAAATATTCTCACAAACAAGATTTAATAGAATTTGACATTGATGCCATTCCGAAATGGGTTGTTTATGAACAACCCACCATCTTGATGGTGTAGATTTCAAAGCCACATCAAGAGCTAACAATCGTTGAGGCTCTAATACCTTACCTTCAAATTATGTAAAAAACATGTCCAAATTAGATAATCATTCATAAGTAGTTATATCACATACCTTAGTACCTACCCATTGTAAATATTTCATGATTCTCACACATTTCCTCATTGACACTTCATGTAGCCGATTCTACGAATTTCCAATGCTTTCCTTGAATCTAATGAACAAGAACTAACACTTCGCAAACTCAATTTACAATAATTTGTAGGATTTATATAGTCATCCATTGTATATGAAATATTGTAAATATTATCCAAATAGCCTTCTTCGTACTCACCTTTCACTGGTTCGACATATCACTATCTCTCCAAAGGGCTATTTGGAGCAACTACCCGCATTTCTGAGTCTTCAAATAATAAATATGCTTTTATCCTCCAACAATGGTATCTTTTTCAATAGCCCAATCAATCCCCAGAAGTGTTGGATAAGGATTCATATCATCAACAATATCTATCACTTCAAAATATGCATGGGTTCAGATCCCTTCCACTTCAACATGAACCTGTGGTAGTCGACCAATAGGAAGAACGTTCAACTGGTCAGCTAAAATCAGCTGAATAGGTGACCACACTATATTGGGATTTCCCATACTTTCCCATGTTTTCTTTGTTAGGATGTAAATGTATGTCCCCAATTCAAGAATAATAAAATCCATATCATAATCACCTATTTGAGGATTCATGTGTAGTTCTTGACCAGTCTTCATTATTTTATGAATATGATTAACATGTTTCTATCGTCATGGAATCATCAAGAGTTCTTCTATTAGAGATGATATCCCCACTAGAGCACGTTCATCCTCAAGAATAGGATATACAACTTTTTAATAAATTCTTCAAAATTCTTACCTTTTATATCGACTTCTTTGAAATTGATTGGTTGAAACTTGGTGGCATGTCGATGACTGGACCTTCGTCAAAAATAAAAAAAATCACCAGATGTCAAGGCACAGTTTATATCCACAAGCTCATTTCATGCATCGAAGAAGACTCTTTTTTCCTTTTGTACATCAAATAGTACTTTCTTTTGTACCACAGGTTGTATTCTTGTATTTGTCCATGGTTCTCCTCGATCTCTCCAGTCCCAACATGTCCCTCGTTAACAAAACAATTGTAGGTTCTCAGGGTTCAATCAAAATCTTCTGAACATTCTAATTTTCATTTGGGAGTTTATTCTAATTTTGAGTGACCTTATATTTCCATTTAGCGATAAGTTGTGAACATTCCTCGATAGTATGATTCAACAATTTACAATACGAACATATTGATGTAGGATTTGTACAGTCTCTAGCATAGTGTCCCAATTTTCCACAATTATAGTAGATAATGTGGCCTCTCCCTCCACCAAATTCTCCTCTTATTTGACCTATAAAAGTACCACTCCCTTCGAGATTAGGGAAAATTGCATGCGATCTATCAACTTTAATTTACTCATCATTCTTCATTAAATAGGTAGCTATTGCCTTTTCCTACAACAACTGGTATGCTCTACAGTCCTTTTCATCATGGCCCATCGATCAACATAACTTACAATAAATACTTGCAGGTGTACTTACTCTATTATTTAAATATAGAGATTCTTCTGAATGGTGACCTCTTGTTTGACAGATTTGACACCATGAAATCCCTTGTGAACTTAATGGATTTGGCGCACTAGAAGCAAGATAGTCCAGAAATGCCATACATGAATCCTTATGATGGCCTTAAGTTTTACATCTTGTACACCATATTTCTTCATGGATTTCCTTTCCCTTCTTGATATTATGGATTCACAATGAAAGGCTAGATAATAGTGACTGGATTTGCACCATTCCCTCTCCAATTTCTCTGATGGGCGACGCTTCTAATTGCATGGCTATCTCTAAAACTTCTATCTAGGACAGTATATTCTCCTGCATTAGGGGAACACGAATATGGGGTGACAATGCAGCAATGAACCACTATTTATGTTGGACATCGAACATTTGGAATCTTACCTTAGACCTCAGGGTCTTGAATCTCTAGTCGAAATCCCAAACAAAATTCCCTGACGTCTTCTTAATATCCTTCAAATCTATAATACATTGTGACTAGGTGTTGGGTTTCTTAAATTCATCTATTAACTCGGTTCGAGTCTATCTAATGAATTCTAAGGCTTTCCCATAGGAACCATAGAAAAATTCATATACCAATAAAGAGTGTGACTCCTAATGGTCGTGATCATTTGGGCCCTTTTTATTTCCTCATCCTAGACCTTTCGTACAGTCCAAACAAATTCGCAAAAAACTAGTGTCTTCCATCCCATTTCCATTAAATATGGGAAACTTCATGTCGTCCCCAGCCATTTTATTCCTTCGGGGTACTAATGAACCCAAATTATATGGACCACTAGTAGGAAATTTTTTACCACTATCTTGACTATTAATATTACTTTGATTTGACATAAATCACTTTGAAACACTTTTAGGTCTTACCTTTGATACTAGAGATGTACGTGGAGTTGTAGGTATGTCGTAGCCTTGGGTTTGGTATGGATATGGACCCTCTTCCTTGTCTTCATAAATAAGCTGATATTCCTCCTCCTCATCGCAAGAATCCTCCTAGATATTTGGAACCGACTCGTAGTTCCCTCTTCCGGTCACACTGCAACTCTCTCTCCCTATCGCATACTTCTCCTTTTACTTGACCACAATATTCTCTCACTTATTAGGAGGCCACCCTCGTCATCAGCATCACTGCCATCTTATAACATCTCATCTTACTTTTCCCATATTTTACAGACCTTCTTCCCATCTTTACCCATGTCCTCTACACACAATGATTCACTTGTTAGACTCCATTCATTAGATTCCCTTTTCACATGCTAGCATTTTAATCCACATTTTTAAGGACTTCAGGTATCTTCCTCTGAGATCTTAGAAAAAATATTTCTCAACTTCACTATATGACTTAATAGTATCCACAACGATCTCAGTAATATATCCTTCTAAAATACTATCGACCCAAAAGTTGACAGTCATGTAGATGGTATTACTAACACTCTCTGTAAGAATTTGTTCAACTTCAAAAGTTATTCTTGTTGTAATTGTATTGCATTTCCTTGTACCTCCTATGGGAGATTGTACTAATGTAATTACTCATGTAAACCATAGAAATAATTAGTGTAAACCTTGGGGAAAGAATACATAGAAAATAATAAAAATAAAATTATTTAGTATTTCCCCAAGGTAGGTCGTCCCCAATCAAACTGTTTATTTGGGCCTAGTAAAACGTTACTTGGAAAAAAATATGGATAGGAGGCGCCCCTCCTCATTTGTTTTTAACTCACAACAAGTTCTCTCTAGCAGAAAAGGTGCACTACTGTAGTCAGAAGAAGGTTTTCTGGGTTTGTATCTTGGAGAGATATTTTCTCTCTCTTTCTTCTTCTCTATGCTCTCAGAAGCTATCATCTTTATACAAAGGTTTGCTTGGTTTTTCCCGAGTGGGTTTCCTAGGATAAATTCTTGTGTTATTTGTTTTTGTGATTTGTATTTCTTCTATAGATCGTATTTTTTTTTTTGAAACTAATTTATATTTCTATAATCTTGTAAACACTAACACTCTCTAGCCTTCAGATCATTTAAGGAGTCCAACCCCTAGGTTCTCCACATTGAATTTTTTTATTCTGAAGTGCTAGTATTTCCAACCATTCATATTAAAGAATGGGGAAATCACTAAAGAAAATATCATGAATATCTGAATAAACTTATATTCCTAGCCATTACCTTGGAGTCATTTGTGACCCCTTACTTTCTGCTTGTGCAAATTCTCGAGCCTTATGATCTACCCAACACTGAATATCAGGATTTGTTGGGTTCCAAAACATGTCCCCTTCATGATGATCCTGGTACTATCAATAGAACCATTTGTTGGATCACTATGACTAACCCAGGTTTAACCTTCCAAGCCGACCAACAAACCCAAGGTACCGTCCCAAAAAGAATTATCCCTGTTGGCAACACCTGCGACACAAGTGATGTCTCACCTGCGTTATCTATAGGAGCTACAGGAACCTGGTTTTCACACTGGTAAAGGGAAAATTTCCATGCTAATAACTAAAAAGAAAACCAACAATACCAACAGATAAAATATCATATAAAATCATCAATCATGCAACTAAGACAACAACATACTACAACCCCTTGCAATCTTAATTATGTTCACTAACTCATTAAAGCATTTTTCATTTCATTTTGATAGGATTATTAATCGTCCCTTGATTAAACTATCTATTGGATTAATTTAGCCTAACTTAGGAGTTTTAATTAATTAATTATGTCCGCTAGTACCATTGGGTCCACTTGTCCTAATGGGGCCACATGTACCAGTTACTAGAGTGTGCGGAACATTGCTAGAGTCTATTTGACACTGACTGCACTTGCATGCATCTGTTAGGTGCCTCCTAAATCAATCCCTACATTTTAGGAGCCACTGGGAGTCTCAACACCAACCTCCTTCAGTCAGTTGTATTTGGAACTAGTTAAGCTTAGTTAATTTCTAGTTACATTCAGTTAGATCACAATCTATTCGGTTAGCGCTAGTTATGCATGGTTACATGTGGATTAGGCACCTTTTCTCACCTACCAGTTTAGTTAGATTGAGTTAATGGTTTATTAATGATTGTGTGAGTTGTTTAGACAACTGGAGTTATCTATTTGGACTCCAATATTGATTGAGACATCCTGAGTTAACTAGTCAGTTAGGTACAATCACATCCAGTTGGTAGATTTGAATTCTTTCCTAATGGATTCAAATTATTCCTATGTAAACTATTTTAACACCAGATTTAATTAATACAATGATATTGTAATTATCTGACCTATACTCATTCGTTTCCTGTGTGGTTCAATTTCGAAACAGTAGAGAAATTCTAACATGGTATCAGAGCCATCTCAAGTAGGATTAATGTTTGTTTCTCTCCATTGAACACCAGAAGCAGTTAGGTTTCCACAAAAGTCCCCAAGATTGATTTGCTTCCTCTGAATTTATTCAGAGTGGCGGTGCGGGCATGAAGGACCCTGCGAAACTATTCATGTTGAGAGGAAAATCATGATTCTAACATAGTTCAAATGTTTTAGTGTTTTGCAGTGAAAATATATAGGTGCTACATAGCTTGTGTGAAGATTTGTGTTTTTCTAGTAGGAGAATTATGGATTCTCTACCTTCTACTCCTTGAATGCTTACACCCTTCAATTACATTGATTGGAGGGCAGATATGCATCTAGACTTGCACAAGCTTGGCTACTACAAGATAATACTTGGAAGGGAGGTTGATCCCCATCAGCCAGTTGAGAAGAACAAGTTTCTGAAGCACTTAGATGAAGCTTTCAGTTATCTATGCACTCATATATCCAGAGATCTCCTCTTTCAACTTGAAGGTTTGAGGACTCCCAGATAATTCTAGGAGAATATTGAAGACTTGTTTGGAAAACAAGATGAGCTTTGGGGACACCTCCTAGAGAATGAGCTGGTAGCCTTACATCCCAGCATTTTTGAGATGGTACAACAATTATTTAATAAATTCAAGTCTCTTGCACTCCAATGCAGATAGTGTGGAATAGAAAGAAAGGATGAGGAAAATGTGCTCTCCATTCTTAGCAAACTCAATTCTGAGTATTCTGTATTTGTCTCAATCTTTCATCCCAAAAGGGATTCCTTTCTCGGTTGGAAAATTCCCTCACTTGATTCCTTTTCCGAGTCCCTAATACAGGAGCAAGAGAAGTTGATCTGGATGGGAGTCATTCAGACTTCCAAAGATCAAGCTCTCCTAGTGACAGATTCTACCAAAGTGCAAGATAAAGGGATACCTAAGGGGAAGGATCTTAAATAGAATCAGAAGACTTCTGAAGGAGTCTTTGGCTCTAAGAAAAATAAGAAGTTAGAAAAGAAAAAGTGTCCCTATTATATGAGGGGTTTCATCCAGAAGACTCGTGCATGAATAAGACCCTCGACTAGTTGAAAGCTCTATGTGTACATAAAAATATTTCCATTGCACAAGGTGCAGATATGTATGATTATGAAGAGAAGAATGAATAAGATGAGAGATTCTTGCATGCAAGCCTCACTCCGTCGAAGGCTTATTTGAAATATTTTGGAGCATCCAACCACATGGTTGCCTCCAGGAAATCCTTCATCATTTTCCCTCTATCAGGAGGACCTAGCAGTCATATGGGATATGAATCTAAAATACCAAATTTTGAGAGAGGTTCAGATAAAATCCAGCATGATGAGTTCATGCCCTCTCCTACAGAAAAGCAAATTGTTGAAGATGAAGAAGAAGCAGAATTTTCTCTACAGTCAATTCGAATTGAAGAAAGTCTCCTTGGAGTGACTCCTTCTCCTGCTGCTCCAAAAGTGTATGATATCTATGATATCTCATCTCCTCACATGTATGATATAGAATAAGACATTTGCACCTTTGTTTTTGAAGAAAAACTCCTTCTATTCTTTGCAAAAATTCTCCAGTGATTCTTTAAATTTTGTGCACAGTTTACTGGTGATTTTTTCAGAAAAGGAATAGGAATTTGATTTCTCTATCTCTAATTATAATGATGGTGTGCAGATAAGTAATACAATGGATATTTTGGAAATAATATCATATTATAGGATTGGTCCATTCACTCTCATTAATATAGATCTTCCAGTAAATTCCTACAGGATTGCATGCACCAAAAATCTGAATTTTGAAGAAGGAGAAAATTGTGCATCTACCATCTCGGTGGAGCACAGTTTTGGATCTGATATGAACCTATTTGGATCTGATTTAATTTCTGATCTAATAATATTTGGTTCAGGTTTTAAGATTCAAGAGCTTTCGGTATTTCTTGTAACTTGTTTAATCAATTTTGGTGTGACAAATCAAGCACCGCAAGTCTCCTTCAATTTTGTTGTTGAGGATTCGATGTTAGTTCTCTCTTATGAGTTTGATGATATCATATTTTGTGAATTATTGGTTATTTATAAAGCTATATCATATTATGGAGATCAAGATTTCACTCTCCATAGTCCCAGGGATTCTCTACCTATCTATTTGATCACATGCTCATCTCCTCACAGAACTAGTAAAGTTGAAGACATTCTGCATCCGCTTGGACACTTGCTCCTAACACTTGGGGATGATTTTACCTCACACGGATTGATGTCCAATGCTTCCATATATCTGTTTCTTGGTTTTTCCTCACATGGTTCGAATTCTCAAGAATGTTTTCTCTCTCATCAGTTGATTTCAGCTGCTCTACATGGGTCTAGTTTTCACCATGCAACTGTTTATATTTCTAACTCAGTTTAGTACATTATTATTCTTCCAAAGAGGAATATTCCTACAAACATAAGAATTTGTTTGGATTCAGAAGTTCACATGCACAGATTTAGGATGCTACTGCACAGAAGAACCAGAATACTGCATTACTACTGCATACTGTGGAAAATTGCAACAAAATATTTTGCAAGTTTTTAACTTGTATTTCCTCATTTCTGTTTATGTTGAGGAAGTGTTTTTCCCATGAGAGTTTCCCCTATTTAATCGGTTGTATTAAGCAGTATTATTTATTTTAGATTGTATTTGGGTGACTTATGGCCTTGTTTTCGGGGACCACAGTTGTCCAAGTTAGGATTCAGGGAGGGTGTTAGGATTATTAATCCTCCCTTGATAAAACTATATATTAGATTAATTTAGCCTAACTTATGAGTTTTAATTAATTAATTATGTCCACTAGTACCATTGGGTCCACTTGGCCTCTAGCAGTGTTAGTACCATTGGTGTCAGGACTCCCAAGTGTGGGGAACACTGCTAGAGGCTAACTGACATTGAATACACTTGCATGCATCATTTTAGGTGCCTCCTAGATCAATCCCTACATCTTAGGAGCCACTGGGAGTCCTGACACCAATCTCCTTTAGTCAGTTGGAGTTGGAACTACTTAAGCTTAGTTAATTTCTAGTTACATTCAGTTAGATCACAATTAGTTAAGTTAGCACTAGTTATGCATGGCTGCATGTGGATTAGGCACCTTTGCTCACCTACCAGTTCAGTTAGACTGAGTTAACTATTTATTACTGATTGTGTGAGTTGTTTAGACATCTGGAGTTAGCTATTTGGACTTTGATATTGATTGAGACATCTTGAGTTAACCAGTTAGTTAGGTACAGTCACATCCAGTTGGTAGATTCGAATTCTTTCCTAATGGATTCAAATTCTTCCTATGTAAACTATTGTAACACTAGATTTAATTAATGACAATGATACTGTAATTATCTGATCTATACTCATCTGTTTCCTGTGTGGTTTGATTCGTTCATTGTGTATCTTCATTCTCCTTTTACTGCAATAATTATTCTTGGACTCATTGCTTGAATATCTATATGGCACAACAATTTTAACACATTTAATTATGCAAAAATGAACATATTATCATCATTTGTAGCAAAACAAAAGATATCACACAAAATTAGAATACACCATTCAATATAGGAAATTTAACGTGGAAACCCATACAGGAGAAAACCACAAAAGAGCCCTTTATTTGGCATGAGTCATGTCTTGAACGGTTTGGTTTGCACACACAACCTACAGACATCTATCCATAACCCACATTACATTACATCTTCTCACACAACTTGTAGATCAACAGTACACTACATTCACGACTCTGATTTATTTTTCTCATTATAGTATAAACAATACTACAGACTTAACAAAACTTTACTTTGACTAGCTCTATCTTATCTTCTACACCCCCATTAAGCCCAACCATTTACATTTTTACAGGCTCTACAAGTCAATTTTACATTGCGCTCCCACTACCCATAAGTGGAAAACCATTCTAACTAAATTACCAGATACATTTATTATTTCCCCAAAAATTGCTCAAAATTCCGGAGTTGATAGTTCCACACCTGCTCCATCGCATCCATGTTCACACCTGGACCGAGGTCCCAAAACTTAGACAACTTACCTAGGGATAACAGTTTCCTTTGAGCATAGTATATCATTTGCAATATATATTTTTTATGATACTCCAACATATCTTGTATAAATGAGCCAAGAATCCATGTGGCTCATGGGATTTATCCAATTCCATTCCCTAAATGATTGCATTAACTTCATCTTTTGAAATTGGCCTGGTGATCTCTTGGTTTATCTCTTGAGAAATTTTTTGAGGGGTGAAGTGGAGGATGGACCTTTGAGATTCCTCCCAATATTCATCCTCCTCCCTACAGAGTTCACTATAAAAATTATAGGCTTTTTTTATGTCTTCAAAGTTTGATTTTTTTGTCCCTGGTTGTTTTGAATTTCCTTGACCGTCTTCTAAATAGTCTGCATCTAGGATTTCTTGTAAAAGAACTTGGAATTGTTGTCCCCTATTTTCAGCCATACACTATGGGATTCTAATCTCTAGTATTCCTCTTTTTATCCATGGGCTTTGTGAATATCCTTCTACAAACCTTACTCCTTTATATTTGTTGGGGTCACTTATTTTGATTCCATCTCCTCAATGTGTCTTTCGAGGGTGTTTTACAATTGCTTTCTTTCCATAGGGGGGGAGTAAAAATAAGCCTTGACCCAAGATTTCAGTTTTCTCTTAAAATTCCTCATCTTTTCATCCCAAATGAAAAAGGGAGATCCCTTGACATCCAACTCACAAGATTGTTGAACTATACCCATAAAGTCCATATTTTCTCACCAAGATGAGAGAAAGCATACGACGACAGGTACTAAATCAGATTCAGATTCAAGCTACAATAAAATGGGATTATGGTCATAAACATTAGAATAAAGGGTGCATAAGGACAAGATAAGGATCAAGAGAAGGAACGATTTGTCAACCAGGAACCGGTCTAGTCATGCCTCAACATGTCTAGGGCCAAATCTCTATTTTTCCCAAGTGAACTTCCTATTACTAGGTTTAATATCCATCGGACTCCAAATTTTAATGAGGTCTTCGACATACTCCCTAAAATGGTCTCTGATAATTTAACCTCTGTTATTATCCCTACTAACTAAGGTGAGATTGGAATCACTTGCTAGGATAAGGTTGGGAAAATTAGAGCGATCAAAACAATTGATTAACAAATTCTAGTAGTCCTTTTTCTCCAAGAAATTAACATGCATATAAATGTTAAGAATATATACCTAGATATTTGACTGAATTTGAAGGAGAGAGATTATCGTCTAATGCTATAATTTTAATTCATTGAGAAAGCAAAACTTTATGCAATCCCAAATTATTTCCAATGAAATCCACTTTCAAATGATTTTTTTGATTTGCAGGAGGTCATCAACCTCCTTATTTGTCTCCTGGAGCAGTAGAATTCTTGGATTTTCAGATCTAATTAGATCTTTGTCTGCTTCTTCTTTATTTTTGGAACCCATCCATCTACTATTCCAGGAGATTATCTTCATCATTTACTTATGGTGTTGGGGAGGGGGGATGGGATTTCAACTCAAGGGGTTTCAATTTCCCTATTGTTCTTCCTCTGCTATTTTTATTGATAAAATTTTCCATTGTTGGTTATGTCCCCAATGATTTCTCTCGAGTCTGCTTCCTCCTCTTTCTTTTTCATTTATAATTTCCTCCCCGTCATATTGTTTTCCTATGGTTATGAGTTTGATGAATCAAAATCATTCCCCTTTGAAGGGGGGTCTTGTAAGTTTTCTCCGGATGGGACCAAAGAGGATCTTGGACTAGGATTAGGGCTCTAACTGGTGAGAGAAGGATTAAACTTCTATGGCTATTTTTAGTTCTAGCTGTCATGCAAGGGCTCCTCTTCACACTGAGAAAGGATCTTATATATGCTATGTGTAGTGGTTCCTTGGTCCTTCGGAGGAACACGGATTTTTCCTTTGTTTCTATTGGTTCACAAGCCATGATTGGATCCATTTCCACTCTACACCACTGCCCATTGAACCTATTATTCCAGTTCTTCACAAATTTTGGTCTTCTTACAATATTTAGAAAATTTTCCATATTCATGACAAAATATACATTTGAAGGGTTTCTCTTCATAGTCCAATTCCTAGATGTTCTCCCATGATTCTATATTTAGTTTTATTATCTCAGGAAGACCAAATTATAGATCTAATTCAACATAAATCCAAGAAAACTAATATGGATCCTTAGGTTTAGCCCGATCTATGTATTTACCTGGGGTATTTCCCATGGACCTCATTGACTTGTTATTTTGGCAGTGGGTCGAGAGATTAGGACTTCTGAACCAAAACGAAATAGCTAAGGGAGTGCCCTACTCAAGGTTAAATTTTATATTCCATTAAGTCAGGTAATTACCCCTTGGTCCCATGAAAAAAGGACCATTTCTGAAGATCAGTTCCCTATGTGCCTTTTCTATGAAATGAAAAATGAAAAATATGTATCCCACAAAGAAGATTCCCAACTCACCCTTAATAAAATGCTTCCAATTATTTTGGATCCATAAGTACACTTCCCTAGGGAAGAACCAAATGCCTGAAATTGCACAATCAACCCCTTTTCTTCCAAAGACAATGATTTTCCTAGGCCCCTCACTAGGAAAGGAGACCTTCGGGATAAAATCCATATTTTTGACGAACTTCAAATGTGAAGACACATATGACTTCTTTCCTTACACTTCCACCAGCCTCCTAAATGTAGCAATCTCCTGCAAGAGGGGAGGGGAGATATCCCCCCGCTGAATCCATACCTAGCACTCACTGAAAACCCTAGCTTGCAATCCATGCAACTCAAATCTCATTCCAATCCTCCATACTACTATACTTCATAAACACCTACAATAATAAGACCTAAAGTTGCATGTGTTAACTAGACTTCTTTAAGAGTTGGGTATTGAATTTGGACGTGGAGGAAGACATCTTGAGTGGGTTCAATCATAAAATTTGTTTTTAAATTATTTTTGATACTCATGAGTTTATATATTTAATAAAAATTATTAAAATTGAAATAAATTGATATAAATTCATTTTAAAACTAACAAACTATTTAAAATACTATGATTTGTCTCAGTGGCAAAAAATATCTATCCATTTCCATTTGAGGCATATATGACAACTTGAGTGTTGGCATTCAGTTGAAACACATATATGGATTTGCGTTTGAATTTTGTGTGGAGTGTTTTGAAAAAATTATGGACTTTTTGTTAGTTGCATATCTTTGTTGCTTGCATTTGTGGAATGACAACTGGTACCTTTCATTTCCTTACCTTTGTCCATCATAATAAAGAAATATGCAATCTATTGTCAATATTCAACGATTGACCTTTTCTTTTTCCCGGTAACCAGTCTCAGAATAACATTTATTGTGTTGAGAGGCACTTTCTTCATCTCAAGTGAGTGAGACGTGTCTCATCTGTCACATGTATGTTAAAAAAAAGTATTAAAAAGAAAAATTATAAAACCAAGAACATATAAAATCTACATTTCAATTAGCTAAATTATAAAACATAATTATATAAATATATCAAATTTGGCTTTAAAATTTGTTGACTTCAAACCTAAGAAATTTAAGTAAATTTTCGTTACTAGTTTTAGAGAAAAATAAGTAATTTTTCAAAAACATTTGGATATAGGTTTAAAATATTCATTATATGGTAAAATGTTTTCAAATTCCAATTTATTCTGGAAATCTAGATTTTAGAATGTTATAGGCTTATTTAACTCATTAATTAGGGACAATATTCATTATTAATTTTAAAGAAAAACAAGTATATTCATTTTTTGAAATCTTTTGATTATATGACTATTATATGGTTAAACTATAATATTTTTTTCAAATTCCAATCCAATCTATAAATATGGGATTTAAATCCAAGTATCACTCATATCATTCTTCTCATGGAATTTAAGTTATTTTGAAATTACTTTAGTAGTGGCTATTCCCCTTCAAGTAGGAATACTTATTAGACATGTTTTTGTAAATTATTATATACCGACTTATATCCATCTTAATTTTTCCTCTACCAAACGCCATCAGATCTCTTCAGGTGCAAAATTTTCTTCAAGTTTAACACTTCAAAAGGGGTTTGCACCTTAAGATATTTGATCCCTCTCACTGCTTGGTAGAGTCATAGTTAAGATGGATCTATACTCCTTGTGTGTGTGTGTGTGTGTGTTAAAACAACACACTCACATTGTAGATCATGAACTTTGTGTGTGATACTTGTTTTAAAGTTATGACTATGTTTTTAAGGTTAATTGATTTAAGAAATTCTGGTAAAAAGGTATTTTCCATTATTAACAATGCTCTAAATTATGTTTAACTGAGTTAGCATCTAAATTGGGAGTCTCTGTAAATACATGTCCGAAGAATGAAAGAATGAATAAATAAGGAGTGTTGTTATTTAAAAAAGAAACATGTTTTAATTCGTCTCTCCATTCTTAAAATTTGCTGAAATAAGAATAAGGTTAATGGATAACAAATAATAACGGGTGCTTTCATATGTGCAAGCCAAGTTATGTTCCTATCATTGTCTCTATTATAGGAGTTTAGTATGGTTGATCTCATTAAAAAAACATATCTTTGTGTCTATTATTGGAGTTTAGTATGCTTGATTTCACTGAGAAATCATATCGTTGTCTATATTATTATACTTTCCAATAGGCAGTGTACAATGTTTTTGATTCAATGATGACTAGATATCAGTTCGGTCAACCACATATTAATTAGATTTTTCTTTTAAATTCTAACCAAAGTTCCCAAATTGATGATTGTATATATTTCCACTATCTTAAGTTTATGGATATTGAGCAATCCTTGTATTGGCTGAAACATTGGAGGTCTTATTGCAGAGCCGGTGGCGTAATGCTCGATGTCCACGCTAAGCATTGAATACATACTGAATTATATATCATATTGATGCACTGATATTGTTGCACTACCTTCTTTCCTTATAGGGTTGCACCGCCTTATTGCATCGCCTTCACTGCCACTTAATGTGCACATCCTTCACTTCCAATTTTTTTAGAGTAATAATAAACCTTAGTACCGTATTCTTAGACCTTAGACACTTTCATTTTCTTCTATGCAATGTTTTCTATGGTTTAGACTTAGGGAAATTGGCATTTATGACAGTTGAGGCACTCATAGTTGATCATTTTGGACAGTTGAGGTGCTCCTAGTTGATCATTTTGCATAGTTGAGGCACTCTAGGTTGATCATTATGACAACCCAAGAAACCACATTGATGAAATTCAACCATCATGCACTCCCCTTCCCCAATTTCAAGGATTTGGTCCAACTTGAGGTGCTAGTGCTTGGTTTAGGTGTTTTTCGACTGTTTCAAGCATTTATTGCTCTCCTAAAACCACTCCCACTCACCCATTTTATGACCCACACATGTCATACCTTAATTGATGTTCCAACATACATTTCCCATGTTCACACATGCATTTGTGATTATTTGGGATGATTAGGAGGCTCATTGTCCACCTAGGGGGGTTTGAGGGTCAAATCTTGAGTTGACACTTGTATGCATTGACATGGCCTCCAAGGCCTAACAATTTTTACCTATTGTATTATATATCAGTTCTAGACATAGTTACATGTTGGACAGTCTTAATAATATCTATTATTGAATTCATGTGTGTATGTAAATTTCAGTATTTCGACTATTTTGTGCGTGTTTTGTGAACCATAGTGAATTGTGAGACTTTATTTGGCTCCTAGATCCATATGTGATTCAATTCTCACATGGTATCTGAGATATTTGTGTTAGGATTTATAATCCTCTATTTTCCAAGCTGGTCTATTAGATTATATTTTCCTAACTTAGGAGTCATTTAGTTATTATTGGGTCCACTAGTACCATTGGGTCCACTTGGTCTAATGGGGCTACATGTACAAGTCACTAGAGTGTAGGGAACATGGATATAGGCTAAATGCCACTGATTTCACATGCATGCATCAGTTTATACGCCTCCTAGACCAATCCCTACAATTTAGGAACCACTGGGAGTGCTGGCACCAACCTCCTTCAGTTGTTGGCAGTTGGTGAGTAGTTAAGCTTAGTCATGCTTCAGTTACATTCAGTTATATGTCCTCTAGTTTAGTTAGTTCTAGTATTGCATGGATGGATGTGGGAAGGAACCTATGCTCACCTACTTCTCACCTACCACATCAGTTAGACTAGTTTAACTGATTATAACTGATTGAGAGATTGAATTAGATAACTAGAGCTTAGCTAGTTAGCTCTAATAGTGATTTAGACAATTCTAATTAGTCATGAAATTAGATTGAGTTGGTGGATTTGAATCCTAACCACATGATTCAAATTCCATTATTTGTAACACTATTGTATGCTGCTGGGATTAATGAAAGTTTATACTGTAATTATACTAAGCAATACTTGTATGTTTCTTGTGAGGTTTGTTTTCATTCAGTGGGTATTATTCATTCCTTTTACACTGCATAACAATTAAAATCTAATGGCACTCATTGCCTGAAGATAAATGGTGCATTAATTATAATATGGTATCAGAGCCTCCTCAGGAAAGCTTCCAGTCTATCTGATCTCCATTGTACAATAGAAGCAACTTTGTTTCCACATAAGTCCCACCAAGTGTGCATTGCTAACTCTTGATTCATTCAGAGAAGTCTCTATGGGTGTGACGGACCTTGAGAAAGTGTACATTTCAAGATGGAAGGTTTGATTATGACATAGTGAAATTTTTTTTGGGTTTTGCAGTGATATTTTGCAGGTACAAATTCATATGGATTTGAGATTATCAGTTTCTCTTCTTACTCAATCCACAAGATATTCAGAATGGAAGTTGAAGATGATTTCATCTCTAAAGAGACAAGATATCTATGAGGTATCTATTGGCATTGGTAAAGAGTCTTATGAAGATAAGAATGAATCTCTAAATGATGGTGATAGATATTTTGGAATTATATGTACGGCCTTTTCTCCAAGCTTGTGCTACCTTATTCATTCCACTGAATACCCAAAGGATCTCTGGACATAATTGGATAGAACCTTTGGAAATCACAATGAGGATCATTATAGAAATTGGAGAGCACACCCAGAACCACAAGAGGTATTTATTCAAAATTAGCTGGCTCTACTCTCTGTAATGAAGTTGTTCAAGATGAAGAAGAAGCATAATATTCCACATAGTCAATTTGAATTGAAGAAAGTCTCCTTGGAGTGACTCCTTCTCTTGCTCCTCCAGAAGTTTATGATATCTCTGATATCTCATCTTATCATATGGCTGATATAGAAGAATACATTCAAATATCTGTTGTTGAATAAAAACTCTCCTTCCATTCTATACAAACATTCTCCAATAATTCTTCTATTTTAAATTATGTGCATAGTTTACCAGTGATTGTTTCAGAAAATGAAGAGGAATTTGATTTCTCTCTCTCTAATGAAGTTGCTGGTGTGCAGAGAAGTAATACTTTGGATTTTTTGGAAATAATATCATATTTTAGGAGTTATCCATCCACTCTCACTTATATAGAGCTTCCATTAAATTCCTACATGATTGCATGCACCAATACTCAGAGTTTTGAAGAAGGAGAAAATTGTTCATCTACCATCTCGGTGGAGAACTTGGATTTGTTCCAAACTCTTGGATATGATATGAACTTATTTGGATCTGATATGAAATTATTTGGATCTGATATGATCTTATTTGGTTCAAGTTTAAGGTTCAAGATCCTATAGTAATACTTGTATTTGTTCTCGTCAATTTTGGTGTGAAAAAACAAGTGCCAAAAGTCTCTTTCAAAATTGTTGCTGGTGATTTGATGTCAGTTTTCTCTCATAAGTTTGCTGATATTATATTTTGTGAATATTTGGATATTTTGGAGGAAATATAAGGATTTAGGAGTGATCCATTCACTCTCCTTGATCTTGAGCTTCCAGCAAATTCCAACATGATTGCATGCACCAATATTCACAATTTTGTTGAAAAAGGAGAAAACCGTGCATGTACGATTTCAGTGGGGAACTTGGAACCTTTGTTCCATACTCTTGTATCTGATATGAACTTATTTGGATCTGATATGACCTTATTTGGTTCTATTTTTAAGTTTCAAGAGCCTACAGTCATGCTTGTAGCCGTTCTCATCAATTTTGGTGTGAAAAATCAAGTACCACAAGTCTCTTTCAAAACTGTTGCTGGGGATTTGGTGTTAGTTTTATCTTATGAGTTTTCTGATATTATATTTTGTGGATAATTGGTTATTTTTTAATCTATATTATATTATGTAGCTCAATAATTTTCTCTCAACAGCCCCAGGGCTTCTCTACCTTTCTATTTGATCACATGCTCATCTTCTCCCAGAACTAGTAAAGATGAAGACATTCTGCATTTGCCTGGACACTTGCTCCTAACACTTGGAGCTTATTTTACCTCACATGGTTTGATTTTAAAGGCTGAAATATATCAGTTTCTTGGATTTTCCTCACATGGTTCGAATTCTCAAGAAATTTGTCTCTCTCATTAGTTGATCTCAGTTGCTCTACATGGGTCAAGTTTTCATCTTGCAAATGTCTATGTTCCTGATTTAGTTGAGCATATTATTCTTCTTCCAAAGAGGAAAATTCCTATAGAGATAATCATTTACTATAGATTCATAGGTTCACATGCACAATCTCAGGATGTTTCTGCACAAAAGAACCAAGATACTGCATTTGTTGTTGCATAGTGCTACAAATTGTAACAAAATTTTCACAAAGTTTTTATTCAAAACTTGTTTTCCTGATTCACTGCTTATCTTGAGGGGGGGGGGGGTTCCCATGAGGTTTTCCCCTATTTCCTCAATTTATTAATAATCATTTTTAAAATTATTTTAGATTGTATATGGGTGACTTTTGGCCTTGTTTCCAGGGCCTGCAGTTTTCCAAGTTAGGATTCCGGGGGGGGGGGATGTTAGGATTTATAATCCTCCCTTGTCCAAATTGGTCTATTAGATAATATTTTCCTAACTTAGGATTCATTTAGTTATTATTGGTTCCACTAGTACCATTGGTTCCACTTGTCCTAATGGTGCCACACGTACCAATCACTAGAGTTCGGGGAACATGGATAAAGGCTAATAGAAATTTATTACACATTTATGCATCAGTTTATGTGCCTCCTAAACCAATCCCTACAATTTAGGAACCACTGGGAGTGCTGGAACCAACCTCCTTTATTTAGTTGCAGTTGGTGAGTATTCAAGCTTAGTTATCCTTCAATTACATTCAGTTAGATGTCCTCTAGTTCATTTAGCACCAGTCTTGCATGGCTGCATGTGGGAAGGCACCTAGTCTCACCTACGTCTAACCTACCACATCATTTAGACTAGTTTAACTTATTATAACTGATTGAGAGACTGAATTAGACAATTGGATATTAGCTAGTTAGCTCTGATAGTGATTTAGACACTTCTAGTTAGCCATGCAGTGAGATTGAGTTGGTGGATTTGAATCCTATCCACATGATTCGAATTCCATTATTTGTAACATTGTTGTATACTATTGGGATTAATGAAATTTTATACTGTAATTATACTAAGAAATAATTGTCTGTTTCCTATGATATTTGTTTTGTTTAGTGGGTATTATTCATTCCTTTTACACTGCATAATAATTAAAATCTAATAGCATTCATTTCCTGAAGATCAATGGAACATTAATTCTAATACTTTGGAGCTACAAATCCATTCAAGTGTGTTTGGTTTTCTGTTATAGGGATTCTCCAGATAGATTTGTGAGTTTTCGTTGTAGGTACATTCAACAATTTGTCACCAAGAGCGCAAGAAAAAATGGAGCAGACCCATGTCTTGTTAACACCATTCAACTATTTCGAGTGGAAGGACAAAATAGTGATTCAGTTGAGGTCTAAAATTCAAAATAAACTTTACAGTTGAGAAATCAAATTTCTTCAACATACTTGATGAAACGTTTGGAATGCTTTGTATTAGCATTTTGAGAGACTTTCTCTTTGATGTTGATAGTATAGCTACCCCAAATGAGGTATGGATGAGGCTTGGATATTTTTTTGGGAAGACTGATGAGATGAGAGGTCACCAGCTTGAAAATGAGCTCATCTCCTAGATCCCAGTGCATTATGAGACAATCCAATAATTCTTCACCAAATTCAAGTCATTGGTGCTTCAGCTCAAGTAGCGTGGCATAGAGAAGAAGGAAGAGAAACTCATACTTTCCATTCATTCAAATCTATGGCATGAGTACTTTGTGTTTGTAAGCACATTTCACTCAAGAAAGCTCACAACTTGAAACTTGAAAATGCCATCACTAGCTAGCTTCTTGGAGTCATTGACCCAAGAGTAAGACATGCTAGTGCAGATGGGTACCATAAAATATAGTAAATACCAATCTCTTGTTGTATGGGTTTCGAATCTATCCAAAAGCCACAAGAAATATAAGGATTTGAAGCAGCAAGACAAGAAGAAGCAAGACAAACCCAAATTTCCTAATGGAGGATTGAATCCTTGCAAGGACAAGGACAAGAAGAACAAGGAGAAGACCAAATGCACATACTTCCACAAGTGATGGAATATAGAGAGTGCATGCATGAAGAAAACCATATACATGATGGTGCAAATTTTGGAGAAGAAAAAAAATCCCAGTCCCAGAGGGCGCAAGGAAGAAGGATGGAGGTTCAGGCTCAGACAACAAAAAAAGGTGCCATGCATTAGTTGCTGGTTCTTCAGATTCTTCATCCTTCATATTTGATTCGGTAGCATAAATGCACATGCCCTCTATTAAATATTTATTCACATCCATGTATTCAGATAGTGGCCCAATTGTTCTAAAGGGTGATGATTCAGAGATCCAATCCAAGGGGATTGGCAAAATCGATCTTGAAGATGGGTATTTCAATAATGTTCTATTTGTACCAGAATTGGAAGAGAACCTACTCTCAGTGTACCAAATGACCCACACTGGTGAAACCAAGAGAGTAACATTTACTCCAGACACAGTGGAGATAGCTGAAATATCTACCAACAAGGTGGTGGCATTGGATTTTTCTGATCATCAAGCAAGGATGT
This sequence comes from Pseudotsuga menziesii, assembly GCA_001517045.1. Taxonomy (NCBI): domain Eukaryota; kingdom Viridiplantae; phylum Streptophyta; class Pinopsida; order Pinales; family Pinaceae; genus Pseudotsuga; species Pseudotsuga menziesii. The sequence continues at coordinate 13,196 of LPNX010435912.1, read as the reverse complement.
ACAAATTCTCTCATTTCCTTCCCTACTCCAGAGGGAAAGCGCTCTGGTCTCATGCCAATGAAACCATCAAGTTGTGGCATGAGAGATTCATTCATATGAAATACACATACCTCTAGGAATTGAGCAAAGAAGGCATGGTGGAAGGGATTCCTCCTATCAAGACCTCCAATGGTGCATGCATTGGTTGTGTAGTGGGAAAACATCCAGAGTGCACCAATGAGAAAGGGAAATCAAGGAGAACTACTCAAGTGCTTTGCTTAGTGCATTCAGATCTTATTGGGCCTCTTCCCACACCCTCTTATGGAGGATCAAGGTATGTGTTGACCTTCATAGATGATTTCTCAAGGTTTTGCTGGGTTTACTTTCTCAAACTCAAATCTGAAGTCTTTGAGACTCTTAAGGTTTGGAAATACCTGGTTGAGAATCAATGTGGGCACAAGATAAAAGTCCTTCAGACTGATAATGGTAAAGAGCATGTGAAAAATATTTTTCATCATCTCTGTGAAGAATGTTTCATCTAACTGCACCATTCAGTACCCTACACACCACAACAAAATGATGTAGCAGAGAGGAAAAACAGGGCGCTCAAGGAGATGAAAACCTATATGATTGAAGCCAAGGATTTGAGTCCTAAGCTATGGGTTGAATCCATTAAATATGCTACATACATTCAAAACATGGCTCTTCACAAATCAGTAGATGGAAAAACACCATATGAGGCTTGGTTTGGTCACAAGCCAAATATTTCACATTTTAGGAATTTTGGCTCAAGGGCTTGGGCTAGAATTCCTCCAAAAAAGAGAAAATATATGCAAACACAAAGAAAGGATTGCATCATGGTGGTATATGGTGAATATACAAAGGGATACAAGCTCTTTGATCCCTCAACTCAAAATAATTTCATAGAAAGAAGTGTGCAATTCAAAGAAGAAGTCGTTCTAGATCTCGAACTAGCACCAAGGGAATGCTCATCCCATCCAGCACAAGATGATGTAAGTGATGAATATTTTTCTGATATTTATGATTCTGATATGGCTAAAGATGATGATGATGGTCATGGATCACCCATTCAGCCCAAATGGGCTAAGAAAACCATAGAAGTTGCTGGGGATTTCGCTGGAAATCCACTAGATCCTAGGAAGATGATCACACTTCAACCATTGATCCACCATAAGATGAAAGGAATTGAGCCACCAAGTTGTCTACATATGGATTTTCTTGATACTTTTACTAACTGCAGAGATTTATTGATTTCAATGGGAGGTTCTGAGTGTAGTACCTCCTCCGATCCTAATTATGGGTTCTGACCACTTTATTAAAGTCCTTTTCTAAACCGCTACAATGGGAATGAAAGTGTGTTTTATTTCAATTTTCACCCTTAGTATATAGGGGGTCATTAATATACACACAAAGGTACACATATAGGTACATGATTATCTTATATTATTTTTCTCGCTCAGTGATTTATTTTACTCGATGGATTAGGTTACTCCACGAGGTTCAATTACTCGATGAGCTTCGATTAGGTCGATGCATGAGAAGTACAACGAATCATAATTTCACACTGTTTCCTTTGCAAGTGAAGTTTTTATTGCTGAGAAATGCTTCATGATGGTTGGATATTATCCTCAAACATATCAGGAAGCATCACTTGATCCAAGATGGAAAACAACCATCCAAGAAGAGTTCAACACTCTACAAGAAAATGAGACTTGGGAATTGGTTCCCTTGCCCTCCAAGAGGAAGCTAGTGCAATGCAAATGGGTTTATAGGACCAAAGTTTATGCTGATGGGTCTGATATAAATTATATGGCCATATTTTTTTCCAAATTATTCTCTCAAGTCCAAGGAGTCGACTATACAGAGACATTTGCATCAGTTGCAAAGATGGACTCTATCAGGCTAGTTTTAGCCATTGCTGCAAGCAAGCGCTAGGAGGTTCACCACATGGATGTCAAAAGTGCATTTCTCCATGGTGAGCCACAGGAAGAGATATATATATGAATAAAATTGAAGGTTTCCAATAGGATTCTTCTCTTGGATGCAGGTTAAAGAAGTCACTCTATGGTCTCAAGCAAGCCCCAAGGGTTTGGTATGCCAAGATGGACAATTTTCTACTATCACTTGGATTTGAAAGATGAAAACCTGATACTAATGTTTATTTTCAGCATGTTGGTGATGTATTTCAGGTTGTTTTAATATATGTTGATGATATTTTGATTAAATGTAGCTGCATCAAATAAATTGGGTCAATCAAAGCCTCTTTGAACAGTGAATTTTCAATGACTGTTCTTGGATTATTGAAGCAATTTCTTGGTTTGGAAATTGAGAAATATGAAAGAGAAATAAAGTTCAACCAACAAAAGTATGCTTCAGACCTGTTAATGAATTTAAATATGGATGAATTTAAGGCATCCAAGTTCCCATTACTTTCTAGTATCAAACTAGATGAAGTTGGTGACTCTCCATTGGTGGACAATTCTTTGTATAGACAGTTATTCGGGATTTTGTTGTATCTTACTCATTCTCGAACTAATTTAGCATATGTTGTAGGTGTTGTAGCTAGATATATGAAAAATACTCATGATATCCATCGAAAGGAAGCCAATAGGATCCTTCACTATTTGCAAGGAACCAGACACTTCAAGGTGCACTATGTTGTTGGTTCTCTACTATAACTAGTCTTATTTTCTGATTATAATTGGGTTGGTGATCCCAATGACAGGAAGTACACTTCAGGTTATGTATTCATGCTATTAAAAGGTAACATATTCTATTCAAGCAAGAAACAACACACCATATCCCTTTCTTCAGCAGATGCCGAGTATAGAGGAGCAGTGAACGCAACTACACAATGTGTGTGGTTGCAAGGTATTCTTCGAGAACTTGGAGTTGCATTTGATTTACCCACAGTAATTTGGTGTGATAATCAAAGTGAATAAATATTTCCACATATCCAATGCAGAGACAAAGGACCAAACACATTGAGATACACATGCACTACATCCGGAGCTTGGTGCATGATCACGTGATAGTCTTGCAGTAATTCCCATTTGCAGAGAAAACTATTGACATATTCACCATTGTTTCACAGAGAATACCTTCACCTATATGAGATACCTTATTGGAGTGAATTATGCATGGTGATGGCTACCATTCACTTTCATATAATTGGCTCCATGTCCATTTTTGAGGGGCGGTTTTGTTCCCATGTGATTTTCCTCCTTACCTTGTTTCTTGGACAAACAAAATTTTATGTTGTATGAGGTGACTTGAGCCTTTGTTGCCAAGGTCTCCATGATATTTTTGGATAGTTTGTACTAATTAAGGCTTAAGGGGGGGTTTTAGAGTAATAATCCACCTTAGTACAATAGTCTTAGACCTTAGACACTTTCATTTGCTTCTATGCAGTGTTCTTTATGGTTTAGAGTTAGGGAAATTAGCATTTATGAAAGTTGAGGCGCTCTTGGTTGATCATTATGCATAGTTGAGGCACTCCAGGTTGATCATTCCGATAAAAAAGGCACCCACATTGATGATAGTCAACCAGCATGCACTCCCCTTCCCCAATTTCAGGGATTTGGTCCAACTTGAGGCGCTAGTGCTTGGGTTAGTTCGTTTTTGGACTGTTTTGAGCATTTATTGCTCTCCTAGAGCCACTCCCACTCACCCATGCATGAAATACATTCATTGATGTTCCAAAATTCCTTTCTCATGTTCACACATGCATTCCTAACCGTTTGGGATGATTAGGAGGCTCATTGGTCCACCTAGGGGGGGTTTGAGGGTCAAATCTTGAGCTGACACTTGTATGCATTCACATGGCCTCCAAGGCATCAAAATTTTTCCCTATTGTATTCTAAATCAGTTCCATGCATAGTTACATGTTGGACAGTATTAATAATATCTATTATTGAATTCATGTGTGTATGTAAATTTCAGTCTTTCAACTATTTTTTGCATGTTTTGTGAACCATGGAAAATTGTGAGACTTTATTTGGATCCTAGATCTGTTTGTGATTCAATTCTCACAACATTAATGTCTTCTTCCAATATCCAATGCGACATCGTATTCATGGCCTTCTTCAGGTGTAGATTGGTCCCAGTTAACCAATCTCCATAGAAACAACTTCTTCATGGCCTTTTTCAATTGCAGATTGGTCTTAGTCATTTCATTTGCACACAACTGCTAGATGATGGATGGAATTTCATTTACAATAAATGAGTTGATGGATGGATAAAACAATGGGTTCTGATACGAATCGTGAACAACAACTACATTGGCTCGACTATTTTTTTGGGGTTACATCTCACTATGCAATTGTCACTTGCTTAAACAAGCCAATCGATACTTTTCTATCTCAAGCTTAATAGTACAAAGTTCAATATGTGTTTATGTAAATACCAGTAAAAATTCTAATAGTTAGGAAATTATTAAAAAGTGGGAGTATTTCAGAATAAAAATAGAGGATAAAAAACATCGTGTTCTACAAAGTCTTAAGTTTCAACATGTATACTTTGCAGGAAATAAAAAACAAATAAATAAAATGTTAGTAGATTGATTTTAATCCCAAAACATACTTACCTCTTTAATATTGACATGCAGGGGAAGATATTGGTTGGCCCTTAAATTGAGCTTAGAATTGAATTTGTTAAAAACCCATTTCCACATATATTTACCAATAAAATAAATCCTAAAAGGGATGCCCAAATATAGAGTAAAGGATCCTAGTTGAATCCAACTACACTCAATAAGTAGCCAGGAAGGCCTCTCAACAATCCTAAAAGGAAAAGTAACAATTTTTACAGGCCAGAAGCTTTGCAGAACAAGTTGACAAGAGAATATTGTTTATATTTTGTTCACCAAGTAATGGGAAGATCATCACATCATTATCTTTTTATAAAACCCTTGTTGATCCCTTTGCCCAATAGGTTTACCATTACATCAGTTGCTAAAATAAACATATAAGGGGCTAACGGGAAATCAGAGAGCCATTTATTAACCACGACTTGGGCAACCACATTCCATAGCAAGGCCATTTACATGGACTTCTTGAATGCTTCTAATCGACGTGTTAACAATATGCAACACATGAGAAACCTGAATAACAACATAATAGCTTTTTCTACACCTTCTGCCTTTGTCCCACTTTCTGTGATTCATAGTATCTCCCAACGCACACTTACACTTCTGCTCGACCAAGTTTCTTCTCAATCTGTTGCTAACCATGTCCACCAAGTCTCCAGGCACTGCCTTCAAACGTTTTCTATTTAGCATGTTGACTCTCCTCCCTACAATGGACATCCTGTTTGGATTTTATCCATAGACAATCACTAGAACAATATCTATGGGTAGACTCTGAAAGAAAACCAATGATTGAATTCAAAACATAGCTTGTTTCCATACTGAAAGTTGCATGGAATCTAGAGAGTGCATGCATGAAGAAAACCATATACATGATGGTGCAACTATTGGAGAAGAACAAAATCCCAGTACCAAAGGGCGCAAGGATGAAGGAAGGAGGTTCAGGCTCAGACAACAAAGAAAGGTGCCATGCATTGGTTGTTGGTTCTTCATATTCTTCATCCTTCATCGTTGATTCGGGAGAATCAAGGCACATGGCCTCTGTTAAATATTTCTTCACATCCATGTATTCAGATAGTGTCCCAATTATTCGAATAAGTGATGATTCAGAGATCCAAGCCAAGGGGATTGACAGGATCGATCTTGAAGATGGGTATTTCAATAATTTACTATTTGTACCAGAGTTGGAAGCGAACCCACTCTCAGTGTACAAAATGACCCACACTGGTGAATCCAATAGAGTAACATTTAATCCAAACACAGTGGAGACAGCTGAAATCTCTACCAACAAGGTGGTGGGATTGGGGTTAGTTGATCATCAAGGAAGGATGTACAAATTCTCTCATTTCCTTCCCTACTCTAGAGGGAAAGTGCTCATGTCTCATGCCAATGAAATCGACAAGCTGTGGCATGAGAGATTCAGTCATATGAACTACACAAACCTCCATGCATTGAGCAAAGAGGGCATGGTGTAAGGGATTCCTCCTATCAAGACCTCTAATGGTGCATGCATTGGTTGTGTGGTGGGAAAACATCCAGATTGAAACTATGAGAAATGGAAAGAAAGGAGAGCTACTCAAGTGCTTGTCTTAGTCCATTCAGATCTTATTGGGCCTATTCCCACACCCTATTATGGAGGATCAAGGTGTGTGTTGACCTTCATAGATGATTTATCAGGGTTTTTTTGGGTTTACTTTCTCAAACTCAAATATGAAGTCTTTGAGAATCTTAAGGTTTGGAAAGCCCTGGTTGAGAATCAATGTGGGAACAAGATCAAATTCCATCTACATGATAATGGTAAAGATTACATGAACAAGAGTTTGCAGCACCTCTGTGAAGAATATGGCATCCAAATGTGGCATTCGGTCCCCTACACACTACAACAAAATGGTGTAGCAGAGAGGAAAAACAGGGCGATCAAGGAGATGGAAACAAGTATGATTGAAGCTAAGGATTTGAGTCCTAAGATATGGGATAAAGAAATTAACTGTGTTGCATACATTCAAAACAGGTCCATTCACAAATAAGTAGATTCCAAAACACCATATGAGGCTTGGTTTGGTCACAAGCCAAATATTTCACATTTCAGGATTTTTGGCTCAAGGGCTTGGGATAGAATTCCTCCAGAAAAGAGAAAATATTTGAAGCCACAAAGAAAGGAGTGAATCATGGTGGGATATGGTGAATATACAAAGGGATAAAATCTCTTTGATCCCTCAACTCAAAATAATTTTATATAAATAAGTGTGCAATTCAAAGAAGAAGGCATTCCAGATATCGAACTAGCATCGGGGGAATGCTCATCCCCTCCACCACACTATGATGTAAGTGATGAATATTTTTCTGATATTTCTGATTCTGATATGGCTGAAGATGATTATTATTTTCATGTCTCACCCATTCGTCCCAAATGGGTTGATAAAACCATATAAGATGTTGGGGATTTAGCTGGAAATACACTACATCCTAGGAAGACTGGATCACAATTTCACACAGCTTCCTTTGCAAGTGAAGTTTTTCTTTCTGAGATATGCTTCATGATGGTTGGACATGATCCTCAAACATATCAGTAAGCATCAATTTATACAATATGGAAAACCGCCATGCAAGAAGAGTTCAACTCTCTACAAGAAAATGAGACTTGGGAATTGGTTCCCTTTCCCTTCAAGAGGAAGCTAGTGTAATGAAAATGGGTTTATAGGACCAAAGTTGCTGCTGATGGGTCTGATATAAATTATATGGCCATATTTTTTGACAAATTATTCTCTCAATTACAAGGAGTGTAATAGACAGAGACATTTGCACAGGTTGCAAAGATGGACTCTATCAGGCTAGTTTTAGCCATTGCTGCAAGCAAGCGCTGGGAGGTTCACCACATGGATGTAAAAAGTGAATTTATCCATGGTGAGACATGGGAAGAGATACATATGAATAAAATTTAAGGTTTCCAAGAGTATCCTTCTCTTGTATGCAAGTTAAAGAAGTCACTCTGTGGCGTCAAGCAAGCCCCAAGGGCTTGGTATGCCAAGATGGACAATTTTCTGCTACCACTTGGATTTGAAATATGAAAATATGATCCTAATGTTTATTTGAAGCATGTTGGTGATGTATTACAGGTAATTGTACATCAAAGAAATTGGGTCAGTCAAAGCATATTTGCATAGTGAATTTTCAATGATTGATCTTGGATTGTTGAAGCAATTTCTTGGTTTGGAAATTGAGAAATCTGAAAGAGGAATCAAGGTCAGGCAACAAAAGTATGATTCATACCTATTAATGAAGTTCAACATGGCTGAATGTAAGGCAGGTAAGTGTCCATTCCTTTCTGGTATCAAACTAGGTGAAGTTGGTTACTCTGGCATTGGTGGACAACTCTTTGTACAGACAACTAGTCGAGAGTTTGTTGTATCTTACTCATTCTCAACCTGATTTAGAATATGTTGTATGTTTTGTAGCTAGATATATGAATAAGACTCATGAGATCCATTGGAAGGAATCCAAGAGGATCCTTCACTATGTGTAAGGAACTCGACACTTCGGGTTGCACTATGTTGTTGGTTCTCCGCTAGAACTAGTGGGATTTTCTTATTCTGATTGGGCTGGTGATCCCAATGACAGGAATTCCACTTCGGGTTATGTATTCATGCTAGCACAGGGTCCCATATTCTTTTCAAGAAATAAAAAACACACCATATCCATTTCTTCAGTAGAGGCCGAGTATAGAGAAGTAGTGAACGCAACTACACAATGTGTGTGGTTGCAAGGTATTCTTCAAAAACTTGGAGTTACATTTGATTCACCCATAGTCACTTGGTGTGATAATAAAAGTGCAATCAATATTTCCACAGATCCAGTGTAGATACATAGGACCAAACACACTGATATACACATGCACTACATTTGGAGCTTGGTGCATGATCAGGTGATAGCCTTGCAGTATTGCCCATCTGCACAACAAACTACTGACATTTTCACCAAGTGCTTCATAGAGAAGACCTTCAACTATATGAGATCCATTATTAGAGTGGGTGATGCATGGTGATGGATACCATTCAATTTCATATTTTTGGCTCCATCTCCATTTTTTAGGGGACATTTTTTTCCCATGTGGTTTTCCTCCTTACCTTGTTTCTTGGACTAACCAAATTTTCTGTTATATGAGGTGACTTGAGCCTTTGTTTCCAAGGCCTCCATGATATTTTTTCAGAAGTTGTACTAAGTAAGGATTAAGGGTGGTTTTAGAGTAATAATCCACCTTAGTACCATATTCTTAGAGCTTACACTTTCATTTGCTTCTATGTAGTGTTTTCTATGGTTTAGACTTAGGGAAATTGGCATTTATGACAGTTGAGGCGCTCATGGTTGATCATTATTCACAGTTGAGGCACACCACATTGATATTTCTGACAACCCAGGAACCCACATTGATTACAACCAACCATCATGCGCTCCCCTTCCCCAATTTTGGGGATTTGGTCCAACTTGAGGCGTTAGTGCTTGGTTTAGGTGGGTTTTGGACTATTTTGAGCATTTATATCTCTCCTAGAGCCACTCCCACTCACCCATGTGCTTACCCACGCATGTCATACCTTCATTGGTGTTAGAACATGCCTTTCCCATGGTCACACATGCATTCCTGACTATTTGGGATGATTAGGAGGCTCATTGGTCCACCTAGGGGGGTTTGAGGTTCAAATCTTGAGCTGACACTTGTATGCATTAACATGGCCTCCAAGACCTCATTATTTTTCCCTATTGTACTATATATCAATTCTAGACATAGTTACATGTTGGAAAGTCTTAATAATATCTATTATTGACTTCATGTGTGTATGTAAATTTCATTCTTTCAGCTATTTTGTGCATGTTTTGGTGGACCATAGTGAATTGTGAGACTTTATTTGGCTCCTAGATCCATTCATGATTCAATTATCCCAACATTAATGTCTTATTCCAATATCCACTACGACACCGTCTTCATGTCCTTCTTCAGGTGTAGAATGGTCCCAGTTAACCAATCTCCACGGAAACAAATTCTTCATGGCCTTTTTCAATTGCAGATTGTTCCCAGTCATTTCATTTGCACAAAACCGCTAGCTGGTGGATGGAATTTCATTTACAATCAATGAGTTGATGGATGGATAAAAAAATGGGCTCTTCTACGACTCTTTAACAATGACTGCATTGGCTCGACTATTTTTTTTGGGGTTACATCTCACTATGCAATTGTCACTTGCTTAAACAAGACAACCAATAATTTTCTATCTCAAGCTTAATAGTACAAAATTCAACATGTGTTTATGTAAACAACAGTAAAAATGCTAATAGTTAGGAAATTATTAAAAAGTGGGAGTATTTTAGAATAAAAATAGAGGATAAAAAACATCTTGTTTTGCAAAATTTTAAGTTTCAACATGTATACTTTGTAGGAAATCACAAACAAATAAATACATTGTTACCAAATTTATTTTAATCCCAAAACATACTAACCTCTTTAATCTTGACATGTAGGGAAAGATCTTGGATAGCCCTTAAATTGAGCTTACAATTGAATTTGTCCAAAACCCGTTGCCACATATATTTACAAATAGCATCAATGCTAAAAGGGATGGCCAAGTATAGAGTGAAGGCTCCTAGTTGAATCCAATTATACTCAATGGGTAGCTAGGAAGGCCTCTCATCAATCCTAAAAGGAAAAGTAACAATTTTTATAGGCCAGAAGCTTTGCAGAACAAGTTGACACAAGAATATTGTTTATATTTTGTTCATCGACTAAGGGGAAAATCATCACATCATTATCTTTTTATAAAACCCTTCTTGACCCCTTTCTCCAAGAGGCTTACCATTACATCAGTTGCTAAAATAAACATATAAGGGGCTAAAGGGAAATCAGAGAGCCATTTATTAACCATGACTTGGGAAACCACATTCCATATCAATTCCATTTGCACAGACTTCTTGAACGCTTTTGTTCGATGTGTTAACAATATCCAACACATGAGAAACCCGAATAACAACATAATAGTTTTTACTACACCTTCAAATCCCTTTTCCCCACTTTGTGTGATTCATAGTATCTCCCAACGCACACTTACACTTATGCTCGACTAATTTTATTCTCAATCTGCTGCTAACCATATTCATCAAATCTCTAGTCACTGCCTTCAAACATTTTTTGTTTAGCATGCCGACTCTCCTGCCTACAGTGGACATATTGTTTGGATTTTGTCCATAGACAATCACTAGAACAATATCTATGGGTAGAATCTACAAGTGACCAATGATTAAAGTCATAACGTAGCTTGTTTCCATACCGAAAGTTGCTGCAGACAAATATTATTTGGCTTTGTGCAAGCAACCAATGCTTGAAGTCAAATCATAGCCTGTTTCCATACCAAAAGTTGTTACAAACCAAGGTTTTTTAGCTTTTTACATAGGTATTCTCTTCATCTAACAAAGAGAAAAACTATAGAAAACCAAATTGTTGAGCACATTCGCTTTCAAGTTATAAGATTGGAAAACAAACAACTACATGAAGGAGTGTTAGGAAGCAATACAAGTGTTTCAAAGGACACACCACTTGTCTAGCAAATATTTTAACTTGACAATACATTGTTTAACTCTCATTGTTCTCTGTTGTTGTTCTATGTAGTCGGTCTGCTATGTTCATTGTCTTACCCAATATCTCTAGCTAGTAGACGCGTGTTTTTTTGCATTTATTCCTCCTATGGTTTCCTTGCCAATTGCCATCTTGTTCCACGTTTTCTTGTATGTGCATTGGTTTTTTCATGGCCTCTCCCACTTGTTGGAATTTATTCCCTCGATTGTGCCACATATATTTTCTTATGTCCATGATTGCCACCTTTAGTTGTTTTTTTTTTTTTTTACAGAAACAGAAA
>LPNX010435869.1:1074148-1110897 GCA_001517045.1 Pseudotsuga menziesii | reverse complement strand
TTTAATCTGTAGATAATCATTCTTATTCTTTTAAATTTGTAACTTGTAATATTTTGACTCCATTATCTAGGCACTGGTCTTGTTTCATATAAGGTCTTAGCCACTTCTTAAGAAAAGATCCCTTTAATTAATCATTAATTAATTAATAAACCTGGAACATAGTTTTCCCATAGGGACTACCCCCCTTGGCTCTGTTGGGATCTTGCCTAAACGGAGGAGTTGCGGACTATGGTGACAGTGGTCCCCAGCTCTCACTTGCCCCCAAGGACACACATAGCAGGTTGTGACTTTCCTGTGTCATAAAGTGTGTATTAGCCGGCAACAGGGGGATTCTGACTTAATTGTCCAACAAGTTGAGGGTCAGTTTACATGTAAGTGTCAAAGATTAAGAAAGTATAGAAATGCAGTCTGGGATACAATGGAATTTTTTGATGCCCTTAATATAGAAGCAATCCCTAGAGATCATAACAGTGTCGTCGACCAACTAGCGTTTGCAGCTTCAGCACTTCAGCCATCAGATGAGATGTTAGAGGGGGGTTGTCTTTTAGAGGTTAACTTCAGACCTTCTGTTCCTGATAATATTGAACATTGGCAGGTTTTCCAAGATGATGAACAAATATTGAAATTTATTAATCATATTGATGAATTTTCCAATTATAAAGCCAATGAACATGAGGAAGGTAAAGAATATCAGGATGAGGGTAACCGCTTCAATCCTGTGACACGTGGCTTTGTTGCCTTAGAAAACATCTTTGACAGACAGGATATAAGAAAGAGTAGTGTCGAACAAATGAAGCCGGGTGAGTACATAGAAATCAACATTGGAACGGAAACAGAACCAAGAATAAAAAAAATTGGAAAAGGTACCTCTGAAAAGGAAAGGAACAGCCTCATAAACTTGGTTAAAGAATATAGGGATGTTTTTGCCTTCACTTATGACGAACTTAAAGCTTATAGGGAAGATGTTTTTTAGCACACCATTCCCTTGAAACCTGAATGTCAAAAAGGCAAGCCTTTCCGACAAAAACTTAGGCAAATAAATCCTAAGTTGGCACCCATTGTAAAGAAGGAGCTAGAAAAAATGTTAGCAGCAGGAATAATAGCTCCTACGAGACATTCAACGTGGTGTTCTAACTTAGTGGTAGTTAGAAAAAAGAACGGGAGTCTAAGGATATGTATAGATTTCAGAAATCTAAACATAGCATGCCAGAAGGACAATTACCCCCTCCCCAACATGGAGACCCTCCTCCAACGGGTCACTGGATCGAGCATGATGTCAATGCTTGATGGTTTTTTAGGCTATAACCAGGTTGTCATCCAAGAAGAGGATAGACACAAAACCACTTTCACAACTCCTTAGGGCACTTTTGAATATCTGAGAATGCCCTTTGGCCTTTTAAATGCTGGAGCTACCTTCCAAAGGGCCATGGATTATGCCATCAAGGAGTTGATTGGCAAAATCATGGAGATCTACCAAGATGATCTCACTATATTTTCGAAAGAAAGATCCAGCCATGTTGGTCATCTCAGGCAGGTTTTTGAAAGATGTAGGAAATATGGCATTTCCTTGAATCCGGCTAAGTCAGTCTTGGGTATTGAAGAAGGAAAGCTTTTAGGTCACATTATCAACAAAGACGGGGTCAAAATTGACCCTGAGAGGATAGAAGCTATACATAAGATTCCCCTTCCTAGAAAATGTTAAGGGTCTCCAATCTTTCAATGGTCACATTAACTTCATAAGGAGATTCATTCCTAACCTAGCTGAACTCATGAAACCTATGCAGGCTCTCCTAAAGAAAAATGTTAAATTCATGTGGACAGATGAAGGAAGGAATGCTTTTGACACTATTAAAGATGCCATCACTAGGTCTCTTGTTTTAGTCAGCCCGGATTACACGAAAGATTTTATGATCTTTTCTTTCGCTTCAGAAGACACTATTGCCGGTGTGTTGCTCCAGAAGAACTTCAAAGGGTTTGAGTAATCTATAGCCTTCATGAGTAGAGCCTTACAAAATTCTGAGTTAAAATATACCATTATGGAAAAGCAGGCTTATGCCTTAGTCAAATCTTTGAAACATTTCAGAACGTATATTGGATATTCTAAAGTCATTGGATATGTTCCCCATACTGCAGTGAAAGACATCCTATCTCAACAGGATTGTTTAGGAATAAGGGGCACATGAGTGTCCAAAATCCAGGAGTATGACCTTGAAATAAAGCCTACCAAATTAATCAAGGGACAAGGCCTTGCTAGAATGCTTACTCAGAAAAATGAAGAAACCATTGAAATGATTGCTGAAAATAATATCCCTCAGCCAGCCATGACACCTACGCTTCAAGAGCTTGATAATCATTAGTATTCCGACATCATTTTCTTCCTGCTCCACCTCACTTGCCCAGATCACCTCAAAGGTCACAAAAGAAGGGCTTTGAGACTCAAGACTGCTAGATATTGCCTTACCCAAGAGGGTCTGGGTTGGAGGAACCCAAATAGCATTATACTCAGATGCATCAATGAACAAGATTCCAAGAAAATCTTGACTGAATTTCACTCGAGATTTTGTGGATGCCATTATGCAGCGAATACAACTGCCCACAAAATCTTGAGAGCTGGATACTATTGGCCCACGATATTTGCAGATGTTCATAAACATGTCAAGTGTTGCCAAGAGTGTCAGCTTTTCACGGGAAAGAAGAAGTTGGTTGCTCTTCCTCTTACTCTGGCTGTGGTCCTTGCCCCTTTTCAGCAGTGGGGGCTTGATTTTATTGGAAAATTTAAGGATAACTCTAGCAATGGTTTTTGTTGGATTCTCACAACAACTGATTATTTCACTAAGTGGGTAGAGGCCATACCTACTAAGAATGCCACTGAAAATGTTGTTATGGATTTCATTGAGGAAAGAATAATCACCAGATTCGGAATCCCCCAAAAAATAACAACCGATAATGCCAAGGCCTTTAGTTCGGGAGAAGTAAATGACTTTTGTTTTAAGTATGGCATTATCCTATCTTACTCATCAGATTATTACCCACAGGGCAATGGACTTGTTGAGTCCACTAATAAAAATTTGATGACTATCCTTAAGAAGACTGTTGGGGATAATAAAAGAGCGTGGAATAGCAAGATTAAGTATGCAGTATGGGCGGATAGGATTACTAAGAAGAACTCAACTGGAAAGTCACCTTTTGAGTTAGTGTGTGGACTCACAGCCACCCTTCCGGTCAACATGCAGATTCCGATCTTCAGGATGTTAAGTGAATATGGCACAGAACGATTGGAAATGGAACTTTTTGGGGCTGAGAGGATTTTTCCCCAGAGTTAATAAAGAAAATCATGTTGAGTTTTTGGACATGTTGGGTTTCTCTGTCATAGTTTTGTGTTTTCATGAGTTATAGACCAAGCCAGCATAGAGGGCTAACAATCTAGCACGTTGGGCAAGCATTTGCAACTGCCAAGTTGCTTGTTGCCGTTATATTCTTCGAGGCCTGGGAGTAATGGAAAGTAGTCAATTATACTTCCATTCTCCTGGCCTCTGATTATGGAACGGGCCAGCTTAGTCTCCCTTCTGGGAAACGCAAATCCTTTTCGAGTCCCCTTCTGACTCCATTTACCCTTCTGGTACTGGCACTGGCCTTCCCTCGAGGACAGATCCTCCCTTCCCTTCCTGCCCATCAATCCGACTCATTTTCCTTATTTTGCTACTCGTGTTTCTCTAAGGCAGCCTCTTCAAATCACCTTGCCCTCAGCCGCACCTGCATTAGCGATCCTAACTTAGGGAAACCCCCCTAGAGCTGGAGAAGAGCCAGCCTAAAGCGAGGAGAGAGGGGTGTGGTGACATTGGCCTCTCGAGAGAGAGTTGTCGCCGGGCTGACGCGCCCGCGGTTTGGGCTTTCAGTACCCACGTGCCAGTTTCAGGCGACAACAGAAGGTTCTTCACAACGAGTAGAATATCATATCTGATTTTGTTAATTAGTTTATTACTATTGTTGTCCTACTATAACTTGTGATTGTATTTCAGTACTTTTAATTTAAAATTGCATTAAAGTTCAATTTCTTTTTTTTTTTGTTAAAAAAGCATAATTTTAACATGGTATCAGAGCTTAGGGTTTGTAGCTAACTCTGTTTTGCAACCTGTTACCACCCCACTTTGGCAGGGTTATTCACGGAGCAGCAGGGGAGATCTTGTCTTTTTTGCGCATCAGTTGTTGCTTAGAGTTTATCTTCAGCAGAAATACAATCCTCCTGCAAACACAACAAAATAGTCAGTTTTTTGGGTGCAAATTTTAAAGCCAGCAGCAAAAAGTGATGCGTGTGGGGACTAGCATTCATGATATAGGAAAAGTCTGCAATCATAAGTTGTCATGTTTCAATTATTTTTGATGAGGAATATCTCCTTGCATCGGGGTTTCAATTCATCAATTTAGAGCGTCCTTTTTGTTGTCAATGGAGTTCCATGATTGACAGTCAATTTTCTTTTTTAACCAAGAGATGGGGTCTCTACTCATGCATGCTCAACAAATCTTGAAGATAAAACCGCAGAAAATCGACTTGGTAAAATTTTTTACACTCAAAGATCTCTAGCACGCCTTTTTCTTGAGAAATTCAATCATTGAGATCGTGATTTTTTATGGAATCCGCTCTGGAGACTCGTCAACAAATTTATGGTCCCTCTCTGACGTAGTATCAAGTACCTCACGGCGTTGTATGGTATGAGCCTGATCTACGTGTCAATTGTTTTATCAGCAGCAAATCAGGATAGATTTCGGCAATAGTTTTCTACCCATATATCATTAGCAGGGTTCCCGATTTGTGGTTTGACATATATGTTACAATCAAATGCCATTTTTATCCTCAATTCGACAAGTATTTGGTGGTTGGAACCCGCACTCTTCACGCAGGTAGAAATCGTGATTTATGGAATCAGCCGCCAACAAATCCATGATTAAGATCATTTCCAAGGTTTGGGATTTGACGAGGTGACGACTTGCAGAGAAGTTAGTGTTTTTTGTTTGAAACAACGAGCATGCCACCTGTGGACCCGCGTTTTATCTCCGTCAGCAACCATTGACAAAAGATCACACAATTATAAATCGATTTTATGTTAAAAACATAAAATCGTCATTCAGTCGCTGAAGGTAATGATCTATGGGATCCACGTGGTGTCTTTGTGGCTAAACATGGAGCTTTTTGGAGTTTGTGATTCTGGTTGGATCCATCATGTTCTTGAAAACACCCAATTCAATAAGAATTAAGTGTTTCACGGTTTTGATTCACAGTTTGTTTCCTCCACATCCAAGTCGTGGATAAAGTTTCACATTGTATGCTACGTGGAGTTATAAAGCGGCGTATATCTATCCATTTTTTCTCCACATATTGTCAACGATGGTTGGCTCGGGTTTTCTATCTCGGGTTTAAATTCAAACTTCTCTGGCATCTTTTGGTGATGTGGCAGCCAATGAAAGCGCCATGTCCATGCTGATTACAGTCAGGAGGTAGCTTCACCTAGAGTTTCGAAACAACATCTATCATTTCCAGTTACAGCTGAGGGCTTGGAGTTCAGCTTTTTCACAATGACTCACCCATCATGGCATCCTTACACTCACTCATGAAGAAGCTAACCAACTCATATATCACATATTTGGCAGCGTATGGTTACATTGACTCTCAATGATTGGTTAGGTGGGATTTCCTTAAATAAAGTGGCAGTGACACTTTAGTTATGTAATAGTCTTCTTAGATATTTGTTGAGAGAAAAAGGGATCTAACTTTATACGTTTTTCTTTCTTCATTTTTTTTATTATTTTATTTCTTTTTAGAAAAGGTGAGAATGGCCTTTTCGGTCTATAAAAAAACCAACCTTCTCCATTGTAAAGATGGAAAAACTGGGAGGATTTTTCCCCAAAACTTAATAGAAAAAATATCATTTTGGGTTGTATGGTTGTTCAGTTGAGCACTCTTTGAGATGTGTGGCGTGAACTTGTGGAGCTTCAATGAATGAGTGACTGTTGCTATAAGCCATTTTTCCTTTCTATGTTTGTGTCGAAGACCATAAACAGATGCTATCATCTTATTGGAAGGTGAAAATCCTTAGCAGTTGCTAGCCTTTTCACTTTGTGAGCATGTTTGTACGAGCATTGATGTGTACATTTAATCTAGTTTGATTGTGTAGTATTGACCCTTACATGCACAGTGCATCTCCTGCAATTAGGAGGAAGTAATCTAGTAGCTGCACCATTGACATAAGGCCCTCGTGAGTTCTCTTTTTGACTCCATTTCTCACTTTGATATACTGGCATTGGTCCATTTGTGAGGATTGATCTTTCCCTCTTTCTCATCAGCATTCAAATTACATCTATACTACAACAGTTTCTCTAAGGCAGCCTTTTCATTTCACCTTGTCCGTCATTGCATCTGCCTTAGTGATCCTAACCTTAGGTAATCCCCCTTTGAGTTGGAGAAGAGCCAACCTGAAGCAAGGAAGAGAGGAGTGTGGTGACACTGGCTGCTCTTTTCGCAATTGCCATCGGGCCGGTGTGCCTACTTTTGGGCTTTTGACACATGCACGTCGGTCAAAAGCGACAACATTTTAGGCGTCGTTGCCGGGGACAAAGTCCAGTTCCCGAATTTTGAAGATTATGCTTCATTGACATTTGTGGGAGATCATATTGCAGATCCTGATTCTCACATGGCGACTCCACGAAGGGAAGAAGCCCTTGTCCTTTTGCAAATCTGAAGACTTTATTGGGTGTAGAGGTGAGCACACTCATAAATCATAAGGCTTTCAAGCTCACCTTGGCGACTCCACAGTTCGGTTTGAGGTATGACTATATGCCTATTGCAGATTCAATACTTCATTATTTGAGAATATGGATGATAAAATGGAAGGACTTCGTGCTCTCTTGCACGAAGCCTTCACCCCACTAGATTTCTCAGGTATCCATGAATTTCCTAATGGTTGCTATAAAAGAGTACTTAGAATTGTTCCAGAGTTCTTTGGAAATGACGAGGACTCGGCAATCCATCATATTGTTTCTTTCCACAAGTTGATGCCAGATCTCAAGGTTTACCATGAGGATGATCTCATGATTGTATTTTCTTTAACCTTGGAGGGAGATGCAGTAAATTGGTTCTATGGTCTTCTTAACAAAGCTATCGACTCAGTGGAAAAAAAATTTGAGAAGTTTCTCCTTCGTTGGCATGAAGGAACTGTTGATGAGATTGAACAGTTGGCCAAAGAGTATGATGCCCTCCTCCCCAGGACATAGCCTGATTCCGAAGAGGAGATCCATGAAGAACACTTTGAAGATCAAAGCAAGCAGTTTAAAGAATAGATCATTGAAGATCTGGTTGATGAAGCATAACAAGGGCGCTTGGTTGAAGACATTGCTGAAGAGCTTCCTGAGTCCTGACATCGACATTGAAGATGAGAAGCCACCTCAGGTATATTTTGAAAGTAATAACACTTGTATTGCAGATCTGCCTCATGAGAGGCTCTTGAATGACAAAAGTTAGATTGAAGAAGGGTCCTCCATTGCTTATTTAAGCCCTCTTCAGTGTTATATTGATGAAGCATGTACTCCAACGTACTATATGATTGAAAATTTGAGAGATGGCTTACATCTGCAGCATGAGCTTTTTTATGACAGCCATACTTTGATGGCATTTCCAGGTCACATTTACAATATATTTGATGAAATTTTGTTTTGGACCTTTGGTTAATGACCAAACACAAGGGAAGAGGCTCTATTGTTGACAAGGAGCTGAGATGGCTCCATTGGTTGTATGCATACACCTAACGTGTGGTAGGCTCATGATAAAGTTAGAGTAGGTAGGACAAATAAAGCTCTTGCATGAGCATTTAAATTTCAGTGTTGTTCAAGCTATTTCTTTTCTTTTTTAGTATGTAATAAACATGTGGTTCTAGATGTTAATTGAGCCATCCCACCACAATTGTTTTTGTTTTGAAGATAGGTCTGCAAATACCCATATGTTGAGGTTCTCATGTGCACTCTCCAAGAGCACATGTCCCCATATGGAGCCAGATGTTTCCACCCCACTTTGGCAAGGTTGTTCACGGAGCAGCAGGGAAGATCTTGTCCTTTTTGCGCATCAGTTGCTGCTCAGAGTTTATCTTCAGCAGAAATACAGTCCTCCTGCAAACACAACAAAATAGTCAGTTTTTTGGGTACAAATTTTAAAGACAGCAACAAAAAGTGATGCATGTGGGGACTAGCATTCATGATATAGGAAAACTCTGCAATCACAAGTTGTCATGTTTCAATTATTTTTTATGAGGAATATCTCCTTGCATCAGGGTTTCAAATCATCAATTTAGAGTGTCTTTTTTGTTGTCGATGGAGTTCCATGATTAACAGTCGATTTTCCTTTTTAACCTAGAGATGGGGTCTACACTCATGCATGCTCAACGAATCTCAAAGATAAAACCGTAGAGAATCGACTTGGTCAAGTTTTTTACACTCAGAGATCTCTAGCACACCTTTTTCTTGAGAAATTCGATCACTGAGATCATGCTTTTTTATGGAATCCACTCTGGAGACACGTCAACAAATTTATGGTCCCTCTCTAACGTAGTATCAAGTACCTCATGGCGTTGTATCGTATGAGCCTGATCTACGTGTCAATTGTTTTATCAACAACAAATCAGGATAGATTTCGGCAGTAGTTTTCGTCCCATATATCATTGGCGGGGTTCCTAATTTGTGGTTTGACATATATGTTACAATCAAATGCCATTTTTACCTCAATTCGGCAAGTATTTGGTGGTTGGAACCCGCACTCTTCACGCTGGTAGAAACCGTGATTTATGGAATTAGCCGCCAACAAATCCATGATTAAGATCATTTCCAAGGCTTGGGATTTGACGAGGTGATGACTCACAGAGAAGTTAGTGTTTTTTGTTTGAAGCAGCAAGTATGCCACCTGTGGACCCGCTTTTTATCTCCATCGGCAGCCATTGACAGAATATCACACAATTATAAATCGATTTTATGTTAAAAACATAAAATCGCCATTCAGTTGCTGAAGGTAACGATTTGTGGGATCCACGTGGTGTCTCTGTGGCTAAACATGGAGCTTTTTGGAGTTTGCGCTTCTAGTTGGACCCATCGTATTCTTTGAAAACACCCGATTCACTAAGAATTAAGTGTTTCACGGTTCTGATTCACAGTTTGTTTCCTCCACAGCCAAGTCGTGGATAGAGTTTCACATTGTATGCTACGTGGAATTATAAAGCAGCATATATCTATCCTTTTTTTCTCTACATATTGTCAGCAATGGTTGGCTCGTGTTTTCTATCTCAGGTTTAAAGTCAAACTTCTCGGGCATATTTTGCTGATGTGGCAACCAATGAAAGCGCCATGTCCATGCTAACTACAGTCAGGAGGTAGCTTCACGTAGAGTTTCTAAACATCGTCTATCATTTCCAGTTACGGCTGAGGGCTTGGAGTTCACCTTTTTTCTCAATGACTCACCCATCATGGCATCCTTACACTCACTCATGAAGCAGCTAACCAACCCATATATCACATATTTGGCAGCGCATGGTTACATTGACTCTCAATGATTGGTTAGGTGGGATTTCCTTAAATAAAGTGGCAGTGACACTTTAGTTATGTAATAGTCGTCTTAGACATTTGTTGAGAGAAAAAGGGATCTAACTTTATATCTTTTTCTTTTTTCATTTTTTTATTATTTTATTTCTTTTTAGAAAAGGTGAGAATGGCCTTTTGGGTCTATAAAAAGACCAGCCTTCTCCATTGTAAAGATGGAAAAACGAGGAGGATTTTTCCCCAGAACTTAATAGAAAAAATATTGTTTTGGGTTTTATGGTTGTTTAGTTGAGCACTCTCTATGATGTGTGGCGTGAACTTGTGGAGCTTCAAAGAATGATTGATTGTTGCTAGAAGCCATTTTTCCTTTCTATGTTTGCGTCAGAGACCATAAACGGATGCTATCATCTTATTGGAAGTTGAAAATCCTTAGCAAATGCTAGCCTTTTCCCTTTGTGAGCATGTTTGTACGGGCATTGATGTTTACATTTAATCTAGTTTGATTGTGTAGTATTGATCCCTTACATGCACAACGCATCTCCTGCAATTAGGAGGAAGTAATCTAGTAACTGCACCATTGCCACAAGGCCCTCGTGAGTTCTCTTTTTTACTCCATTTCTCCCTTTGATATGCTGGCACTGGTCCATTTGTGAGGATTGATCTTTCCCTCTTTCCCAACAACATTCATTTCATACCTATACTACAATTGTTTCTCTAAGGCAGCTTCTTCATTTCACCTTGTCTGTCATTGCACCTACCTTAGTGATCCTACCCTTAGGGAAGCCCCCCTTGATTTGGAGAAGAGCCAACCTGAAGCGAGGAAGAGAGGACCGTGGTGACTGTGGCTACTCTTTTCGCAGTTGCCATCGAGCTGGTGTGCCTACTTTTGGGCTTTGACACATGCACGTCAGTCAAGAGCGAAAACACAACCTAACCAAGCCTACATAGATCCTAAGATACAGGCTTGAACTTATCTAACTTGGTCGTAAGGTTTTCTTGTCAAATTTCAACAGGTTGGTCGTGAGGGTTTGAAGATGGTATCTTTTTTCAGTTAAGTCAGAAGATAGGCTTGAAGGAGCCTCAAACTCCAATGCTTGGAAGGCTAGGGTTTTGAATATCCTAGAGGAGAGTGACATGGATGAGCCGGTTACCAGTGTTGTGGAAGAACCCACAACAAATCAAGGAAGAGAAGCCTTTAAGAAGAAGCAAGCCAAGGCAAAGAGAATCATTTTTTACTCAGTAGAGGATAATTTGATGCCTGTTATAGCTCCTCTAAGGAAAGCTAAAGAATGTTTTGAAGCAAAACTCTATGAGAAGAAGGCCCCTACTGAGAAGAGGGTTTTGAAAAAGCAGCTTCATGGAGAAGGAGAGACAGTTGCCTCCTTCTCCAAGATCTCTCAAATAAGAGGTTAGCTCATGGCCATTGGGGTTAAAGGTAGAAGATGATGACCTTGTGTAGACATCAGTAGATGATCTTCCTACGACTTGGGAGACGTTTCTAGCAGTAGTAAATGGTAGAGAGATTCAGCCAAGCTTTGATAGGTTGTGGTATGATTGTTTAGAAGAAGAAGGAAGGATCCAGAGCAAAACTAGGCCTCCCACAGAAAAGGATCATGCCCTTGCTACCAAAGGCAAGGAAGGGAAGAAGATTCCCTCAACACAAGGTAAAGGATCTCATGGTAAGCGTTATAACATGTCAAAGGTAAGGTGTTATAATTGCAGCTAGTTTAGTCATTTTGCAAGAAACTATAAGAAACCTCCTAACAAGAATTAGTAGAGAAACAAGTACCATGCCTCAACCGCAACAGAAGAGGAAGAGCCAAGCGAAAGAAATCAAGGGATGACGATCAAGAACAAAAAGAATACTACTAGTTTTAGCCCTCTCAGGGTCCATCCACAACTCAACAGACTTCTGGTGGACCCAATCATCTGACGATACATCGTAGCATCAACCGACTCTGAAGAAGCATCACTCAATAGCTTCAGGTTCGATGCCATAGGTGTGGTCATGGCCTCGCAATCCATCATCCTGAACCTCTTCAAGATCTCCATTGCATATTTCCCTTGTCCCAGGGAGATTCCATCCGCATTCTGCCACACCTCCATGCCTAGAAAGTAGTGCATCATATCCAAGTCCTTCATCTCGAACTCGACAGCAAGTCTCCTTCTTGCAACTTTAATGAGTTCCTCTTTTCTGTCAAGAACAAGTCATCGACATATAACAGGAGCATCACTGGTCTTCCACCTTCAACCTTGAAGTAAAGGTTGGAATCCGCTTTACTCTCGGCAAAACCTAGAGCCATCAGTAAGCTGTCCATCCTGTCGTACCATGTCGAATCTCAAGATCTTCTGCAGTCACTCCCTCTGAAGTGGAGCATCATTCTCCCTCTACCTTTCGTACTCTATGTATTGAAATATTCTGCACTGGAGTGACACGTAGCTTCCTCTGCTACTAATATTCTATGTATCCATCTAGGGTCACTAGATACCAAGATCCTCTATCTTGAACCTTTTCAAAATTTCTTCTCGCACCCATCTGTGAGCTTGTCATCCTCTATAGGCTTTCATCTTCAACCTTGTAGCAAAGGTTAAGATCTTCATCACTCTAGGTGCTCTTCAAGCTCCTCATGTATGTGTTATCCCATGGGTGCCTTCTGAGCTCGTACAAGGCCTTCTTTAATTTGCACACATGAGTCTTCCTATCATGTGTCTTAACTTCTAGCGGCTGCAAATGTCTCCTCGTAGTCTATGCCATCTTTCCGTGAGTAACCTCGTGCTACGAATCTTTCCTTGTATCCCACGATGTTTCCATCTACTGTATGATGGAACTTGCAGATACCGCATCCTAGACATCATTCTTCTTGAACTGGTACTCTCCTTCCCTTTCTTCTTGGTTACTTCTTCATAGCTGGAAGAATCTGCATCAATGATGTCACTCAACAATGTCGCATAACTGCAATGTGTCTGAGCCCTCTTCTTTCTTTAAAAGTATCGTCATATTATTCTTCATCTTGGATTATTTCTCGAACTGTCATCACTTGTTCTTCGGAACAAGTCTCGTCCTTCTTTTTTTGTAGGCGATTGTACGCAATCTTTCTTACAAGTCAAATGCACCAATTGTGTGGTTAGAAACATTTCATAAGGCATATTCATGACGGCAAATTCTTATGCATAAAGATATAATCATGCAACTATTTTAGCCAATACAACATTCATCCATATCTCAGGGAAACTTTCTAGATGTCTTCCATCTCTACCATGACATCATTGAGATTGTGCACTAATCCAATATGTCAGCAAAGAGGTTTCATTCTAGATAAGTAGCAATGGAGAGTTGTATAGCACCATGAGCTACTTACCCATCACATGCATATTAGTAGTATCCTGTCATTAATGCAAACATTCTATCATGCATAACACATCAATTGAATATAAACAAATGCATAACAAAACAATATCATGAAATGACAA
Organism: Pseudotsuga menziesii; assembly: GCA_001517045.1. Classification (NCBI taxonomy): domain Eukaryota; kingdom Viridiplantae; phylum Streptophyta; class Pinopsida; order Pinales; family Pinaceae; genus Pseudotsuga; species Pseudotsuga menziesii. Next base: position 1,097,856 of record LPNX010435869.1, on the reverse strand, counting down.
TTGAATACTTATCTTTATTTGTTTCGTGGATAGACTCCTTCTTTCAGCTTCATCATCTTCTTCATTCATAACAGCACCATTTCTTATCCAAATGCTAAGATGGATAAGAGGTTCTTCAAGAATTGAGTCCTTCATATTCCTCATCGCTTGAGGGATCTTCTTTGAATCGTGAGAGCTAGATCTTCAGTTGCTCCCATCTTCTTTTCTCTTGTTATGAGTCGAGCTTCATCTTGTGTGCACTCTTCCCAGAGTCTGCTGAAAATAATCACTTCCTTCTGGCACACATTCCTCGAATGAATGAATCCCATGATCCTGGGAGGCCATTCAAGGTGGTTATCACAATTTTCTGCATTCTCTACTTCTTCATCCACTGCTTCAAGTTGTTCTTTCATTTGAGAGACCCTTGTAAAGTATGACTGTATGGTCTCTGCATTCTGGATCTTTACATTCTTCAACTGGTTTCTCAAAGTCATCTTTCAATTTATGTTCTTCCCTTCAAATAGCTTGGTCAAGGAATCAAGCATCTCTTTAGGTGTCTTTAGGGAAGACACTTGTGGTATAAGGTGATCATTTATTGAATCGACAATGATCTTCTTGGCCTACCAAGTTCTTCTTGTGTAAGGCTTTAGCCTCCTCTCCCTCTGGAACTGGAACCTCTCCACTTATGTAGGTGTCCAATTCATTTTCTTCAAGAACCAGTGAAAAATTATACTTCCATGCTCGGAAGTTTTCAGCTTCACCAAGCTTGTCATCAAGCTGGTGTGATAGGTCATTTTGAAATGAGAACCTCAAATGTAAATAGCAAAAGATTAGATCTTACTGATTTGAGGTGTCCATCTTGGTTCCGGATCTGGCTAATCTAGGGTTTGTCAGAGAAACCATAATTTTCAAAACTTGGAATCTTGCAGATCTGATTAGATAGAAAGATGGGCCTCCTCAAGGCGAGTTGTCCAATGTACTCCTTTTCTGAAAACAGTGGAGGGAAGCTCCCAGAATAGGAAGCCCTAGTTTTCCAATTTCTTCTGCAGAAATGTCTGATATTGTTTCTGCAGTATCTCCAAAAGTACTGCTCTTCTGTGTCTGAAATTTCGTAATAAGGTAGCCTCATCTGTCCTCTTTCCACCACCACAGTTTTGAGCAGAATTGGTTTCACCAATTGGGACTTATGATAGTTTTCCCAAGGTGACTTATTTTAGGACTGTTCAGCATGGCAAACGTTTACAGACTGCCATGTGTCATTGTTTCATCTTCGGGGTCTGAAACTTTTACCACAGACAATACAGTCTGTGCTCTATCTGGAACATCTTGCGAAATTTCATTTGGACATTCGTAGCCCGAGATATAACAATTCTCCCTAGGTGTCCTGTTTAGGGATGAATCCTGGGAGAGGCAAGAACCCTCATTTGGAGGAATCATATCTCCGAGGATATAGCGAATCTGAGGCTGAAAGTTTTACACAGGGTACATCAGGATTTTATCTTCGGCCTATGAAAATTTTGGCTGCTAAGCCTTCTTCAATCTCGAGATATAGCGAGTGTACCAAAACTACCAGTTTTATTATTTTAGGGTTTTTCAAGCCCGGGGTAAAACTAGGGTTTGACTTTCCTGGAGTTTTACTCAACCAAAAACTTCGACCTTGGTCTCTAAACTTCAATTTTGATGAGGAGAGCAATCATATGCTAGGCTCACTCAAAAATTCCTCTTCTGTAAAAAGCCCTAATTTCCCGCAGTAGTGACAGGTCAAAAACTGAAAATGCCCGGAATCAAATCATGCTTCGACAAAAAGATGCGCTCTTCAATGGAGAGTTACCCTAGCCTCCTTTTTCTGATGATCTGTTGAGAGAGACCCAAAAAGTAAGAAGCCCTAGCTTCTGCAGCTGCACAGTGTCTTCTTCTCATGTTAGCTCTGATACCATGTTAGATTTTTATCATTTAAGCAATATGATCTTAGGATCTTATCTGAGAGAATAACATGCACAACAATCAATCACAAGAGACAATAGACAAAGATTTTCCTCGAGGAAACCATAAAGAAGAGAACCCTGCAACTTTCTCAGAGATAGAATGAGCACCAATGGCAACAGTAAAACCCAAAGACAAAAAGATAATCTCCAACAGTTGTTCTCTCTCTCACTTGAGCGAGCTTCTCTTCTCTCACCTATGCGCTATAGCTGGGTGAGTGTGTGTTACAAATAGAGAGGCTCACTCTCTATTTATACTAGTTTCCGACTTGACAATTACTTACCAGGGCCGACTTCTCTAGGAGAGTCTAATAACCCTAGTGCCCCACAACTGTGGGGACTTTGCCCCCTGATCAACAAGGAGGGTTAACCTCTATGACTTTACACGACTTGATTACATTAATGATTCTCCCGATAGGAACATCGGGTACCAATGAAATACAATATATGCAATATACAAGTGAATACATTCCGAAGTTATAAATACATCAACAACTCGAACTAGCAGTCCTAACACAATTAGGTTGTGTGGACCAAGGATAGTGTAGGCAAGCTTGAGAGAGAGTTAAACCCAATTCACCACAGTCTAAACTCTCAACACTTCGGTTAACTCCAAAACCCAGGGGGAGACACTAATCAATGAAAGATACCTGCAACCACCAACAAACCACAAAACCTTAATAGTTATGATCAGTGCTTTGTCAAAGTCAAACAATATTAAACAAGACACAATAATCATACAATAATGGAGTTTTTCAATTTATCACAAAACTCAATAAATGCCACACCTTTCAAGGCAATTTCATGCTTCCATAGACAATGTCACACTTCCCAAGGCAATCACTCCAAAAAGTGTGTCCTCAAGAAAAAGGGGGCTATTGGACTAGGGCGCAGTTGTAGGTCAAGTCAAAAATACCAAAGACCCTCTAATTCACCAATTACAAGGGTTTCATGTATCCCAATCACTTGCTCAAAAGAGGATACCCTCTAGGGTTTGTGGATAAAACCCTAGGGAGAAATTTTAGGGTGGACCAAAAAAACAAATTCAAAGCTAAAACTTCACTATTTTAAATTTCTAGGAAAAACTAGGGTTTTCCAACAATATTATATTTTTATGTATTTTTTGCATTAAATAAAAACATGTAAAATTTTGATAAAAAGAGAGAGAGTTGAAGGATAGGGTATTAGATTATTGTCTCAAACCCTAGGGATATGAGAGATCGAGGCTAACGTCCCTCCTCTTAAGATGGTATCCAATACTTGCAACTAGGGCTAAGTAGCAACCTCAAGGGTTAGGTAGTGAAACCCTAATTAGGGAAAATAGAGAAGTCCATGACCCAATAAAACAATGGAGCGCTCCTTGGAAGGATGGTCTCCTCAACCAAGTTGATAAAATGCTAGCATAAAAACCCTAACTCAGTCCAAAGCACTTCAAAAGCAACGTTAAACTAGGGTTAAGAGATAAACTTACCAACATTACTCAAGAATGAGCAAGGAAGTGCACCTTAGGTCACCCATGAGCATGAGTGATTACAACTAGTCTTGGGATCAACTTGTCATGTGCAAAATCAAACCCTAGAACACTTTCCATTCATACTTCAAGCAAAAATAATCATCCCAAGAGAAGCACACACTAGCTCAATAGCTCCAATAAACCAAGAGAAAAAAAGAAGTTTCATGTTTGAACCTTTGGCTATGTTTTACAAATGAGGCGAGGTTGACTTATTTATATGAGACAACCCTCAACCTTTTACAAATTCAAGCCTACAAGGTTAATGACAAATTATAAAATTTTAGGTTTGTACAACCACATGTTGGGGACTAAACCACATAATGACATAAATAACTATAAAAATGTGCTATTAGGGCCCACCAAGTGCAAGGTGAGCCAACAAAAGGACATCGTGCCACAACTAACCCCAACTATTGCTTTTCCCCCAATGCCCTCCTTTTTTAACAATGTAGGTTTCTTCTTTAAAGAATGATGTTTATGGATCTAAAAACCAAGAGGAGGGCTTTCGCATCAAAACAATAGGTCCAAGTGGGAAAATTGAGGTGTGCTAAAACAGATATGACAACCCTTACACACGCAATCACCTCTACAAAGCAAAATATGAGTGTTGCCATGTGTCCTAATGATTTGTCTCAAGGGCACCAAACACCCATCCAAAGGGTAGTCAGCAGATTCACAAGGGCAGTACCTCCTTGAGGTGGAAACCAAGGGTACCTGCCATGACCTGACAAAGGGTGTTTAGTCCCAAAATCAACACTATACACAATATAGCAAAGAACTTGGCCTTTACAATTGAAAAGAAACCCCTCACTTTGGTACATATAGAAGGAACACTTCAGACACTTTGAGGCGTAAGAGGGGCGATTGTAGTCTGTAGAATGCAGATCTGAACATGCAAAGAACAAAAACAAAAATCTGAACATGCAAATAATAGAAAACAAGAAAATCTAATGAGAAACAAAGACTATGGCAAGCTGGCAACATGTTTAAACATTAAAGTTTAATCGTTTACCTCCTCTAGGCAACTCTAAACCAGTCTCCAACAATTCAGACTCCAAGCACCAAGCTCCAACTCCTCCAAGGCTCCAAGCTTGTTGACACTTGACAGTTGATTGTCCTATCAATGGTCAGTCCCTCACTGTTCAAGAATGTTGCAGCGCTGCTCCAAGCTCACAATGATGGATTGAGAGAGGTGTGAGTGAAATAGAGGGGGCGGGGGAGTTTTCAATAAATAGCTTTAGGGTTAGGTTAGATTAGGGAAAAATTAGAAGAAAAAAAACCCAAAAATTTGAGTAATTGCTTGTTCATGGCCCCACACATGCTGGCCCAGACAACTCGATCGATTTATGTCATGACTCGACCGATTTGACCAGTTCCGTACCGAATCGATCACCCGAACCAATTCAAGGGCCGAGTTGGATCAATTTAGCTCCTGCTCAATGAAATCGATCGATTCTGATTCCAATCAAACCAAAACTATGATTTACATTGAGACATGCAAGATATTTACAGCTTTGTTGAGAGTGGTGTGTGTCAACATTTAGTGTTTGTTTATGTAATGGTACATTGGACAAAGATGTCGTATTGGGAACATTAAATATGAAGTCTATCCAGCATTTAGTGTTTGTGTGCATTGAATTGGAGGAAGCTAATATTTTGCAAACGGCCCTCTTTCCGGTCACAAATGTGATAAGAATCCGGTAGAAATTTCAAGCATGACCAGAGTTCTGCCATGATCCAAGATCCTTGCATGGTGGAACAATGCCCTTCGTGATTTTCCCCATTCTAGATCAACCAAGATCATCAAAAATTTAATCAGTCTTCCAAATCCAGATCGATCGTAACTAGAGAGAAGTTTGCTACAGGATTAGATGACTCCCATTGAAATGAGGTCTATCAACATTGTGTGGGTGTGTGATGGTAAATTTAATTTAGATAGTTTATTTAATGCATTAAATATTGGGTGTATCAACATTTTTGTGCAATGGTGAATTGAAGATAGCCCAATGGTATTGAGACTAGCAGTGGGGAACAAGGACTTTCATACTCGTGCACAAGGTTCAAACCTCACAGACTTCACCGGATACCTTGACTAGGTGGTTGTGGCATCTTTGGGTTGCATGGGAGGCATTGAACTTATAACACAGGTAGGTCATAAACCATGTGCATTGAATATGAACACCAGCATAAACCAATCTAAATCTTCAAGATACATATCTTGAGTACACAAAAACTGCTGAGTTAACAAATAGTGCATTGAATATGAACACCAGCATAAACCCATCTAAATCTTCAAGATACGTATCTTGAGTTATCAAATAGTAAAACACTAGATATGCAACCTCAGACTTAGATTTGCATCGACCTGTGCTAGCTATGCATTTATAACAAATATACAAACATATCCTCAGATTGATTTGCTGAAAATAGATGGCAAAACTAGTACCTTCAATAGGGTGGCTGCAGGGAACCGAGATTCAAATTCCTCCTCGCACTCTTTGCTCAGGGTAGCTCCACCACAGATAACAGTATTGATTGAACTCAAATCATATTTCCTTGAAATATCTGTCTTAATCAGTGCCAATAGAATTGGAGGCACTAGCGGCAAATCGGTTATTCTGTACTTCTGAACCGACAGAAGCATCTCCCTCAGATCAAACTTAGACATCACAACAACCGTGGATCCGGCTCCAAGCAACCCACAAGCAAAAACCACGAGCCCATATATATGAAACATGGGTATCGTGCACAGGTATGTGCTTTTATCATACTGTGTTCCACGATATTCACTACTCAATCTGTAGCGGTTTAGAAACATACAAATCGCAGAAATGAGATTTCTGTGCGTTGAAATGACCCCCTTGCTCGTTCCAGTAGTCCCGGAAGAATAAAGCAGCGTGGCAGTATCGTCTTGCCGGATTTTCACAGCGGCGGCGTGGGCAGGATTCGAAACCATGAGCTCGTGCAGAGTAGAGATGCAGTACCGGCCTTTTTGGGAGGGTAACTCAGAAGAAGTAATGAGCACAACCGGCAACTGGGTGGCCGCCAATTTGTCTGCCAAAAATGGCGTGGCGAAGGCCAACACGGCGGTGGAATCTGTCGTCTGCTTCGATATCTCCGCCGCCGTATTTAGCGGATTCATTGTCGTGACGATGGCTCCGATGGACATGATCGCCATACAGATTATGGGAAAATGGATTGAATTCGGGGAGAGGAGCAGGACGACGTCGGATTTTCTGATGCCGAGGCCGGCTAAACCGGCGGCGAGAGATCTCACGCTCCGCCATAGTTGGGGATAGGTGATTGTTTCCCCGGTGGTGGAGTCGATGAGGGCAATTTGGCCATTATGGGGACATGAAGAAACGAAGGTAGGGAGATCCAGGTATTCGTCTCGTGGGAAATTTACTGGTTTTCGCTTGCTGTAGTACGTGCAGTTGGAATTGCAGTATCCGCTGCTGGGATCGATCTCGAGACCCATTGCTGTGTGAAAATTTGAATCAACAGGGATGGAGAAAAGATGGAAATGAAGCTGATGTGGTGGTGGTGAATTTTCTGTAAATTAAGTGTATGTGTTTTGAGATTCAGCAATGTGACACTCCACCCACCCATCATCGTCAAGGAACTACGATCGGGAACTAGTGAGCAGATCGCAGAAATAGCCGGGACCTATTTGCCCGATCATTTGCACCGATCGGACGACGTTACGTGACCGGTCACGCGCGGCCCGATCGGTGGAAATGGTCGGTTCACTAGTTTACTCCCGCAGAAATATGTCGAGAGTTAAAAACGCTTTTTTTTTTTTATTTTTTTTTTACACCTTTTGGTGACATAGTGCTAAAAAGGGTAATGGCAGAGTTTACCTGTGGAACTTTGCTCGAGTTTTTTTCCCTTTCAAACTAACTTAAAAGCTTGAAAAATGGAAGAGTTCTAAATCGATCGAATATCTGTTTTTATTGAATTGCTGGATTCTGACTAAAAAGTGAAAAATATTGTATTTTTAAACAGCTCAAACTATATAGGTAGTTAAATAATTTTAGTAATTATAGATTATTGTATTATTAATGCTCTAATCATTAATCATTTATATAAAAATAGATTTTGTTTAGTCTTAAATTAATTTTATCTTAAACATTTTACATTATTTCAGCTTCAAGATATGTGATCCCTTTCTTGATATATCTAGCATTAATCAAATCTATATATATATGGGAATGTCTATGTTACATAACTTAGGTTCCTCGTTACATCTTTCCCATTAACCATTACATGTTTAAAAATATATATTTTTATTTATATAATCACTATTTTTTTTAATTTACAAAGTTTAGAGTGGTTTCTTTGATGATGGGTGTAGCGTCAATTCAAAACACTAAAATGTTTTAAAACACATTCACAATTAAATTTTAGAAATTGACCACAAATATGATTTAACAACTTATATAAAATAAAAATGGGGTAGAGGGTAGGAGCCAATGGTGGGATTTAAAGTTGGCCACCACCTCAAAAGAGGTTTATCTCTAGGTGACATAGTTAACCAAGCTTACTGGGTAGTGGTGTGGAGGGTTTCTCTTGATCATAAAAAAAATTAAAAAATATACATTAGACTAAATTGGTCTTAACCAATCCTCTGATCTCTAATATCTTAACATTGTTGGTGTATGTGGTGTAGTGACACATATTGTTGTTGTATATGTGGCATAATTACACATATCACAATGGTGCATATTCTTGGTCATATGAAATATTATTGATATAGATGACATATGACACAATATATGTGTTAATTGCACATATCATAATGGTGCATGTTCTTGGTCATATGAGATATTATTGATATAGATAACATATTGGCACATGACTATGTGGTTTATATGGCGGAGAACTATGCTCGCCTTAGATTAGGATATATTTAATATTTATGACACAAACTTGTACAATATTTTGTGGATGTGTATGTCATCAAATCTTATACTACACCATTAAAGGATAAAGATGAATTTAGCTATAAATAGCACCTTAATATGAATAATGACCCACCATAGATTTTTTAGTTAAAAAAAAAACATTTCTCCTTAATATGAATGATGACCCACTATAGATTTTTAAGTTAAGGAAAACATTTTGTATGATATACAATCAATTCCTACCATCACACTATTAAATAATGATGGAGACAAACCTAACACTTTGTTATGAATGAATGATGACTAATCATAAATCCGTAAGCTAAGGAGAACCATTTGTATGAACCTGTATCATCAATTCCTACACTAACATTATTAAATGATGGAGTCAAACTTAACCATAAATTAACCAATCGTATATTGTTGAAATAGGAATAACTTATATATTTTTCATAAATATATGTTTCTCATGCTATTTTGTGTGATAACGGATATTAAATGATGAAGGGAAACCTAACACTTTGTTATAAATGGATGGTGACTAATCATAAATTCCTAAGGAAAGGAGAACCATGTGCATAAACCTATATGATCAATTCCTACACTAAGTGTACCATCAATTCCTACACTAACATTATTAAATGATGAAATCAAACTTAACCATAAATTTAATCATATATTGTTGAAATAGAAATAACTTATATGTTTCTCGTGAATATGTATAAAATGTTTATATGCTTCTCATGTTATTTTGTGTGACAGTGGCCATCACTTCATGAAGCTTATATTGTGACCTAAATGGATGGATTTTTATTTATGGGTTGAAGTAACTCATGTGGAAAAATGATATTGGAGAATATTTTATATAAATATTTTTTTAAAGAAATGATAATATCAATTAGTATATATATATTTTTAAGAAATATTAGAATGAGTGGGCCTAATGGTTAAGAGCATGTGTTTCTTCTTTGTCTTGTAACAGGTAACTTGAGATATACTTATATAGTATTTTTTTTGGGAAGATGTTACTTTTAACTATATAATGTAAGTTCCACAATGAATGAAACGTCTAACACTCATACCTATATTTAGGATATAATTGTGAAATGCTATATACTTTTACAAATCTCCCAAATTAAATATATAATTTTAAGTATTTAACTTAAACTTTTATATATTTTACTGGTTGATTTAAATATATCCTAACTACAGGTATGGGTGTTATTTTACTGTGAGGATCAATATAATTTTTGGAAGGATTGAACAAATTAAATTGTAAAACAATAAATAAGTTAATACCTAACTTATATGACATAATTAAAAGCAGCAACTTCCCAAAAGATATTAAAGAAATAGAAATAAGTAAAATAATATTAAAAAAATAAAAATCAAAACCATATAATAAAAAAAAGTTGAAAACTAAAACTTTGTTAAAAATTAAGAAATAAAAAATTGTTAAATAATTAAATTATTTAATACTGTAGATGGAATGAAAAAGTAAAACAATATTAAATTGTTAAATTATATACTTAAAAAAATATTGAGTGACAAATAGATAAAATTATATAAATTAATAAAGTTATAATGTAAGAGATATAAAATTGTTAGTATGTAGATTATTAAGGTTAAATAGGTGAACAAGGTTGAAATTTGACCCATATATATATATATAATATTGCTTTGACATTTAAATCTTAATTTTAGTCTTAATAATAATAGTTGATTTATTTTAAAATAACATTTATAATAACTATATGAAATATAGAAATCTCATATATTGCCTCACATAATATAAAAATAAAAAGCATAAAAAAACATAATGATTAAACCAAGCAGACACATAATGGTAAAGAAGACCTTTATCTTAGAGCAATACAATGGGTCATTATCATGGGCCATCAAATACCATGAGCCCCAAAAACCATGATCTAGTCAAAGTTTACGTAACAAAAGGAGAGACAAGAAGACNGTAATATAAAGAGAATGTGTGTGTGTGTGTGTGTGTGTGTGTGTGTGTGTGTGTGTGTGTGTGTGTGTGTTGTGGTTCACGAACCCCCAGCAGGGGGCTACATCCACAGGAAGAAATCACAGGGGCTCCACACGAAGGGGTTGCACCCCGTTCGCTTTGATTATGGAGTTAACCCGATGGGGACATCCAATGAGGCCTTTATATAACAAGTATAGCCACCTAGGGATTTGACCCTGAGACCTTCTGCTCACAACTTACAGCAGTCAACGACTTGAGCTAGCCCACACACACACACACATTTAATAACTAATATATGTGTGTGTGTTCATTAATGACATTTAATTTTATGAAGTGATAGTATTTTGACATGTAAAATGGAAAATGACGACTATTTACCCGTCAAATTTCAAAACTATGTGAGAATAGGTCGATGAACGTAAGCAATTTATAGGTCAAGTGATAAGTTGCATTGATTTTAATGATTATTTTCTTTAATCTAGGTTTTAGTTATAATGTATTCTATCATTTGTTGCATTGATTTTTGTGAATCCATAGAGGATTTCATTCTAAGTTGCATTGATTTCAATGAATTTAAGTTAAAATAGGTCATCAATTATTAAAAAAAACAGAATTCACCCCCACTACACTGAAGGGACAAAAGAAAAATAGGAATCATGTTCTGCACTTGAAACATCAATAACAAAAAATGGCTACTGTGGATTTTCCGAGACACAAACCCGAAAATAAAAATACTTAATAATACTTAATAATGTAAGCAGAATAAAGGGTCGCAACTCAAATTCATGTGTGTTTTAATATAATAATTTTAGTTTTAAAAATACAATGTGTGTTTTAGATTTCATTGACTTTAGTAACTTCACTCTCTGATATTAGGTTTAAGTTACAATGAAATTTATTGTTTGTCGCATTGATATCAGTGATTCCTCCCTTTGCATCATTGATATCAATGTAACAAACAATAAAATTCATTGTAACTTGAACCTAATTTCGGAGAGTGGAATCACAACTAATCCAAAACAATTTCAATGCATTGCATAACATGATGTAATGTGACAACATCACTAAAAATCCAAAGAAATTTGATTGCATTGATTTCAATGACTCCACTCTAATATTATGTTTACGTTACAATGAAAATCCAAAGCAATATGATTTCACTTAGATTGTATTCATATTAGTGACTCCACTCTCTGATATTAAGTTTAATTTACAGTGAATTTTATGGTTTGTTGTGTTGATATCAATGGTTTAAAGTGAGGAATCATTGATATCAATGCAACAAACAGTAAAATTCACTATAACTTAAACATAATATCAAAGAGTGGATTCAATACTAATCTAAAGCAATTTGAATGTATTGACATAACGTGATGTAAGGAGACAAATCACTAAAAAAGCCAAAGCAATTTGATTGCATTGATTTCAGTGAATTCACTCCCTAATAATAGTTTTAAGTTACAATGCATATTACTTTTGTTGCATTGACATTAGTGATTCATCTCTTTAAATCATTGATATCAATGCAACAAATGTAAAAGTCAATATATAACTTAAACCTAATATTAGAGTGTGAAGTCACAGGTAATCCAAGTGAAATCAAATTGCTTTGTATTTTCAAGATACTTGAATTATTTTATTGTTTGTTGCATTGATAGTAGTAATTCCTCTCTTTAAATCACTGATATCAATGCAATGAACACAGAAAATTTAAAAATATTTAAGCCGACGTGTATATAAACATAATAAAATTATAGTATGATATTAGTGATTCCTCTCTTTGAATCACTGATATCAATGCAATAATAGTAAAATTTATTGAAATTGTTGTCATCACTCTGTCATCCTAATATTAGAGAGTGGAGTCACTAATAATCCAAGTGAAATCAAATTGGTTTGGATTTTCAGGGTGCGTGGATAATTTTATTGTTTATTGCATTGATATCAATGATTCCTCTCTTTGAATCATTGATACCAACAGTGACTCCACTCTCTAATATTAGGTTTAAGTAATAGTGAATTTTACATACATAATGATTATCATCTTTGAATTTCCTGTGACTGCCCTAGACTGCAACCAACCTAGATCCATCATAACTCTGTATCTACATGTGTCGAGAGGGATCAAATCCCTCGAGGTGGAAACCTCTCCAACTAGAGATGTATATTAAAAAAAGTTTGCAGATCAATGGATTCGATCCCTCTCGGCACATGGTAGATCCGAAATTTAGATGGATCTAGGTTGATATTCAAACAATGTCTCTTGTCAATGTGAACATTCTTAATTTATTGATTTCTTTAGTTGCATAAATTTGATGAAAAATGTAATCATTTTTAACACATTTTTTTGTTATGAAGTGTTAATTAATTTATTAATGTCAATTAAAATTGGAGGAGCCAAAACATTTGACCTTTTTGCAATTTGTTTTTTTTTTAATCCAGATTATGTGTTGTTCAAATCATGTTTTAGAAACCATAAATGGATTCTGTAACAAATATAAATAATAAATAATAAATAAAATTGCAAATAAGTAATAAATAATAAAAACATAAAGGAGTGACTACTCATATTTAATGGCCAAACCATATTCACAGGAGTCCAAACCATTTGTAAGATCATCATTCAATTTTTAAGTATATAATATTTTAGAGCTGGAGGTTTAAAAAGGTGGCTTTCTTAAAAGGAAAAAAAAAGTTAAAAAAAAAACTTGTGAAAAAAAAAACAAGAAAGAAAGCATTTGAAAAAAAAAGGACAAGTAAGACCACACATGGTTTATAAAACTACATGCGGTTTTTTCGTAAGTGTGAGACATCATGAAAATTTCATTATTTTAATAATAAATATTATTAATATTAAATATTATTATTATTAACCTTAATATTAAAAATACAAATAATTGTTAAATATAGTAATTGTTAATTATTATATTTAAATTGAGTGGCCACAAGCAAAAATTCAACATTGCACAAGAAATATGTCTGAAATGAAGGATCGACTCGACAAATTGGAAAAATAAGCTTGGGACTCAAAAATTATTGAAGGTTTAAACTCTAGACTTGATCAATTTGAAGCAGAATTACGAGAAGGAAAAGAAGAGCTATCACGACATGTGCAATATGAAGTTGTTGGAGTAGTCTCATGGGAAATGAGGAAGGAAAGAGATGAAATGAAAATATACTTTGAAGAAGGGATAGATAAAATCATGCAGTTCTTCAAATATAGAGATGCCTCTAAAAATGTCGACTTGCCGAAGGGAGACCACTCAAATCGCAATTCAGCTTAAACCAATAATCATCAATCAAACTCCTCCAAAGTGGAAATTCCAGAAGACCATTAGTACAATCATAAAAAATCATATTGGGCTGCAATGCAATCAATGGGGGGCTACCCAATGAAACCCAAATTGGAATTATCCAAATTCAATGGAGAGGCGAAACTAAGTGTTGCATGAATCAATAAAGCAGAGGAATTCTATTGCATTTTCAAAATTTTATCTGATGATGAAGTGGTTAAATACGTCCCCATGCAGCTCGAAGGTCGGACATATAACTGGTACATGTGGTGGAAGAAGACGATAAACATATGTGCTTACAGCTGGGACACATTTAAAAATGATTTTTTAAACGATTTGAAGATGTGACAAAGAAAGACTTTTTTGCAAAAAATACTATGTTACAGCAAAAAGGCGACGTGGAAGAATACACATACGAATGGGAAGCCTTAGCGAAACGAGTACCAGAATTAACAAATGGTTAGCATCTCCAAACGTATGTCTCTAATATTAAACCTTACATAAGAGAATATTTAGAATTGCATAACGTATCCAATCTAGATAAGGCCTCGCATAAGGAAAAAATTAATGAGGTGAAGTTTAAAAGATCAAGGCAAGGGAACCTTGACAAAGGATATATGCAACATGATATAGATATTGCAAAGATATATGGTCACCTGGTCATCACTACAACAAATCTCAGTCATATGGCTATGAATTCAAAAAAGGTTCAAAAACATCGACCAACCGCTCCAATAGTGACAGTAAAAAAAGAAGAAAAATTGTCATCGATGCGGTGAAGATTGGGTTCCAGGATACAAATGCATAACCAATCATACAACACATTGTAAAATCATAAACGGGAGAGAAGTACAGGTATCAGCTGAAGAAGATACTTCCAATTCAGATGAAGACACAAGCCCATCTAAAGTTTCAATAATGACCATTACAAGTGTTAAACAAACTTGTAAAGAAGAAGATCTAGCGACTATTAAGAAGGTTAACACCCAACAATAGGAAAGCCAACCACTCACAAAAAATATACCCCACCTCATTTGAGAAGTCATGACAACTTAAAATATGAACAACTACTACCTCGAGTAACATAATTAAGGAAGTCAGAACCAAAGACATTACAACTTACTGGGACAATTAAGAATAAGGACATCACAATTTTGGTTGATTTTGGAAGTACCCATAATGTGATTGATATCAACAAGGAAAAAAAGCTAAATCTTTTTGTGTTCCCTGTAAAAGGACTTAAATCCTAAACCATCGCTGATCAACACATCGAAGAAGTGGGAAAATGTCATAAGGTTGCAGTGCAGATACAAAACTTAAACTTGCAGCATGATTGTTATGTTGTACTTCTCAAGGAAGCAGCCTTGATATTAGGTGCTAACTGGTTAACATCATTGGGAACGTACTCTACCAAGTTTACAAAACCAAAGAATGGAATTTAGATGGAAAGGAACTAAGCATCGACTGTATGGCTCAGAAGCTTCTAGACCTAAGAAAAAGGAGTCACGACATGAAAATGATCTAGATCATCATCAAATAAAAGAGATAAGTCCAAAGTGCACATATCACATCAGCATCCATAAAGATCTAGAATAAAAGAAAAACACCAAATTCAGCTTTGAGGACAAAACTTCCCTTAAAGAGGGTGGCGATGTAACAAATACAAAGAATAAAGAATAAATAAAATTGCAAATAAATATTAAATAATAAAAACATAATTATATTTAACAAGAGGATGTGACTCCTCATATTTAATGGCTAAACCATTTGTAAGATCATCATTCAATTTTTGCATATATAATATTTTAGAGGTGGATTATCTCTCTGAGTAAACCTCGGATTTGGGTTATTACATATTCAGTGCCCTCAAATATCTTGAGTGCACCAGCTTAAGCAAATTTAAACACTTTTTTTTATATCTCAATTTTTTTACGAATTTGTGTCCAAAAACGTTGTCAGTAATAGGTGAAATCATTAGCATTTATGCTAAGGCATTAATTGGATTTTTTCAAAGCTTTTCATCATAAAAATGCGTCATGATATATAAAATTCTAACTGAAATTAATCCCTTCAAATTTGAACACTTACCATGAGTATGCACTGAAAAGGCATCACGAATATATACAGTTCTTATTGAAGTCAATCCCTTCAAATTTGAACACTTGTCGTGAATATGCACTAAGTAAGCCCTTCCAATTTGAACACTTGGCCCATGAGTATGCATTAATTTAGAATCATTGTGAGAAAATTAGGAAGTTGGGCCCATGAGTATACATTAGTTTAGAATTAATGTGAGAAAAATAGGAAGCCTTTCCTTTTATAAAATATGATCATTTGGGGGAACTAGTAGAGAGAGGCAAGTGTTGTTAATGGTTTTGTGTCCAGATTTGGATGATGGACGGATTTCATGAGAGCTTCGTTAATGTAGGTGATACTCCGCAGTCAGGGAAAATAAATTGCATCACATGCGAGCGTAGTCTAGATCTAATCATTGAGACGCTAAAACCTCCTTTTCCTAATCATTCCAAAAAAATAAAACGTCAACCTAAATAGATTTGGGATGCGTCTAACTATGCAACGTTTTGGCCTAATTTGGAAATAAATTCATGGAAATAAATTCAATGATTCAATTGAATCTTAAAAAGAAAGTGATTTGGTCCAATATAAGTAGTCCAAAATGTAAATTCTATTATTCAATTGAATCTTAAAAAGAAGTGATTTGGCCCAATGAAAGTAGTCCAAAATGTCACGTAACTATACAACTCGATATATTTGATCTTGATCGAAAGTGTGATGCAAATCCCTATATTTGAGTTGGTGAGAATCTTGTCCCGTACTTCTGTTGTGAGATGTCAAAAACTAGCAACCTATAAATGTTGTTGGATTAAAACTAAAACTTGACAATGGAGCTGGAAATACAGATCAAATACTGCACAGGAGATGGGCAAAGGAACGGGTGAAACTTCGAGGAGCTAAGAGAGTTGTGGTGATGCACTACCACAGAAGGAAATTGCTCAATATGAATGCACTCTTTGAAGAAATGAGACTAAAACCCAAAGTCATATCAATGGCATGATAAGCTACAATACTCTTGGCACTTTTGATTGGATGAGTTAAATAAACCCTAGATAAAAGGAGAAGAATTATAGATCAACCACTAAATAATTGTTAAAAAATGTAACTTTGGAATATATTCTATTGTATTTTTATTATTCCTCCTCCAAGAGATGTCCTTGATGTAATTGGTCATGTAAAAGTCTTGAGGTAAAACCTACGTTCTAAGTCGGGTCAATAGTACCAACAAGAATGTTATATAAATCTTATTTTGATTCTCCCTAAGTATGCCGGCCCCATTTTAGAGCAACAAGCCGACCTAGTTAAGTCAAGATGTCACTCACTTGATTAGTATAAATAGATGAGGTGCCTCCCTCATTTAGACACATCTCTCACATAAGTAAGAGCACAAGAGAGAGAGTGAGGAGGTTCGATGGAGAGAGAAAGTTGATGGTATTCTTCTTGGGGTTGTTCACCGTACTTTGTTGAATTCTATATTGAGGAAGTTTTATTGGGTTTTCTCTCCTAAGAGGGTTTCCTAGGATAAATCTTTGTGTTCTTTTGTCTTGTTGTGCTTCTCTTTCTTTCAGTGATCATATTGCATATGGTTATGATGTTATGATGATAAATGTATAAATTTATTGTATAACCATTAAAAAATTAACATGGTATCTGGTATACCTTGAAACAAGTCTTTGTGCAATTCTGGCATTGCTACAACTGCAGCTGCTGGAGATTAGGGCTTCATGCTTGAAACCCTAGAAAGCAAAATCTAGTCATTCGAGAATTTTCGCTATAACTAAATTTTTGTGAAGTATCATGAGCTGAAAGTAGGATATGCCAAAGTTGATATGTTGATATACCTTGCATATGAGTTTCAGCTTAATATTCTCTATAATCTAGGAGATATGATCCCTCCAAAACAAGGTTCTAGCCTCTTCCATAATTTAGTCTTAAATAGATGACCTAGGGATAAATGTTATATCTCAGGATAGGAAGATCCAAATCAAGTTTTGTAAGATGTTCCATAAATGGCACAGAATTTGGTTTCTCTGGTGTGAGTTTCAAAACCAGAAGTTGAAACAGTGACATGTGGCATCCCGTACAAGTTCGATATACTGAACAAGTCGATAAACAGGCTACCTTGGGAAAATTAGCATAAGTTCCACTTGGTGAATCCAATATTGGTCTAACCTATGGGGTTGGACAGAAGACATATCAGATTACGTCAGGACGAATTTTAAAACCTTGAGGAGTATAAATTTCGGAGATACATCATAATTAATACCAGAGAATTCAGCAAAAGAAAATTGAAGAAACTAGGGAATCCAATATTTTGCAGTTTTGTCCATAGATTTGGGAAAATGAGTATACTGCTAAACTCACCTTGAGGAGGCGCATATTTCTAGCCAATCATATCTACAAGTCACCAAAGTTGAAAATTTAGGGTTTCTCTATCAAACCCTAGATCCACTAGAACCAGTCTTCCAGAAAAGCTTTGAAGCAAGCATCCAGTTGAAGCAATCTTTTTGGAGCTGAGAACTTCCATACATGGAAGTATAGAGTGCTTCTCATACTAGAAGAGAATGACTTGGAAGACTATGTCAAAAGAGAAGTTGAAAATACAGAGGGAGATGAAGACACAAGAAAAGCATAAGAAGAACTTGGTCAAAATCAAGAGGAATTCTACCAAACATACAAAATAAGTGTTTCTATTTTATTTGAGTTATTAGAATGTTTAGATTATATTGTTCATGCAAGTGTGATTTATGGTAGAATGCATAATGCTAATCATACATTTGAATTTAACCTACATGAAAGATCGTGTGATGAAGACTCACAGAGGAAGATTTAAGAAGACTTCAACCTTTGCCACAAGGTTGAAGAGAAGCAGTCCAATTATCCTACACTTCACATGATGGTATTGTTTCTCACTAAAGATTGTCAGATGGACTTGACATCAAGATGACCTCTGTGACAGAGGAATAAGTATGTTCCAAGAGCTGAAATACATTCCCTAAGAGTGCCATGATGACTTGGACAAGGGTGAGTAATGGAAAATTGTCAGATGGAGTTGACATCAGGATGGACTCCATGACAAAGGAGATAAAGAGGGATGATGCACATCAGGAAGACATTCCTCGAGAGTTCCATGATGACTTGGACAAGGGTGAGTAATGGAAAATTGTCAAATGGAATTGACATCGAGATGGACTCTGTGATGGAGGAGATGAAAAGGGATGATGTACATCAGGCAGACATTCCCCAAGAGTGCCATTATGACTTGGCCAAGGGTGAATGACATATGGACATAACTATGTTGACTTGGTTCTTATTCAATGACTGACACTTCTGACGCCCTATGACGGGGTGTTAAGATCCTCTCATCCTGCGATTGGATGATGAGGTTAGATGGATCACCCTGCGACAGTGTGGTAAGATCCTCTGATCTTATGGCGGGATGATGAGTTTAGATGGAACACCCTGCGACAGGGTGGTAAGATCCTCTCATCCTACAACGGGATGATGAGTTCATATGGGACACTATACAACAGGGTGGTAAGATGCTCTCATCCTGCGATGGGATGATGAGTTTGGATGGAACACCCTACGACGGGGTGGTAAGATCCTCTCGTCATGCGGCGGGATGATGAGTTTAAATAGAACACCCCATGACGGGGTGGTAAGATCCTCTCATCCTACAACAAGATGATGAGTTCAAATGGGAAACCCTGCGACGGGATGGAAATATCCTCTTATCCTATGACGGGATGATGAGTTTAGATGGGACATACTACGACGAGATGGTGAGACACTCTAATACATACTATGATGGGATAGAGCGAGCTCTCGAAATGCTTTTGATCATGATGATGTTGATGATCATGTTTTTTATGATGATGATGTTCTAGCAGCCATATGTTGATGTTGATGATGACGCCTTTGATGATGATGATGTTGATGATTATGCTTTTGATGATGATGTTCCAGGAGTCACATGTTGATGTTGATGATGACGTTATTAATGATGATGATGATGTTCCATGTTGAGGATGATGTTTGATGTTGATGCTAATGATGATGTTCCATATATATGATCTTGGCGTTGTTCCAAAACTTCCTATAATATATAGATTCACTAGTTAGTTGTACATTTGTTGTAGATTATGATGTTGTAGAATACCTTCCTTGTTAAGAGGGAGTGTTAAATAAATGTAACTTCGGAAGATATTCTATTATATTTTTATTATTCCTCCTTCATGAGATGTTCTTGATGTAATTGGTCATGTAAAATCCTTGAGGTAAAACCTCTTTTGTAAGTCAGGTCAATAGTACCCACAAGAATATTATATAAAATTTATTTTGAGTCTCCCTAGGTATGTTGACCCTATTATAGAGAAACAAGCTGACCTAGTTAAGTTAAGATGTCACTCACTTGATGAGTATAAATAGGTGAGGCGCCTCCCTCATTTAGACACATCTCTCACACAAGTAAGTGTGCAAGAGAGAGAGAGTGAGGAGGTTCACTAGAGGAAGGAAGTTGTTGGTCCTATTCTTGGGGTTGTTCACTGTACTTGGTCGAATTCTATATTGAGGAAGTTTTGTTGGGTTTTCTCCCTCAAGAGGGTTTCCAAAGATAAATCTCTATGTTCTTTTGTCTTATTGTGCTTGTCTTTCTTTCAATGATCATATGGCATATGGTTATGATGTTATGATGATAAATGTATACAGTTCTTGTATAACCATTAAAATCTTAACAATAACTATACATATGCTTTAGAAGAGGAGAGTGAAAATGCACACAAGCATGATAGTGAAATTTGCAGGTCGGAATTAATTTTATGGTTTGAGTATGATGCAAAAGGGAGAAGGTTTTTCGTGGGATTAAAAAAGCTATAGAGGATTGTGAGGCCTTTCGTCTTTAGTCACTTAGCCAGGTTTGGGATGAATTTTATTGCTCTAGCGTTCGTGGGGCACTTGGGTAATATGGAATTAGTTGCTACTTCCATAGCTATATCTATGAGCTTTAGTTTCAAAGGATTGGGTTCTTTGAGATAGAAGGGGTATTTGAAATCTTAGTGGTCGATGACAAAGAGTTTCAGGGGGACCTAGTGGAATTCCTGAACATTTTCGAATATGCACCTTCATCTTCTTCTTTTGTGGAATATTTCTCTCACTCTTAGGCTTTCAAAATTTTCAATTTAGAGCACCTCGACGTATTTTTCCCTTGTCCCAAAACTTTGGCTTCTACATCTGATGAACGTTTTCCATCCCAATGGTATGATGCAGTCCGAGTGGAGATGTTTCTCAATAAGCACTTCTGCTGCAAGATTATGAGTCCTTGGATCATAACTAATGATAAATCGAAGGGCTCACAATCTCTCGTAGCAGCATCGAATGCGCTGCTATAGGGTGCAACAATATCAAATGCACTATTGCAGGCTGCATATTTAATGCTTGCAATAGCATTGAATGCAATGCTGCAAAGTGCATATTTAACGCTGGTGGAGACTCCTTTCATGGGCATAATATATGAGGAGATATATCCCATAAGGATTACTTCTGACAAATTTATGAAGCACAATCATTCCCATTCAGTTTCTTCTGTAGGTCCTCTATCCCCTTTCGTGACTCATCTGATAATAGAATTGTGTGAACCCTTGGATAGAGAGTGTCTCCTCATGATGTTTTTAGTTCTCATGTTCCTCCCTTCAAAGATGCCTGTGTAGGTTCCTTATCTTGTCACCATCTTCTCTATGCAACCAATAATTCATACTTTTCCAACCGATGTGGACATTTTGTCAGAGTGCTATAAGCATGTCAAGGTTTCAAACATCAAGTTAGGGCTTGGTAGTGAGTCAATGACCTACTTGTGAAAGGATCCCAGTTGGTAGGTTAGGGATTGGATCTTGACTACCTCTTTGTTGGTAAAGTGTGATTCCATTGATTTTGGAAATAGGTAGGTAGAGAAAATGTTGAAAAATCAATAAGAAAAAAACAATGCAATCGAGGATGTCATCATGGGACATATTTTGGATTTGCTTGGATAAACCCTCATTGGTCACTTCGTTGGTAGATGAATCTTGAATAATTCCTTAAATGATTAGATGCAAAGGTGTTGGGGTTTTCTTATGCCCAAACCATTGGGGTCTACTTATTGGCTACGGGATGGATTTTAACTTGTTTCCCAAAGGTTCTAGATTAGTTTATCTTTCCAACTGGTGCGGGATTATGAGAATATATTAGAGAGGACATGGTTTTGGGGTTGGATTGTTTGAATTTAAAACCATGGCACCCAATTTTCGACCCCTAAAAATAATGGCTTCTGAAGTACCCAACTGGGTAAAAGTTCTTGGACTCGCACTTGAATTTTGGATGGTGAACTTTATAATTGAGCTAGGATATCGATTTGGTGACTAGTAGGGTTGATGACTCATTCTCTGTTAACAATAATGTTTTTCTAACTAGGATTCTAGATGACTTAGTGGATCAAGTAGATCTCAAGATTCAAGGGTTCACTCACTTACATATTCTTAGCTATTAAAATATCCCATTTTGGTGCTCAAGATGCCACATACACGGACACCTTGTTGTTGAATGTTCTCGGCCATTTGTTAGACTGTATTGGAAGAAGATGGTTCCCCCATATGTTTCAAAAAATGACAAGATGGCCTTCAAGTCGAGGTCTATGGAAAATGTGATGGATTCACATACTAAGAACAAGCCTATAGATGTATTGGTCTAGAATATTGTGGCCTTGATCCCCTTTGATGTGTTGCATCAACATTTAGGATATGTTGGGGATAATCCTCCATTTAACAACAAAGAAATATTAGTCTCCGACAACAAGGATTTTATGTCTCATTCTATTTCACCCAAAAAGATATTAGATTACGTTGTGGATCTGAAGCTACTCTCTAGTGACTCTGATGTGGTTATTATTTCTAGTAAGCCTACCATTTTTGTTCCTAGTATTTTTATTGAATATATTTCAGCGCCCCTTGATAGTCACCCCTCTCTATACATGAAGAAGATTTGTGGCTTTTCCAACTTGAAGAAATCGAACTATGGAAGAAGAAAGCCCCAATTCGATGTTTTTAAAAAACGAAGGTTCCAAACATGATAATGGAAGTGATAAAGGTTTTTTCGAAAGTCGATGATGCAAAGGTATGAAGTTGTGCTTCTAATAATCATAATGATAAAGAACACTACCATTTGCAACCTATAAAGCTAGATCCTAATTGCAATAGTGCATTGTTGTGGGTTTAGAGTTGGATAAGCATAAATAGGTGAATAATTGTATTATGGGTAGGAAGATACTTTTGCACCATGCACAAACCAAATCTTTTGTGGAGGTTAAACTAGGCAAGCAATCCTTTATAACCGAGGTCCTTAGAGCAAAAGTACCATCTCTCGATGTTTCATAATGTTAGTCCTTTCCTTGAAAATTAGGGCATTGGGTAGTTAGTTTAAACGATTTGCTCTCCATAGACTAGTTGAGAAGGAGACACTTGATCTTATACTATTACAACAGACAATGTGCAAGGGAGAAAATTTAGTTGGCATTCTTACAAATTATTGAAAACATGGAATTTTACTTACACATATTCTATAAGGCTTTTCGAGGGATCTGGTCATGGGTCAGAATCACACGTTGTCACTAATCAATTTTTATGTTCTCTATGCAAGACTCTCCACATAGTTCACAAGCAAAGGACTTGGTGAGGATCGATATGTTAGCATGTTTCTTCAAACATCATTTAGAAGAGTTAGACCTTATTTATATGGAGGAAATTATTTTTATAATAATAGTAATAATAATTTATCTTTAAGGTCACACCAATTTGGTGTATGAGACCCCCTTGTGCAGTTATTTAACTAGGTGTATATACCCTACCTTCCTCCAAATTTGAACCTATAACCTCTTATAAAGAAACACATGTTCTTATTTCTTAAACCCATACATAGAAAAATAATAATAAAAATAAGTCGAAA
>LPNX010435869.1:1062814-1074055 GCA_001517045.1 Pseudotsuga menziesii | reverse complement strand
GGGGGGGGGGGGGGGGGGGGGGGGGGGGTCCTCTTGGATCCCAGAGGACATGTTGAACAAACTTTCACTTGGGGCCTTGGATATAGGACCAACAATGAGGCCGAGTGGTTGACACTCCTTCAGGGCCTACAATCCTTAGTCACTAAAAACCTCCATAAGGTAATGATATTTAGAGACTCTCGACATATTATTTTCAAACTGATTAATGGTTACTCTTCCGACTCAATTAACTGTCGCCGCCTGTATGACAAAGCAAAGCCACTCGTGACTAAATCCTATGAGCTCTTCCACATTCTTCGCCACAATAATTTTGCAGGGGATGCCTTGGCTAACATGGGGGCCTCCCTACCTCAAGGTCACTACAGTCTGAATGGAAACGCTCCTATCACCAAATTCATCCCTTAATGGTTCATTGGAAGTTCTCCTTCCTCTCACAAGGCAAGAGTTCATCCCCCTCTTCATTCCTTGAATTGGCTTTTCCTACCCCTAAAGGCGTTACTAAGGACCCTCCTCATCTTCCACCTTATCCCTCCACTCCTCCTCCTTTATTTTCCCCCTCCCCTTATTCCTCCATTCTCATCCTACTCCACTCCATTATCTTTTTACCCCCTTCCCTTATCCCTCCCCTCACCCCCCTCCCACCGCCTCGCACCATCCTCCAACAGCTGGCTCCCACCCCACACTCCATCTCGAAGGATCTTCACATTCAATTTGTTGTCCTGCCACTCCTCCTTCCCCTGCCGCGTGGATCATCCTCTGCCTGCATCCTCTCTCGGGTAATGTTGGCTTTATGGTTCACCACCCCCGGGTTAAATGCCCCTCCTCCTCGCACGCTCCAAGTCTTTTCGACCATCTCGTTATGTATTCTCCTCGAAGCAGTATGCAAACTCATTTTACTCCATCTCTTGGCTCTATTTATCATGAGGTTCCTCCGGAGCGCATTCTCTTGGATGTAATTGCAGGTGTTGGTGAAGGGTGGTTGCAGGAGATCCCATGGGAAGCTCTCCCTCTCATTAGAACTTTTGTGAAGGAAAGGCTTGCCCTTGCAGCCTTCTCCTCTTGCTCCTGTAGCACCCTTACAGGCTCCTCACTGTGGTTTTCAAACACTGACTCTAGCTCCAGTCTCCCGCCCGAAGCTCATACTGCCAATGCTGAAAGAAGCCCGATCTTGGGCTGTCACTGCTCAGGGTGGAAGGAAGGTGCAGTGGGCACCTTAGCCTGCAAAGAGGGTCGAAGCAAGGAGGGTGCCTCCCTGTAGCAGGAGTTAAAAGTGCTCAAATACATCCTTAGTGGCCTCTCTGCTGAGAATCAGGCTTGCGTGTTAGCAGGCTCTGTTCGTGCTTTGCACAACAACTTCGCCCGTATTGACCTTTCTCTAGGAACCGGCAGAATGTCTCAGGCTAATGAAAATGCAGGCATCATGGACGTGAAGAAGAATCTTAGGCGACTTTATGAGATGATAGCGATTGGCATAATGGATAATAAGGAAATAGTGCAGGAGGTCAAGAGCATGGGGGAAGTGGTGAGTTACACCTCTCTGCAAATCAACAACCACGATGCACGGATCGACGATAATGAGAGCAATCTCAGGGAGATAATGGGTAAGGTTGATAGGATCTAGGAAGACCTCCAACGTCTGATCAACATGAACCAGGGAAGCAAGGTGAACGAAACCACTGCAGCTGCAGCGCACCCCATGGAGGAGGAGTCTGTGGTCCAGCCCATGAAGCTTAGAGGCAATCCATAACCAATTTTCTTTTAAATAGGTTAATATGTTTTACTGTCTTTTCCTTTGTAGTCAGTTTATAAGGGTATACACTACCCCAGGCAATAGTTGTTTTGCAAATTCTCCATGTGTAGTTTTTTGGATATCTCTTCGGATCAGTTTATTATGTAGCAATTGTGAACTGCAAGAACTCTCTGTTCCTGCTATCTACTCTGTACTGAATGGCTGTGCACAACTTGTTTTATAAAAACCTTTTTTAGTTTCTGTTAAAAAAAATGTATACATAATTTCTTTAACTATAATTCATAAAAAAAATATTTATATATACTAAAAATGAGTACATTATGGTAAAAAACAGCAATCAAATGAAAAAGTTAGAATAGATTATCAATTAATTAATATGTTCTTTATTTGTGTTACCGGAATCAATTCGATTGCAATGGAATGCCTTTACTATTTTTAAGGAGACAACTATTCAAACAAAGTGAATGTTGTGCATGCGTTACATGAGAAAAATGTAAAATATTTTATTAATTAGTCTTATAAAATATAAGATAGTGGGTATCAAATATTTGGATAAAATATTACATGATTCGTGCTTTAGTTTCTAAAACTTAAAGTTTGTGTGAGTCTCGTTGAAAGGTTGGGTATAGATTATTTCAGAGTATTTTTTAATGATGGAATGCGATGACTGAGTATTTATTAGTATTTTTTTTTTTTTAATGATGATATAGGATTAGAATATAAAAAGATGTAAAGTATGTAAGTTGGTTGGTTGGATTAGTGAAATAAAGACTTTATATAAATTTTATGTAAAGTTAAGTTATTTGAAAATAAGTTTATGTTTATTTTTATATTGGTGTTTGTGTATATACTAGTACAACTATAGTTTGTGGTTGGATCATATCATTGAAAGATAGTGAGAGAATGGAAGGGAATTTGGAATTTTATTTTTTTAAATTTCAACTATTCTATAAACATGTTCAACCCCTAATTATCCATGGAGTAAGCTATCTACCCGACAATTTGCACCGTAAGCTATCTACCCGACAATTTGTACCGGGTCCCACCCAGGCCGTCTAGTAGATAGCTTACTCTGTTACCTTACACTGTGAGGTATAGACCCTCTGTCCCGCCAGGATGACTGCTCTTGTCTCGTCAAAAAACTTCATCGCTAGACGTGGGTCCACCACCTTGCTCTTCTTCCTCAGAAAACTTATAGTTGTATCTGCAGTCTCCTTAGAAGACGGAATTATTTTCGCCAGCATGTGATTGTGCCCGACATCTCTGTGATTGTCAAATTCAGGGTTTCCATAAGGGCAATCATTAACAAGCTTCTCTAAACATTGAAAATATAGCATGTCATGTTCTCCAGTGCTTTAAATTTTCTCAAACTATACAAAATATGCTCACGGAAAAGTACCGCCATAAAGAATACTAAGCATAGAGAATTCTCCATGCCAAAAATGTAGCGTGTGGTTGTCAAACTGAAATGCACAACCAAATTCAACAAACTACTGTGTAGATTGCAAAACTTTCCCATTACTATTGCTGATAGTACCATTACTCCTTATACCACGTACACATTAGTCCACTAACTTGTTTCCTTTGTTGGTCCGATGTACTGCAATCTTTGTCCCTGTTATTTTGCAATAGTACTAGATAATCAACCTTCAGGATCCAATGGGGATACGTCACCTTTTGACAACAAAGCAATATCGACCTATGACAATAAGGATCCAATGGCTCATTCTATTTCACCTAAAAATATACTAGAGTGCATTGTGGATGTGAAGATACACTTTATTAACTCTGATGCAGTTAATATTTCTAGTAGCCTCCCATTATTTATCCTAGTATTTTTGTTGAATATATTTCAATGCCCCGAGATTGTCAACCCTCTCTTTATGAGATAATTTTCAGATTTTCCAGCTTGAAGAAGTTCAGTTGCGGGAGAAGAAATCCCCAAGCCCCCTCATTGATTTAAAAAAATGAAGGTTGCATGCATGTTTCTCTATCCATACATGATAATTGAAGTGATGTAGGTTTTTTCGAAAGTTGACGATGTGAAGGTATCAAGTGGCATTAATGATAATCATAACGACAAAAAATACTACCATTTGTGGTCTAGAAAGCTAGATCATGTTGATGTAATTGTAACTTCGGAATGTATTCATCCGTATATCTTATGTATTGTACCCCGATGTTTATTCCGGGATGTGTCTGTAATGTATTTGAGTCATGTCATACCCCTATGTTTATTCCAGGAAGTTTCTATAATGTAAACAAGTCATGTCAAGTCATTATGGGTAACCCTCCTATTGGTCAAGGGTTAAAGTCCCCGCAGTTGTGGGGCCCTAGGGTTATTAGACTATCCTAGAGAAGTCGACCCTAGGTGAGTCATTGTAAGTCGGGGCAATAGTCCCCACCATTCTGTTAAGGATAAATCTCCTTGTTGGTCGGAGGAGGCAAAGTCCCCACAAGTTGTGGGGTACTAGGGTTATTAGACACTCCTAGAGATGTCGGCTCTAGTAAGTAATTGTTAAGTGAGGCCGACATGTTGGAGTGGGTTTCAAGTGAAGGAAAGAATATAAATAGAGAGTGAGCCTCTCTATTTATTACACACTCACTCACTCATTGGGGCGCATGAGTGAGAGAGGAGACACCGGGTTCAGAGAGAGAGAGTACTGTTGTCGGGAGATCATCTTACTATTTTCGGGTTTTACTTTTGGTGCTGATTCTATCTCTGAGGAAGTTGCAGGGTTTTCTCCTTTATGGTTTCCCCAAGGAAAATTATTTGTGTCTCTTGTCTCTTGTGTTTTATTGATGTGCATGTTATTCTCTCATTTAAATATCCTAAGATCATAATGCTAGCTTGAATGATAAAAATCTAACAGATCCTACTTGCAATAGTGCATTGTCGAGGGGTCTAGGGTTGGATAAGCATAAAGAGGTGAATAATTATATTACGGGGAGGAAGAAATTTTTGCACCATGTACAAACCAAAGCAAGGCCTATTTGGAGATTAAACTAGGCAAAGAATCCTTTACGACCATGGTCCTTTTAGCAAAAAAAAACCTTTCTTGGTTATTCATAATGTTAGTCATCTCCTTGAAAAGTAGGGCGCTAGGTAGTTAGTTTAAAAGGTTGGCTATCCATAGCCAAGTTGAGAAGGAGACGTTTGATATTATAATGTTACAAGAGACAATGTGGAATGGGAAAACTTAGCTGGAAGTCTTAGCAAATTCTTGAAATTTTGGAATTTTACTTATGTAGATTCTATAGGGATTTCAGGGATTCTGATCACAAGTTTTTTTTTGTAAGTAAGAGATGCATTATTTTATCATAAAACAAGAGGATTACAAAGTATTCCAGAATTCTGGACTATGACTTGCCATCTCTCCAACAAAACTAGCCACACTACCCTTACATTAGAGATACCAGACATGACTTTCCCTTACCCATACAAAACACGAAATCAACCCTGAAGAGATTGGGCCATTCCTGAGCACACAAACCATAAACACTAACATAACAAAAATTACAATAATGATGCAAAAAATACCACAGGAGTCAAAGGACAATAATAACAATCAAGGGACAAATGGCCCACGCATGAGACCTGAGAAGGGAGCAACAGGAGTGGTGACAACCACATTCATCTGGACACCAAAGGAAACATGATTGTTGATGCCGAGAGATGTGAGAATGTCATCCACATTTTAATTTATATGGATGGTTTCAAAGTGATGTCATTTCCAACACTGGATGGGGACTTCATCGGATTCTTCCTTCTACAACCTCTCCCAAAGCACACGCCCCATTAAGTTTTTCATAATGCAAAACAAGATGATCGTGCGCTCATAGAGACCCAGTTGAGCCTCATTATTACCAAGATCCAAGACCTAGTTCTCAAAGGATTTATTGGCTTCGCTAAGGAGATCATCATCAAGCCGTTCCCAAATGTCAGCTTCAATTCACTCCAGGTGCTCTTGCACCTCAGTCAGAAGGCCAAGTTGAAAATATCTATTCTCCCAGGCCACCCTATTTTGGGCTCTCTTCAGATATTTCTTCAGAACTTCAGAACCCTTTCCCTGGTAGGCGTATGCTCATTTCCCCTACTACTACCAACCATTGTCTTCCCAAGCTCCACCCCCACACCATGTAATGAAACAGGCTCTCAACTCCCACCACCCCAAATACATTCACAAAGCAATATTTTCACAATGATGCATGTTGTCAGATTTACGTTGGTTATATAGTAGCTTCCCATAACTATCCATGATTATGGAAGTATTGTTTCTTAGCTAAACTTCCTTAACTCCTATCTGGATTGATATATCCTTCCTTGGCCTCTCATATTCGCCATCCACCGAATTAATTTTTTCCCCATGCGGAATGGATTTTCCACATTCCTTCCTTCGAAGTAGCTTTCATGAGATATAAGGGAAGTTGTACTTCCCCATCGCCTTTCCACCTGTCGCCATTGTCCTTCCAGGTGTCATGCGACCCTCCATTGATCTTCCTCTTAAATGAAAGTGGCCTGATCATTATGGTAGGTGATGTCTCAAGCAGTTATAAATTCACAACAAGCCCTAGCATTCGCATCAATCATATCGTCCCAAACCTCTCCAGTTGTCACATGATGTGCATGGATTCCTACGTTGGCAAGCGTGTTTATCGCTTTATTGACGTCTTGTCTGACATGGCGAAAGGAGATAGCATGGGAGTATTGAATGATCCCCTCCAGGCGTTCAAGTCCATGCTCAAGACACTAGCTCAGGGACACCTTAGACCACTGAGTTCCATTGAGGATATGACCAGCTGAGGAAATGGCAAGGATCAAATCCCCTTCGATGATTAAGGGGAGCTAACCTTTGTTGTAATCCATGACCAGGCCATGTATCAAGCCCTCCATTTCAGTCATATTGTTCGTGTCGAAGCCAAGTCTGTCCCAAAAGAAACTTTTCTAACCTACATGGTATTTGATTATTCCTATGAACCTTGCCTGTCCAGGGTTTCCCTTCAAGGCACCATCAAAGTTCTGCTTGAAGCATCCTGGTGGTGGGGGAGACCAATGGTTCAAGCTCGTTGTTCCCAATCTCTTGCTTTTAGGAGGCCCAAGACAGGGCATAGAGCTAGAAATTCCCGATGCATGAAAATTTTGAACTTCGGCCCCTTGAGCTTGATAGTCTATATCATCCCAGCGGTCTTTTCGGATAATTTCACACATTTTCGAGCATATGGAAAACCAGACTCTATCAGCAGGGGAAGCTATGTCTTTTAAATTTATCTGATTCCTTTCTTTCCAAATTTACTAGACGAGGAACCCTGGGAATATTTGCCATAGTCTGTTAATTATCAGGTTTGAGAATGGGTCCTTCGACAAATTTCACAAAGAAAGGTTTGGTTTTCCCCTTTCATGGTTGGATCACGGGAAGGTTGCCACTCTTCGACCCTACACTTGGCTGGAGAATGGACATGAATCCAAGATGTGGTCCATAGTTTCTTTGGCATTCAAGCATGAGCTGCACTGGTAAGGTCCTTCAAAACCTCTTTTCTTTAATTTTTTTCTTGTGAGAATTTTCCTTTTATAGATAAGCCAGATAAAGGTGGTAATATTTGGCCAGAGACGAGCTTTCCAAATATTCTTCCAGTGGGTCTCCTCTGTGGTTTGAGTGAAGCCTTCTTGAATTGCATAAGCCTCCTTGACTGTGAAGGTCTCCATTGAAAATTTAATAAAGTGACTTTATGAAGAAAAATCCTTCATTCCACCTTTTAGTTTTTAAATTGAGCACTTTATGGCTTAAGTTTAAATTTTATGCTCAATTTATCATAAGTGAATTTTATAAAGTCCCTTTAGATAAATTAATTACTAATGTCACTTTATAAAGTCTTTTTTGGCCTGGGTGACATTAATAATTAATTAATTCCCTTTTCATCAACTATAGCCTACGATAACTGGACAGGGCAATGAGTCGCTCATGGTGACTACTCAGAAATGGACATTACACCTTCCATTCATCGGAATGTTACAGAGTACTTGAAAAGTATCATGGATGAGTCTTAGGATGAGGTAATGTGTGACATGGAGCAAAATTCATCCCTACATGATTGTGACCTTGAAATTGATATAACAGGGGAGCTTGATAAACTTAAACACAACACTCTATCATCACCTGAAGAAGGCACAAGTAGTGCGTTAGATATGACTCATAAAAGGGAGCCCAATGATCACCATCAAAGGGAATACAAGGTTGAGCATCCGTTTTGTAAGTCTATCCAAGCGCTTTGGGGAGAGTAAATCCATAATCATTGCAACTATGGTGTTTATTTGAGTCCAAGTTTAGGTGATCCTAGTTGTGTTTCAGTCTCCAATCATATCATTGAGGATAAATATGAGCATAAACAAAGTGAGGTGGAGGAATATCTTGATCGTTGTTGGATTGGGAATTAACGCTTGGTGGAGCTTGATGAAGAACAATCATTTGATGGTGAGCTGATCTTGAATCAACCCAACCTCGAGTGTTATTTGTTACAACCTTAGATCGCCTTAATCAGTTACGAAGAACACTCAAGAAATGACTTGCCTGGTGTGAATAATATCCCTTATCCGGACTTTAATCAATTGGTGCAAATTTTTTATGATCCTATCAGGGTTTTGATGGAGAAAGTTTGTCAAAATCACACTTGGCCTTGGCATACCTTTTTCTTGCACCATTATAATTCGTTGTCAAATTTTGAACAAGTCAAAATGATCATGATTTTAAGTTCATTAAGTTTCAATCTAATTTTGACTTGTTTTCTTAAAGAGAATCAAGGAAGGATTTGTTATATGATCGATGAATGGTTTCATTAGGTTTATCATTTTACTTAGTACGTGTATGAGTTAACTAGACTAGGGTAGGTAGGTTAAATAAGCTCTCACGAGCATTAGCCTTTTTGTTTTTGTTTCATTCTTGGCACTTGTTTGTTTGCTTTCTTTTTCTTCCTTTTCAATTTGGTTTGTTTGCTTTCTTGTGTATGTGTGCGTGTTTTCTTGATTTTCTTAACAAAAATAAAACCTTTTTAGTTCCAGTTGTTAGAGTAGTTTCACTTTCAATTTTTAGTTAGTCGACATTTCATTTTCGTTTATATATATATATATATATATATATATATATATATATATATATATTGGAGCAGTTTAACGCTTGGTGCAGGAATAGGTTGGGATTTATAGTGGCAGATGCAAATGATCGTGGTGCATGTTCATGGACGACGAAAGAGGTTCTTGGACGAGATACTTCTGAGGTTCTCAAGCGCTCTCTCACTTAGAGCACTTGTCCCAACTGGAGCCAGATGCTATCATGTCTCTTTTAGATGGAGCCACCATGATGTAAATCCAGTACTGGAGCACAAATCCAATCCTTAAATGAGCATGATCAATGCTATACAGAGTTGATCATCAATGATGTGCTATATCTTTCAAAGCTAGCCAGAGTGTCAGTGGACCCAGAGCATTCCAGTTTTTTCCCTTTTGTCAGGAATGAGCCCACATGACACCATATTGAGGACTCAATTGGATCATGGTTCACTTAGCAAAGATAAATATGGTTCTTCCCTTGCCTATCAGTTCCAGATATCATCATCTGAATTTAGGAAGCACAACAAGTATATGGTAGAGCAGGTATATGGTATTTGCACATTGATGTCATGTTTTTGTCTATTTTATTTATATTAGTAATCCAACTTGACTTTGGGTGATTAGCTATATGATCCTTGTCTCCTGTTATTGTCACAGGATGACTTTTTTAGTAGTCATGTGCCTTGATTGTGAGGCTCCTATGTATGCACACTGGTTCCTTCCGCTACCTCTGGTATAGACTTGGTCATCTTTGTCTTGTGTGCTAGCTCTAGCATAATCTTACACTATCTCCACCCATCTGACCTATTCATAGTGGATCCTACCCTGACTTGGACTGAGATATGTGATCTAGTGGAACTCCCCCTTTGACCCCTATGTATGATGAACCCCATGTTATTTGTGTCTTGGCTCTGGAGTGTGTGGGAGTATAGTTTCAACCGTGGATATACTTCCTTGCCAGTTTCCCCTGATGTCGTAGTGGCGGGTAGAGTTCTTGTTTCCACCAGGTGTCATCCCATTAGTCCTCAAATAAATTTCATACTCCATATTGACATTGCATGTGTATCATGTTGTATTCAAAGAAAGTGAAATTCAAGACAAAAAGGTTAAGTAAAGTTAGATCAAGAAAAAAATGCTAAGAAAATGAGGGACAAATGCTAAATCTAAATGATTGTTCAACCACATGTAAATGAAATAAATGCAATGTTATACTTCATGGAGCCTAAGGGCTAGGACATGATATGGAGCAAGGGATCACTAAATCAAAGTGTTCCCTAGATTATCACAAATTACAGTCACTTGTGAACTCATCATAGGGGTTCTAGAAAAAATCCTCATGGATATTGAGGCAAGACTAGATGTGAGCCGTATAGCACCTTGTTAGAGTCTAGTGGTGGTTTCCTAATCACTTTATCCCATTTTTGAAACACTCCCATTGCCAATTGTTCTCCATAACGCTTATGTCAATGTGGCCCCTATTTTCCCCTGTTTTCTACAAAGGATCTCAACATCAAAGTACAAGTACTCCCCTTAACTTCAGCCTTGATTGATCATCTCACCCATTTCTAGAAAGATGACCAAGTCTGTTAATGTGCATACATTGGAGGCTTCATGAAAAGGTAACAAGTCTGCTCAAATCTAAGCCTGGTTTCTTCTTGTGCTTTATTGTTGGATCATTATAGCTTATTACTTAATGTTGTAGTTGGTTTACTAACATAAATAATGGAGAATCATGGCATTCCCTCATGTTTACAAGTCCTCACAACTCCATTTATGCCATTATTTGACAAGTTTGACTAAGCCAAAAATGGGCTCTTGGGAAGTTTCGATCCAGACGTGCAATTTTTGGTTTTTAGAGTCTACATGGACCCCTTACATGATTCCATGTCTTAGTTTATCATCGTGTGGCCCGAATGATGAGATTTTTATTTCTTAATGGTTGCTAGGGTCATAGCTTAATTAGTTTGGCATGGATTTATCCACTTTGAGCATATTTGGTGGATTTGGGTGGTTCTTGTGACCACCATTAGTGGATTTGGGGTCTACAAATTCATTGGCATAGTTGGTTCAAACATTTGGGTAAGGGAAGTGGCCATTTTTGGCTAATTACAGCTTCATCCATATATACCAACAAAATAATTAAAAGTTAAAGTGACCATGGTTTAGCAAGGTAATTAATTTGGCTAATGTGGGTAAGGAAATGACTTGGAGATGTTATGTTATGACATATACATACTCTAGACACACTTTTCACATGTATTTCATCTGTGTTGGGGTCCACAACTTATTCCTTCCTAGTGAGGGCGAATTTGCTCCATGTGGGGATTTTCAACTTGTGGTTATAATGTATTGGCATGAAAACATAGTAAAAGAGAGCGCCTCAGGGGGA
>LPNX010435869.1:1031284-1062744 GCA_001517045.1 Pseudotsuga menziesii | reverse complement strand
CCCCCCCCCCCCTCATGTAGCTAGTTCATGTGTTATGTTTGGCACTCTATTTCACGTTGATCTTGTCACTTGATGATTAGATCCTAGCCGTCCATCCTTATGAGGTTAGGGATTTTTTCATGAGAGAGATATTTATATGCTCTCTTGCTCATTGTAATGGAATTTTGGCTCTTGGATATTTTAGCTATAGAGAAATTTTTTTCTTCAAAACTTGTGAATCTTGTGTATGGTGTTCAATTATAGTGATTGCATGTTCTTACTTTGTGAATGCTAGTGATTTCTTTGTAGATATTTTGGATTTGTTGTGGCTAATATATGACAAATTAGTGACTAGGAGAGAGGGGCTCCATTACTAAGAATTTTTGCTTCACTTCTTCAGATCACGTGACTTCTGGGGGTTTTATTTTGTGCATTTTATTTGTCAGTTTGAATGCTCTCTGTTTCACATATTGACATTATTTTTGTTCTCCGTTGTGCAACAAATTGACATAGTTGTTTGTGTGTGCAGGGAAGAGGGGCACTCCCACCACATTGGGAAAAATTGTAGAGTAAGATTTCAACCTAAGAGAATCACTAAGTCAAGCACCAAGAGGAAGAGTTTCACTATCTTGGAAATGATCAAGATTCTGGATAAGAGCATAAACTAATTTCTCTTGGTTTAGATTTTCATTCCATAAGTCTGCTAACTAAATAATTAATAAAAAATCTTCATTTTCACTTTTTAAAATTTAACCATTAAAATATTTAGAAAACAAAAACCCAAGTTAGAAATAACATTTAAACTCTAGGTTGGTGGCATTTGGACTCCATTTGCCCACTCCAAGCACTAGCTTACCTAGAGGGAAATCACCCTCCTTGGGAATTTCTACCTTCTGTTTGTTTTGTAACTTGGATATGCTTGTTTTGTGCTTTACTATGATTATCTATTTGTCAAGCATAAATATTTAGTGCTAGAATTTAACTTTTCACCAATTCAGGATCCATTCACCTTCATTTGATTATGTCTTCTAAGATAGCAAATTGGTCTTTCTCCTAGCACTTTATCATTTATAGATTTGATTGTGAAAATTTTATATTGGGATAGTATTCTCATTGGTTGAGTATTTTTTCATTTTCATAATCCTTCTCAACCGTGCATTTAAATGGTCTTTCTATCCCTTGACTCTCTTTTGATCTGAGGTTCGAATCCAAGACCACTTGGATTTTTCATCTATCATATTTGCTTTGCTTGCCTGTGTGTGTCTTGATTTGCATTATTTAGCCATCATTGATTATCTAGCCCCCCCCTTTGGCCTAGCTCCGGATTGGCCTAAAGTGAAGAGCACCTCATCTAGTGTGACACTTGCATTATTTGTAAGGGTTGAGGCACTCTTGGGTCACTTAGTGTGGCTTTCCTTCCTCTGCCCATCCTGGATAGGATCCTCTACAGAGGAAACTATAGAATTTGTGATAACAAGTCCATCAACTAATTCTTATGAAAAGGCCACTTTAAATCTTGCACATGCCTACAACAGGCCCAATTCTGTCGATCATCAACCTATTTCTACACTTAACAAAACTTTCTCAACTATGTCATTTACTATCAGTCCTGGAAGCTTCAAACACTTAATAAATATTTCTCAACTGTTCCGATCTATGCAAAAAATTTCTTCCTTTTACTCCATACTCGCTATTCAAATGCTTCCAAAATCCCTAAAAAATTCCACACTGACAATTATGGTTTCAGAGCAGTTTCAGTAGTGGCAGGGAAATCACCACTTGGAAGAAACATCCAACAGGGTTTACTTTTATGCTGAGACACACTGCAATAACAATGTTAGAGGCATAAAAAACACATAGTCATTTAGCTTACTAAGTTACGGAGTAAGCTATCTACCCGACAATTTGCACCAGGGCCCACCCAACACCGTCAAGTAATAGCTTACTCCGTTACCCTTCCGCCAGACCAAGAATAACCAGATTTTGCACCAAATCCAATTGAATCTACAGACTACACCGATCTAAACCTAATCTGAAATTATGTACCATATATATTTTAAAATGTAGGTTTTGTTATGGGCACGTTTCATTTTCACGATTAAGATCTAATAATAAACATATCATTAGATCAATTCCAATGCAACAGATTCTAAAAACTTGTAATTTGAAATTTAATTGTTATGGATTTGATAACTCTAATGTTCTGTGTGTATGCTAGTTTAAAACTTTAACCTCCGTGATCATGAAGGATAAAGAATCCAGGGTTTAAACTTGGATCGGGTTCCATAAAACAAACAAGGGAGTTGATTAATTGTTACAAGGGAGTTGGTAAACTGTTCCAAGTTTTACATTTTTCCAGTTATTTTTATGGAGTTGACTAAAATAATACAGATCCAAACATACATTTGCAATTTTCATAAAAATTCCAGTCAAAACTTAGAATTTTAAACTTGCACTTAAAAAAAAAGAATTTCCACGGCTAAATTTATGGATGGATGAATTCGAGAGCGCAGTTGCTGTGAAAGTAGGTGTTGGATAAGCTTTAATTGAGTGTATAGTACCCTCCACGTACAATCCAGATTCTTAATTTTGAAGCTGCCAACATGGAGAATGAAACAAAATAATTGAAAACTTGTCTCATCTGTATCGAGATTTGATTTTGGAACTGGAAAGAAAAGCAGACCTAGTTCTTGGTGATTTGGGCGTTGTGATTTGATAAATCGGTTTTCTTCATTATTGCATTATACCAGAGTGTGATAGTAGTTTGTTGTAGAATTGAGCTGTCATGAAAACGTCGAAGAAGAAGCATAATTTGGTCGTTCTTGGTTTCACGGAAGGGTAACGGAGTAAGCTATCACTAGACTATGTCGGGTGGGCCCTCGGTGCAAATCGTCAGGTATATAGCTTACTCCCTAAGTTACTACTTATATTTTGTATATTCTAGTTCTCATTGCAATCATTGCATCAATGTGTGTGCTTCTTGTACACCCTCAACATATCTTTTCAAATATTGTCTGAGCCTCTAGAGATAAGCAACGTGGCACTATTAGACAATGCTCCAGTGACTATTGGAGAAAGCTTCGAAAGCTTCATAGAACTATCTTATAATCCCCTTTATTTTATTTTTTTTAACTAGGGGAATCGACAACTGGGGACAGGTTGGTACTTGTGTGACACGGGGTCCAGGGATCCAATCCCGCTACCACTATACCCTTAGGTGCATCCACAGGGCTCGAACCATAGTGCATGGGTAAATTTGGGGGGGATTTGAACACGAGACCTTCCAATTACAACCAATTTCAAGAATTCCACTTTACCACTTGCTCCTCCCCCCACGGGCCTTATAATCCCATTAATTAACTATAGTTTAAATTATTTTTTTAAACATCCACGTCTTGTGCATTACCTAGCTCCCTTTGGCAGGGAATTGTTGCAACACAACTTTTGTACTTGTTTTATTATTAATTGTCTAATCATTTAAAAAAATTAATCATCTATTTATTACTCTTTATTTTATAAAGTTTATATTATTTTTTAGGATGAGTATTTTTTATAAAGTTTAAAATGCATTCACAATTTAATTCTTAAAAATTCACAATTATGGTTCAATACCTTACATAGAAACATCTCTCACCTCCTCTAATACTCAGATTAGATTATATTTTTGTGAATTTTAAATACTAATTGGGTGAAAGAGATATAATCAATTATCATCACTATTGAGAATATAAGGAAAATATAATCACCCATGCACGAAAAGACACACTAAAAACACAACTGACGGAAACGTTAGAGCAACTTGGTCTTAACCAATCCCCGATCTATAATATCCTTACATTGTTGGTCTTGATGGTAGCTTTATGTAGTGCAGTGTAGTGACACATATTGTGGCTCTATATGATATTTTGGACTATATTGTAAGCCTATGTGGCATAATGGCACATATTGCTAGTTTGTGACCCAATGGTGCATATGCTTAGTCATTATATCAAGAAGGCAAATTTTTACAGTCTGGGTAACGGAGAATTGCTCATAAAAATAAAAAATAAAAAATAAGAATGCATGAATGAGTGTGATGTAGCATAGTGGAGCCCAGGTTGGGGGAGTGTCCGTCTCTCCCATAAAAATAGAAAAATAAATAAACTAAGAATGCAGGCATCAATGTGTTGTAGCATAGCGATGATAGGGATGCGTGATGTGCTTTAATGGTGAAAGGTTTGCAAGTTTGATTCCTCTCAACGCTTTGTAGAATCGGAGTTAGATGGATCTATTGGTTTAAGATATTACTGATATATATGACACAATGACAAATGACTATATAGTTTATATGGCACATAATTACACTCACCATAGATTAAGATATGTCTAGTATTTATGGCATAAACTTGTACAACATTTTGTGGAAATGTATGATAAAACCTCCACTAATAGAGGCTAACCTGGACATAGATAACACTTTGTTATGAATGGTGACTAATAATGGATTCCTAAGCTAAGAAATGGAGGTGTATAATCGATTCCTATACTAACACTATTAAATTATGGAAGTGAACCTAACCATCAATAACACTTTGTTATAAATGAATGAATGATTATCAATCATAGATTATTGAAATATACATAACTCTAAATACATATGTATAAAATGCTTGCTCAAATCCCATGCTCTTATGTCTTGGAGTGGTCATTAGATGCACACGCTTATATTGTGACCTATATGGATTTTTGTCCTTGGACCCAATGGATATTGCCTTATATAGGAAAAACTATAAAACTAGGGATTAAAGATTGTGAAATATGTGAGATACAAAATTCAATATAAATGGAAAAGAAGATGCAAGGACACATGGAGGGTCATGAGTATGCATTAATGATCCTTTCCTCTTATAAAATATATGAGCATTTGGGGACATGAGTAGAGATAGGGAAATGTTGTTAGTGGTTGTGTCCAGATTTGGATGACTGATGGATTTTGTGAGAGCTTTGTTGCATGTGATGGTCCACAGGTAGGAAAAAGCAACTGCAATATAAGCTTGTGTAGTCCAAATTTGAGTGCAGATCGTATTCTTTTTCCGAATAGTTTGTTAAAAAAAATTCCTTACAAATTTTGATTTGAAGTGGAAATGTGATGCATATTCCCTAGAGTCGAGATGGTGAGAATCTTGTCCCATACATTTGTTGTGAGATGTCAAAAAAAAAAAACCTATAATTATTGTTGAACACTAGGGTTTTCTAAACTAAAACTTGATAATGGAGCTATACAATACATATAAAATATTTCACTGGAGATGGCCAAAGACTCAGGGGTTAAACTCTAAGGAGCCGAGAGAGTCGTGGTGATGCGTTGACAGAGGA
The DNA here is from genome assembly GCA_001517045.1 of Pseudotsuga menziesii. Lineage (NCBI taxonomy): Eukaryota > Viridiplantae > Streptophyta > Pinopsida > Pinales > Pinaceae > Pseudotsuga > Pseudotsuga menziesii. The sequence goes on along the minus strand of LPNX010435869.1, from coordinate 1,057,410 downwards.
GGAAATGGCTCAACATGGATGCACTCTCTAAAGAAATGAGACTGAAACTCAAAGTTGAATCAATGGCATGATAAGCTACAATATGCTTGACACGTTTTAGCTGATTGAGTTGAATAAACCCTAGATCAGAGGAGAAGAATTATACGTCAACAACTAAATAACTAGCACAACCACTTAATTTGTGGTTGGTGAACATCGATAGTCAACAAGTTAAGTACTGGGAAATTATATGTTATCCATGTTTCAACTACCAATCCACCCCAAATTATACATTATCCATGCATTCATGCATCAATTACGAGTTATACATTTACCAACCATTAGTTATTTTTTATATTATTTTCTCTCTCTCACATTCTTCTAGTTATTTGCCATGAACTATTGGTTATCCAGTCATCAGCTATGAGTTATCCATGCATCAACTACCAGTTATCCATTCATTATCTACCCGCTATTTTTTACATTCTTTGTTTTTATAATTGTTTATTTCAAATTTAGAACGACTACCATAGAATCAATATGGACAGTACACTTGTCTCATCCTTGTCCATTGATGAAAAATCATAGATGGTAGTCCACCCAAAATTCTAATATATTAATTCCTATCGACGTAACTACCACACATGCTTGAGACAAGGATATTGAAAATGGACATGGGCATGGTAGAGAAATTTGCAGGCTAAATTAATTTTATTGTTTAACTATGATGACGTTGGGAGACATATTTTTGTGGAACTAAAAAATACATGGAGGATTGTCGGGATTTCTGTCTTCATTCGCTTAGCTAGGTTTGGGATTATTGTTATTGTTGTGGCATTCCTGGGGCACTTGGGTGATCTGGAAATAGTTTCTACTTCCATAGCTATATCTATTAGCTTTGGTTTCAAAGGCTTGGGCTCTTTGAGATGGAAGGGGTATTCAAAACCTTAGTGGCCATAGACTAATAGATTCAGCTGGTGGAGCGAAGACCCCATGGAAGGCCTGAACATTTTCTAAAATGTGCCTTGGTCTTCTTCTCCATTGGAATATTTCCCTCACTCTCAGGTTTTCAATTTGGATCACCTTGACATATTTTTCCATCATCCAAAAGTTGTGGCTTCTATATTTGATGAGAATTTGCAATCTCATCAGGGATACCTTCATATCATCCATATCCTAATGACATACTGTATCATGCAATCCAGGTGAAGACTCATTTTGCGGGTATAATTAGTATCTGAGGAGATATCTCCCATGAGGATTACTTCTGACAAATTTATGAACCACAATCATTCCCATTTAGTTTCTTCTGCAGGTCCTTTGTCTCCTTTTGTGACTCATTCACCGATAGAATTTTGTGAACCCTTGAATAGTACTGTATCCTTGTTATGTTTTTTTTTTTTCACGTTCCTTGCTTCGAAGATGTCTATGTAGGTTCCTTATCTTATCTTCTGTATGTAGCCAAGAATATCATTACTCTTCCAACTAATGTGGATATTTTGTTAGAGGAGTTCTCTAACCCTGTTAAGGTTTTGGACATCAGGTCAGGGCTTGGTAGTGACCTTCTTGTGAAAGGATCCAAGTTTGTAGGTTAGGGATTAGATTTTGAGTTCTTCTTAGTTGGTAAAGTGTTGGTATTAGAGGCAATTCCATTTTTTTGGACATAGGTAGGTAGAGAATATGCCAAAAGTCATTAAGAAACATCACAATCGAAGCTTGTTGTGGGGGAGGATGTCAAGGTGGAGCACACTTTCGATTTGCTTGGAAAAAATTTCATTGGTCGTTTCGTTAGTAGATATATTTTGAAGAAGTCCTTACAAGATTAGATGCAAAGTTGTTATGATTTTCTTATTGGCTACATGTTGGCTTTTAACCTAATGCCCAAGCTATTGCGGTATGTTGATTAGCTATGGGATGGATTTTAACATGATGCCCAAAGGTTGGATTAGTTTCTCTTTCCAATTAGTGGAGGATGATGAGAATATATTAGGGTGGACATGGTTTTGGGGGTTGGTCTATCTGACTTTAAAACCATGGCACCCTATTTTTTACCCCTAAACAATAATGGCTTCTCAAGTATCTATCTTGTTAAAAGTTCTTAGAATGGTACTTGAATTTTGGATGGTGAACTTCTTAATTAAGCTGGGAAATTGACTTGGTAAGACTATTAGGGTTGACGAATCATTCTCCATTAGCAATAGTGCTTTGGTAACTATGATTCTAGATGAACTGGAAGATAAAGTGGATGTCGAGGTTCAGGGGTCTACTCACTTCCATATTCTTGACTATCAAAATATCCCATTTTGGTGCTTGTGATATCACATGCATGAACCCCTCGTTGTTGAATGTTCTCGGCCATTCGTTAGACAAGATGGAAGAAAAAGGCTCATCCCTATGGGCCAAGGTGTGTGAAAAATGTGATGGATTCAATACTAACAACAATCCCATAGATTTTTTGGTCTAGAATACTGTGGTCTTGATCCCCTTAGAAGTGTTAGATCGACCTTCAAGATCGATTGGAGATAAGTCTCCTTTTGACAATGAAGCAATCAACCTATAAAAATAAGGCTGCAATGGCTCATTCTATTTCACCCAAAAATATACTAGACAGCGTTGTTCATGTGAAGCTACTCTCTAGTGAATCTAATGCAATTAATATTTCTGGTAAGGCCTCCAGTTCCGATCCTAGTATTTTTTTAAGATATTTCACCCTTAAATAGTCAACCCTCTCTCTATGAGAGTATTTTTAGCTTTTACAGCTTGGATAAGTCCCACCATGAGAGAATAAAACCCCAATCCCCCTCGATGATTTTCAAAAAAAAAAGTTGCACACATGTTTCTTCTTCTAGACATGATAATGAAAGTGATGAAGGTTTGTCAAAAGTCGATGATGTGAAGGTATCAAGTGGTGATTTTGATTATAATAATGACAAGGAAAACTACCATTTTTGGTATAGAAATGATACAGATGGATATCGGTGTCCACCCACCTATTCCACTGGCTCAAAACAATCTTCCTACTATGGCATTTTCTTTATGGTTTTTTAGGTCCCAAACTTCTAGGGCTATTTTGATGCCTTATACGATGTTTTTGGCGATTTGAGGGGCCATATATTTCTTACAACATCCACTAGCTCTAGTATAAAGTTGTAGTGCTCATATATATCTTTCCAATGGGCTATCGAGCGCCCAAAATGAAGATCATATGCAAAAGTTACGCCTCCATGAAGTTGACATATCAATTAACCACCTCAAGTCCCATAAACCTTTTGACGGTTCGTCTCCTAGGGTTAGGCTTAGGGTTTTTTCCTCTTTAAGGATTTATGATAAAAGGTCATTCGACCTCCTTTTGTATTGATCTTGTAACGGATGAGCGTAGCCTCCAAATCTCTTCTCAAAGATATAGCTACCAAGATTTTAGTTGCTTTTATTTTACAGTCCATTCTATTTCATTCATTTAATAGAATCTTAGTTTATTTCAATATATATGTGCATGTGAATATATATATATATATATATACTCTTTTATTTAGTTCTCACATAAATATGGATCAAAGGTAATAGATCAATTTGCTCTTGTGGTTTCTCAATGCATGTCTCTAACGAGATCTAAATATTGAGAGTTGGGTCTCAAACTAATTGAGCTCGGGGATAAACCACTCTCATTAACCCAAGAAGCCTCACATGGTGGGAGAAAAAAAGAGAGATGATGGAGCAAGTGATCCTATTAAGTTTTCGCTCTATGAAGCCCTCGCATGGCAAAGGAATGACATGATCGATAATTTTGCCCAGATCCTTCGACGAATGCCGACGATAGTGGATGCAAATTCAACACGCATACATTTCAGAGGTGTGAATCCCTTCAAGATACAAGTTAACTTTGACATTCCATTATTTGAAGGTAATATATATGTAGATGCTTTGGAGAAATGGTTAAATTTGGTAGAGGGTTACTTCTCTGTTCAAAATTTTTTAGACATCGAAAAGATCACCTTCATGATTTTTAAGTCCTTACCCCTTATCAAATATTGGTGGGATGGGTACTGCAAGAGGCATGCGAGAGATGAGTGTGAAATATACAATACAAAACCCACTTGCGTGATTTTTGTTGATCTCATTAAGCATGAATTCTACCCTGTCGAAATTTTTTATGATTAGTACCCAAGGTGGACAACTTTGTGCCAGGAGAGAGACTAGACAATGCCAAAGCTTACCAACATATTACATACCCTATTCTCAAAACTGGGTATTAGAGACTCTGAATGGCACTTCATCCTAAATTACCACAGTGGCATGCATAGGTACATTCAAATGGAGATGGATTTACTAGAAATGTCATCACTAGGAGATGCTTATCAGTATGCTATCAAGATCAAGCAAAGCAATAAATAGGAGTTTGGGTTTTCAAATCAATAACAACAAAAGCCTGGAAAAGGAGGCCCTAACTCACAAAGAAAAAGACAGAGCAATCATATCCAAAATCCTAACAACCATCCCAAGTTGCATGCAAAGAAGGGTAATGGGAAATCAAAGAAGGACATCGACAAGTGGTGTGGGTTCCATAAAATTCCTTGGCACAACACTAATGAATTTTGCTAAAAAAAATCATTATTTCCTGAGACAAAATCCCCAAAACAGGAATTTGGATCAAACTTTGACTTAGAGAAAGAAAGGAGAAATCAGATCATTTATGCGGAACCTAGTGCCACCATCACAACCGGAAAGATCAAACAAAAAGAGTTGAATGAGTCATAGGAAGGGGAGTGCATATTCCATTCACAACTATGGGTGTAGGGGAATCCGCTACATTTCATTGTTGACAGTGGTAGCCAGAAGAACCTCATCTCAATCAAGGTTGTAAAAATATTGAAGTTGTCGACGATGCCACACCCCCAACCATACAACATCGGTTGGTTTAACTAGGGATGAGACATATGCTTCAGTCAATAGTGATGCCTATCCTACGACATCAAGCCCTTCAAAGATGCGGTAATGTCTAATGTTGTCCTACTTGAAATTTATGATGTTCTTTTAGGACAACCATATATGTGGAAACCTCATGTTGTGTATGAGTTTGGACCTCGTATTGTCATTATTACTTTTGGAAAGAAACTATATAGGACACTGGATACAATTCCCACTACCTGAATATCTCTCATCACAACTATTCAATGCAGGAAGATAAACTCCTAGACAAGGAAATTCATCCTCTTTATGATTTGTTCTGAAGGTGAACACAAGATCACAACAACATCCACCACCTCTACACGGGGTGTCTCTACACAACAGAAAAAGATGGACAAGATAGTGGAAGCATACAAAGACATCTTCACCACACCTACCAGGGCACCATTACATTTCCAGGTCAAGCATTAAATTATTTTGATACCTAAAACGCTTGTATACATGCCCATTCATTAATTCCTTTACTGAATGGGATGGTGTACAGGTGTCCCCTCATGGTAAATGACAAAAACAAATGCCATATTCAAGAATCAATCCAAAAGGGGCACATTCGACCCAACTCCTCACCTTGGGGAGCTCAATTGTGTTGGTATAGAAGAAATATGGGACATGAAAACTCTGTATTGACTACAGAGATCTAAATAAAATCACAGTCCATAATTGGTATCCCATTCCTCGAATAAATGACTTTCTCAACCAACTTAAGGGTGCTAAGTATTTTAGTAAGATTGATTTGAATTTTGGTTATCATCAGGTACCCATTGAGCATACTAATGTCTGGAAGACTACCTTCAAATCTCGAGAAGGCCTTTTTTATGGTTGGTCATGCCTTTTGGTTTGACTAATGCTCCAATGAATTTCATGAGGACGATGGATGGAATTATTTGGCCATTCACCAATTCTTTTGTGGTTGTATATCTAGATAAAGTACTCATCTATAATAGAACAATTACAACATATTCAACAAGTCATCAACACTCTACAACATCACAAGTTATATGACAATCTAGAGAAGTGCTCATTTTGCATGGAGATGATTCAATATCGGGGATACATCATGGACGAACATGGCGTGCATGTGGATTCAGCCAAGATCCAAAACATATGTGACTATCTGACCTTGATGACTCTCATAGTGTTGCGTAAGTCCTTTCCAACTTCTATCATAGATTTGTGTTAGGATTCTCTAATATTACTTGGCCCCTTAGCCAGGTGACTAAAGAGGGATCTAAGGCTAATTTTGTTTGGGCCAGGTCACAACAACAAACATTTGAGGAACAAGAAAAACTTATGGTTGGAACCCATCCTTACCTTACCAGATTTGCAATATCCCTTTGAAATTGAGACATATGCTTTGGACTATGTTGTTAGTGTAGTCCTCACTTAGCATGGCCATCCAACAGTGTATCACAATGAGACACTTTCAGATGCAGTCCGCAAGTACCCCACCTATGACAAGGAGATGTATTCCATTATCCAAGTTTGCTTCCAATGGAAGCATTACATTATAGGAAAACAGACAGTTATCCACACTAATCACAAGCCCCTACAATTCATGCAAACACAAGGGAAATTATAGGCCGCTACCAAAAGTGGTCGACATACTTGCAACAATTCCACCCGAACATCAAATATAAGAATGGCAACACCAATAGAGTCATTTATTTCCTTAGTCGTCCTCCAATGGTAGCATTAACCATAGTACTCAACTCTTGTGGCCACGAGACCTCTAGGTGGCATCAAATATATGACAATGGTCCTGAATTTGCTTCTAGTTATCGAGCTTTATGTGCAGGCACAACAGTGGCAGAGTTTCATATCCATGAAGAAATGCTATGCCACTTGAACTATCTTTGTGTTGCTTCAAGAAAGCGTGCAAAGCTCATTTGGGAATCACATTACAGTCGGGTAACATGGCACTTTGGAGCAGAAAAGATAGTCACGATGTTGTAGAAGTATTTTTGTTGGCTGAAGCTTCAACAATATGTCGACCGATACATCAGATCATGCACCGCTTGTGTTATCGCGAAACCTATCATTAAAAAGTATGGACTATACACCCCTTTGTCAACCCCCAATGGGCCTTGGGAATCCATCTGCATGGATTACATGTTTGGACTACCTTCAACCAAGCATGGTAATGACTATGTGTTTGTGGTTTTGGATCGCTTCAAGCTAAGATGGCCATTCTAATAGCCTACAAGAAGAGCATCTCTGCTGAAGCAACTGCTAAGCTCTTCTTTGAGCACGTTTGGGTTCATTTTGGCTTCCATAGACTATAATTTCATATTGAGAAAACATGTTCTTAAGCACATTCTGGTCCAACCTATGGTCACTGATGGACACCATGCTCACCAAATCGACTACCTTCCACCCCCAAACTGATGAATAGACAAAGATAGTCAACTGGTTGATTGTGAATATTATGAGAATGTACAATTCCAAACATCCCCGCACATGGGATGAGAGTCTTCCATATGTTCAACATAGTTACAACAGAGCCCTTTATAACTCTACTAGCCACAACCCTTTTCATATGTGCTTGGGGTCCAACCCTTGGCCCCAATTATTGTATCTCTACTCATTTCATGGACACATGAGGACTTTGCTTATGCTCATACTGAGGCTGATAAGGCCACTAGATTTGTTGAACGGATCTAGTACATCCGCTAATAAGTCCATGACATTTTGGAGAAATCCAATGCCAATTACAAGCAACGACATGACCAACATCGGGTTCCACACAAGTTTTAGGTGGGTGATAAGGTTTGGTTGCATTTGTAGAAAGAGAGGCTTACAGGACCTCATTGCAAGCTTCATCCATTTCGATATGGGTTGTACACCATCACCAAGGCAGTTGGTGAGAATTCCTTCAAATTAAGCATTCCCCCATTACTTGGCTTGCACCCAATATTTAAAGTGGAGCTCCTTCGCCCATATTTTCCACCATTGTTGGACACCTTAGAGGTGGCTAAGTAGTTTACACCAACAAAACTCAATCCTTACTGCTTGGATCAGGCTATAGTTGATCCAATCATGGATACACAGGTGAAGGGTGCTTGCTGACAATTTGTTTAGCTCTATCGGGTCGTCAAAGCCAAACTGTTTCTTCACCAAGGCAAGTGGCTCACCATGAGTCAAATTCAACGGTAATTTCCCCATATGATGGAGGAACTTAATGCAATGGAGACCATTGCTTCTTAAGGGGGGGGGGGGGATGATCCAGGTGGATATTGGTCTCCACCCACCATTTCCATTGGCTCAAAACAATCTTCTTAGTGAGACAATTTCTTTATGGTTTTTCAAGTCTCAAACTTCTAGAGTCGTTTTGAGGCCATAAATGGCATTTTTTGGCAATTTAAGGGGCCATGATTTAGTGGCAACTTAATTTGGCCCTAATTGAAATTTTTAGTGCTCAAATAGATCTTTCCAACGGGCTATTGAATGCCCCAAAATGGAGTTCGTATACAAAAGTTACGCCCCTGAGAAGTTGACGTATCAACTAATCACTTTGGGCCCACAAACATTTTTACGGTTCATCTCCTAGGATTAGGTTTAGAAATTTTTCCTCTTTAAGGATTTATGATAAAAATACCCTTCAACCTCCTTTTATATTCAACTTATGACGATGATCATAGCTGCCACATCTCTTCTCAAAGATATAGCTACCACCATTCTAGCTGCTTTTATTTTACAGTCTATTCTGTTCCATCCATTTAATAGAATCTCGGTTTATTATATTACATTGTTTTTTGCAATATATATGTGTATGTGAACATATATATGCTCTTTCTTTTCATTCTCACATAAATCCAAATCAAGAAAGCTTGATCCTACTTGTGATAGTGCACATTCAAGGGGTTTAAGGTTTGATAAGCATAAAGAGGTGAGTAATTGTATATTGAGTAAGCATAAAGGGGTGAGTAATTGTATATTGAGTAAGCATAAAGAAGTGAGTTGATTCAGTTGAATAACAAGGACAGATTTTTCCTCTTGAAAAAAAAGCATAAAGAAGTGAGTAATAATAATAATAATAATAATCTATTTTTAAAGTTACACTAATTTGGTGCACGGGATCCCCTTTACTCAATAATTTAACTACTAAAATCTATAGAGATGTACATATCCTACCTTCCTCGAGATTTGAACCTATAATTTTTTTAAAGAAAACACATATTCTTATATATTAAATCCATACATAAAAAAAAAAAAAAAATTAAAAACTCTTAAATTCATTCACATGATTCAACCTAGTGTACATCATTCAACCTAGTGTACATAAATTTTTAACTATAATTCATATATACAAACTAAAAATGAGTGCATTTTGATAAAAACCCCACAATAAAATGAAAAGGTTAAGACAAAATGGTTGTTTCATTAATTTATTCTTTATATGTGTAGGCGGAATCAATTATAATGCAATGGAATGAATGCCTTTCTCTATTTTCAAGGAGACAACTATTGAAACCCATAGAATGTTCTGAATGCGTTACATGAACAAATGTTGTTAATGCTTTACATAACATGCGGCACATGAGAAAATGAAAAATATTGTATTAATTAATGTAATAAAATATAAAATATTTTATTAACTAGTCTCATCAAATATGAAGTATAGGATAGTGAGTATCCAATATTTGTATAAAATATTACAAGATTCTTACTTTATTTTTAAAGCTTGAAGTTTGTGTGTTAGGTTAGTTGAAAGGTTGGAGTAATTTTTAATTTTTTGGTTTTTGGGTTAGCGTTGGTCGCTTTCATAGAGGTTGTGGCATATAGTGTTACACTCGACATAGCAAAAAAATTGTTTCATGACTTTTAGAAAGGGGTGTTTCATACAGAGGTGAGGTGGATAGCAGGTTAGGATTTTGTTGGAAATTTCTATAAGGAAGCGTAGCGTACATTTTTGTAGAACTTTGATTCTTATTTTGAAATAGTAAGTTGTTTTTGTTTTTATTATTATTATTGTGATGATTGTAATCTAAAATATTTAAATGATGATATATGATTGTAATATGAAAATAGTTGATATGATATGTAAGTTGGTTGGTTGGATTAGTAAAATAAAGATGGTTAATATAACTTTATTACGTTGGTGGACTAGAGTTTATACTTTTTTTATTTAACGAAGAGAATGCGACAAGTGTATTCTCCAAATTGAATGGATATCTCGTAGCAATGCATGGATAACTCAGAGCTGATGAATGGATAACCAATAATTCATGGCAGATAACTAAAAGAATATGAGATTAAAAAATATATATAAAAAAAATAATTGATAGTTGATAAATAGATAACATAAAGAATGTCTATGATTTAACTAGAAGAATAAGAAGAATAAAAAAAATTCCAAACTATTTTCCATTCCATAACTATCTCTTTAACCATTTAGAAAAATGAAATTCCTTTGCATGGAAACAACCCCTTGCTAGTTCCAGTAGTCCTGAAAAAATAAAGTAGAGTGGCAGTATCATCTTGCATGATTTTCACAGTAGTGGCGTGGGCAGGATTCAAAACCATGAGCTCGTACAGAGTAGAGATGAAATTCCGGCCTTTTGGGGAGGGTAACTCGAAAGAAGTAATGAGCACAACCGACAACTGGGTGGCCTCCAATTTGTCTGCAAAAAAAAATATGGCACGGCGAAGGCCAACACGACGACATAATCTATCGTCTGCTTCGATATCCCCGCCGCCGTATCTAGCGGATTCATTGTTGTGACGATGGCTCCGATAGACATTATCGCCACGCAAATTATGGGAAAATAGATTGAATTTGGGGAGAGGAGCAGGACGACGTCAGATTTTATGATGCTGAGGCCGCCTAAACTGACGACGAGAGATCTTACGCTCTGTCATAGTTGGGGATAGGTGATTGTTGTCCCAGTGGTGGAGTCGATGAAAGCAATTCGTCCATTATGGGGACATAAGAAACGAAGGTAGGGAGATCCAGGTATTCGTCTTGAGGGAAATTTACTGGTTTTCGCTTGCTTTTGTACGTGCAGTTGGAATTGCAGTATCCACTGCTGGATCGATATCGAGACCCATTGTTGTGTGAAAATTTGGATAAACAATGATGAAGAAATGCTGGAAATGAAGGATTTACACATCTGTTCCTATTGGGTTGTAGAATGCCCTTTTATGTGCAATGAGTATGCATCGATGAGCATGTCCTCTTATAATTCTTATAATATATGAGCATTTGGGGACATAAATAAATATAGGGAAATGTTGTTAGTGGTTCATGTGTCCATATCTGGATGACTAATTTAACATCCTCGACCCTCCGACCGACGAAGAAGACGCTACCATGGCCTTAACCATTCGGGAAACTAGCCCCATGAACATGTGCATTCATAAAAATACTGAAATGCTGAAACCAAATGCTTTGAACTAGAACATGCATACATGAACATTTATCATACAACGGAAGCAAACATATGTTCATACAAGCATTCAACATGTTCATCACATTCATTAATAGAAAATATGATTGCAAAAGTAAAATAGACAAGATCACTTATCTTATAAAGAACTCATTCCGCAACCAGTTACGTCATTGCAACGTTCCACCCAACCATAGACCAGTGTGCTCCTTAATCTCTCAGCAATGCTGCCACCCCCGAGTTGCGCATGATTCTCCAAGGAATAAGGAACAAGCGGGCTTACACATAGCCAAGGGTACACAAAACACAGCCAAGCCAACACAGTTGCGTTTATCAGGCCATCAACAAGACGACCAAGCCACATGGTTAGGTTTATCAGGCCATCAAGGAGTTGGGAAAGACTAAATGCTAAGCTGGTGAGCTCGTTACCGAGCCAGGAACACCTACACGAGAACTATCTTGACTTCTAATACACCCACACACACCCAACATAAGGAATCAGTCCCTTCTATGCTACACAATCTCTCAGGCCCTGACTTTCCTTCCAGTGCTATTTAGGGGTTGTGGAGAAGAAAGCTAGCCCTCTAGCCCTGTCTGTGTGGTTTCCAAACACACCAGGTTTATCAAGCAAACCAAGCCCCCATTCTTGCTCTCTACATAGTCCGAAGACCAACCATTGCACGCATGCAATCAATCAACAATTACAACTTAAACAGGGAAATGACTCCTGAGTCGTTCTTGGCCCTATCGTGGCCAAAATGACTCCCAGGTGAATTACAACAGTCCCAAAAACGCATTAGTAGACATAGCTCATGACATGGGAAAACAACAGTCCGTCCTGGACCACGAAGTCACCGGGAAAACTTACACAGACCACACTGGGGAAGAAAATACAGTCTCCCAACCTATGCATGAGGAAAACTTGCACCAGATCCCAAAATACAAAGGGAAAAACATATGCACGAGCCACAAATTGGTAGGGAAAACTTACACGGAATCCTTGGGCGTAAAAATGGCTCTCCACAGGAAAATTCGTGGGTGATAGTGACCAAACGGCTCCCAGCTTGCTGCGTGAGAAACAACAACGCAGAACCCAGTGCGTGAAAGAATATTCACACCAAATCCCAAATACGGATTGTAACACACTCGATTCCTTTGTGTGGAAAATGTGAATGACAGTGGAGACGGCTCCTCTCTCCTGGTTGCGTGAGACCAAACAGGAAAGAAGACTGTGCATAGGAACAATCAAGCTACCGCTCCTGCATGAGGATGAACAGACAATGGAGGGTCGCGAGTGGAAAGGATGGAATGAGGGCGTAGTCATTCTCCTGCCCATCGCGAGGTTCAATCCACTGGTGGAGTGTGCATGTGGGAAAGGACTAACAGTCCTACCACACTCCACTCCCAGCCATAACTGTCCCAACTAACAGCAGCAGTTTTCAATGGTGGTAGTTGGAATAAAACAAGGAAAGATGGGAAAATCAAAACAGGGTGGTGACACGTGGATTTTCTCTCATGGCTCAAGGTTTGACTTCCCCCTCCCCCTTATCCTTGTGAAAATCATGCCCCTTCTCAATTTGGTTGCTGCGAACGTAGCTGGTTGGGGTTCATTTAATTAAAGATGCATATTTACATGATGACAAAACTCAATAGGTATGCTGCATGCCCCAATATACCATCGGTGGAAATTTCAATCCGAAACATAGCATAACCAATCGATGGTGAGGCCTTGGCCTTTAGCTCCGCACCATTATTATTTACAATACATACATCATATACATCTAATGCAATGGGGTCAAAACCGGGGTGTTACATTCCCCTCCCCCTTCAATAGCACTGTCCTCAGTGCTTTACAAAATTTAACAAAATGCTACACCGATATCGCCTCAGTGTTTCGCAGAATTGAACAAAAATGGATGTGCCAACCGCACGACATCCTCCAACTCCCACGTAGCCTCTTCAGGTCCGTAGTGCTCCCATTGCACCTTTACCTGACCTATGGCCCGGTTCTGGAGCATTGTGACCTTCCTGTCGAGGATGCGCATTGGCTCGATTTGGAACTCTCCCTCAGGTTCCACCTGAATCACATCCCAATTTATCACATGGTTAGGATCATGTACATATCTTTTAAGCAAAGAAACATGAAAAACATTATGAGCCCTAGTGCTAGCAAGCAATGCAAGCCTATATGCAATGGGCCCTATTCTCTCAAGCACTTCAAACGGCCCACAATATCTTGGTGACACCTTGGCACAACTTCCAAGCTTCAAGGAACTCTTCCTTGCCCTCACTCTAAGGTAAACATGATCCCCAACACTGAACTCCCTGTTCACCCTATGCTTATCTGCATAGCTTTTCTGTTTGTCATGTGCTGCTTTTAGATTCTGCCTGATCTATACGACCTCTTGCTCCATTTCCTTGAGCAATTCTGGCCCAAGCACAATCCTGTTCACCGGGTTATCCCAAGTCACTGGTGTCCTACACCTTTTTCCATACAAAGCTTCATACGGACTCATCCCCAAGGATGCCTGCTATCCATTGTTATAAGCAAACTCTACCAAGTGCAAGTAATCTTCCCACTTGGTTAGTTTGTCCATCATGTATATGCGAAGCATGTCCTCGAGCACCTAATTAACTCTCTTTGTCTGCCCATTTGTCTGAGGATGGTATGCAGTGCTGAAGTTTAGCTTTGTACCCAAATCTGCAAACAACCCCTTCCAAAAATTGGAAGTGAACTTGACATCTCTGTCAGAGACTATTGCCTTAGGTAATCCATGCAATTTGAAAATCTTCTTCATGAAGATCTTTGCAATGTCATCCGTCTTATGCGTAGACTTAACCGGTATAAAATGTGCTACCTTTGTCAACTTGTCTACCACAACCATGATGGAATCATGTTGTCTCTAAGTCATCAGCAATCCTGTAATAAAATCCATGGAAATAGCTTCCCATTTCCATTCTGGAACTGGCAAAGGCTACAACAAACCTGCAGGCTGTTGATGCTCAACCTTTACCTATTGACATTTCATACACCTTGAAATGTACTTAGCCATATCCCTTTTCATTCCTGGCCAAAAGTACTGCCTTCTAGCTGTAGCAATTGTCTTCTGATATCCTGGGTGACCAGAATACGGAGCTTGATGGATTTCATCCATGACAAATCTCCTCAAATATGCTACATCTGCAATATAAATTTTACCTTTATCAGTAAGAAGTCCATCTTCTTCCAATTTATATCTCTCATACCTCTTCTCAAGACTTTGCTATTGCAATTTGTCTTTTACCTGCTCATACAATTCATCTCCAGTAGCATGACTAACAATCTGCTGCCTCAAATCTGACTAGCAAATACTAAGAGATGCCACATGCATTTCCTGTACCTCCCTGCTGAGTGCATCAGCCACCTTATTTTCCTTTCCCTTTATGTGCTTTATTTCAAAATCAAACTCACATAAAAACTCCAGCCATCTTGCTTACCTAACATTCAGGGTAGGTTGATCAAATAGATACTTCAGACCACAATGGTTTGTTCTGAGCTCAAATCTTCTACCCATCAAGTAATGCCTCCACATCTTGAGGGCATGTACTATGGATGCAAGCTCTAGATCATGAGTGGCATAGTTCCGCTCATGTTCCTTCAACTTTCTTGACTAATAACATATTACGTGGTTGTCCTGCATAAGGACTCCTCCAAGACCTTGTCCACATGCATCGGTACACACCACAAAATCTTTCTCCGGATCTGCAACTTTCAATACGGGTGCACTGGTGAGAAGATTCTTCAACCTTTGGAAACTTTCTTCACACCTCGATGTCCATTCGAACTTCATTCCCTTCTTTTGCAAAGAAGTGATGGCATGTGCAACTTTGGAGAATCCCTCAATGAACCTCCGGTAGTATCCTGCAAGTCCCATGAAAGATCTTACATCCGTCACATTTCTTGGAGTAGGCCAATTCATAATGGCTTCAATATTTTTAGGGTCCACAGATATACCCTCCTCTGAGATAATGTGACCCAAATACTGAATTCTATCTCTATAGAAGTCACACTTGCTCAGTTTCGCATACAGCTGATGCTCCCTGAGCAATTGCAATGTTAATCTCAAATGCTCTTCATGCTCCACCTCATTCTTAGAATAAACAAGAATGTCATCAAGGAAAACAAGGATGAACTTGTCCAAATACCTGCTGAAGACACTATTCATAAGGCACATAAATGTAGTTGGTGCATTTGTGAGACCAAATGGTACCACTACAAACTCATAATGTCCATACCTTGTCTTGAAGGCTGTCTTATGAATGTCTTCATCCTTGATTCTCACCTGATGGTAACCAGACCTCAAGTCAATCTTGGAAAATACTTTTGCTCCTATCATTTGATCAAAGAGGTCATCAATCCTAGGCAAATGATATTTATTCTTCACAGTAACCTTGTTCAATTGTCTGTAATCAATACACAACCTGAGTGTACCATCTTTCTTCTTTACAAACAGAATTGGTGCTCCCCAAGGGGACACACTCGGTCGGATATATTTCGTTTCCAACAACTCTTGCAGTTGCATCTTCAATTCTAGCATCTCCGGTGTACTCATCCTGTAGGGTGCCTTGGACACTGGTGCTGCTGCTGGCACAAGTTCAATTGTGAAATCAATGTCCCTCTTTGGAGGAAGCCCTGGAATCTCATCAGGAAACACGTCCCTAAATTCCTATAACACCTGATAGTCCTCCAACCTAGGAGTTTCATCTCCTGGTGTCTCCAAAATATGGGTTGGATACAACTAGCAACCCTTCCTACAGAACTTCTTCAGCTGCACTGCTGAAACCTGCCGTACTGAAATCACCTTTGGAATACCTTTCACAACTACTAGGCTCCCTTATTCATTCATGCATTCGAAAGTCTTATTGTAACAGTCAAGCTTCGCCCTATGAGCTTCTAACCAATCCATTCCAATGAGAATATCATAGGAACCAAGCGGTAGAACATTCAGATCTACACACGTGACGAATCCATTCATGAGCAATGGACATTTCTCTACCACTTCACTGACCTTTCTCTTAGTTCCAGTGGTTAGCTGGACTAACCAAGACTTCCTATGCTTTACTTTCTTAAAAGCGCAAATCTCCACTACTCTAGGAGTAATGTAACTGTGAGTAGAACTAGGGTTAATCAAAATAGAAACAGATTTTTCAACAATCTTACCTGCAACTTCAACCACTATTGATTGGTGATATGCCTAGCAGAACTCCAGTGCTGCATAAATCCTAGGGACTACCCTTGCTACTTGACCCACTGTTTCTGCTTCTTGAATGTTATAAGCCGATCTTGCACTCTCATTCTCGAGTGGACAATTTTTGCGCACGTGGGGTCCTCCACATTTCCAACATTGAAGTGGCCCTCTATTCTGTTGTGGATCCTTAGGCTTTTCTCCTGTCATTCCAACTGGTTTACACGCAGCTTGAGATGGTTGCTTCTGGTGATTCCTGAAGTTAGAAGGTTTGAAACCTTTCTTTCTTTGGTCAAAATTCTCATTCTTCTTGTCCTTCCATGCCTTATGGTAATCCGGTTTACCTTTGCTTTGCTCATAGCAATACTTAGCCTTCCTTATTGCTTGTTCAAGAGTTCTAGGTTCATAAAACTCAATTCTATCTTTGTAAGACTGAGGTAATCCACTCAGAAAATGCTGGACCTTCACTTTTTCATCTTTGATGTACCGGACATACCTCAACAGCTCCAAAAAATTATTTGCATATTCTTCCATGGTCCGCTGTCCCAATCTCAGCTCATGGAACTCCTTAATCTTGTCATCATAATACCTGTCAGAGAGGTATTTCTGCTTGAAATACTTCTTGAACAGTTTCCACTTAAGTCTCCTTTCACTGATCCTCTTTACTTGCTTGAAGTGTTCCCACCAAATGGATGCTCTTCCATTCAGATTGAATATGGCAACTCTTGCCGTCATGTTTCCCGAGTAGTCACGCACTTGAAAGTACTTCTTTATTCCAAGAAGCCAAGATTCAACTTCTTGTCTAGTCCTTACCTCACCATCAAATGTAGGAGGTTTAGCTTTCTTAATTTCATCCCTAGAGCGATCCCTATGGTGTCTCTTTCTTTTCCTTTTATGAGAAGAAGAACTTGAATCCCCGCTGGATTCTTCAGAGTCAGATGATCCACTAGAAGTCCTTCTCCTTCTCCTAGTACTGCTCTTATTGCCTTCTAGTCTTGCTGTACCTCATCCAGAGTCTATATTTCTTTGCAAGTCTGTCAAACTCTGCAACAATGCAGCATTCAACTGATGCTGCTCTTCCTGGGCTTTGATCAAGCTTCTCATGGTGGCTGCAACGTCTGACGATGTCTCTTGGAATCTCCTTCCATTAGACTCTATGTCATCGTTTCCATTACAAACATTTTCTCACATGGCATCTTCTGCTCGCTCGTAAGAATCCCGAGCATCATACCCATCATGGGTTCTCATAACTGAACCACCACTTACTTACCAAACTGCACTACCTAGAATACTGCCCTCGAAGGTGACTATGATTCTGCAAATGTGTTAGATGCATAATATTGATATAAATTATAATCACTTACCTTCTCCTGGAATAATCATAAAATAACAAATTTACCCAAACACAAGATTTTCTTCATCAAAGAACGTCTATCTGAGGGGGCCAACAGGGGTCAAGGGGGCTTGCCCCCTTGTGGCTTCCCTACGCCATTGCAGGGCGGGTTGAGGGCAACGCCCTCATTTTTTTGTTGTTGCAAATCTTTGATTTTTGCGCAATTTGGCGCATAAGATCGCTGCCACTTTCTCCTTTTCAGCCCTGAAAAGCCATTGAAAAACCACTGAAAATCCCTATGAAAAACAACCAAAATTTGTTAAGAAATCCCACTGAAAAACTCAAATTTTCCTTGTACAGG
Organism: Pseudotsuga menziesii; assembly: GCA_001517045.1. Classification (NCBI taxonomy): domain Eukaryota; kingdom Viridiplantae; phylum Streptophyta; class Pinopsida; order Pinales; family Pinaceae; genus Pseudotsuga; species Pseudotsuga menziesii. The sequence continues at coordinate 1,039,161 of LPNX010435869.1, read as the reverse complement.
ATCGGGCCTCATCCCAAGTAACATTCCGACGTTTCGGCGGTCAAAACAACTAGCTTCTCCACTGTTCATCGGTGATCTGTTTGTCTACTCATCGGGTGGCTAGTTCTCTAGGCTTCCACAACGGGGGCCAACGAACTCTCTATGTTTTCCACAAACATAATCCTGTCGGCGGATCAGAGCAATTGATCACTACGGCATCGACGGTCAGAACAATTGTCCATCAGAAGGATAGTCCACTAAACAACCACAATGGCGAGTGCACGAACAACTAAATCCTTCCGACTTCATCAGCAGTCCGTTTAGCTAATCTTGTTCCGATGCATCGGCGGTCCAAACCACTATCTTTCGCCAATCGCCGATGGTCTTCAACACTTAGACAAATTTTTCAAAAAAAATTCCCCTCTACTTTCCACGGAACATAACATCTGTCGGTGGTCGGAACCACTAAGTGCTATGTGTCGATGAACCCAACAACTATTTTTTGCCGACGGCCTCGGCAGTCCAAACAACTAAATTTCGTTGACGTCGAATGTCAAAATCGAGTGTTTCTTCAATTACATCGAGCTGGTGTTTCGGCGGCCTTCGGCTGATCTTCGCTGAAACTGTGGCTCCCACATCCACCAAGTTCTGCCGACGATCGACGAAAACTTAGAAAATTTTCCCGTAATTTTTCTTCCAACTGTCCTTCGTCGGGTGTGCTTCTGCCTAGCTCTCCGCTACATCGGAAGTCCATCCCACTAAGTGTTCCGATGAACCAACAGTTCAAACACTTAGACAATTTTGTGAATTTTCCAGTCATTCACCGATTTCTCTTGGGCATAAGGCAACATGCCTCCACTAACTGGTCTTTCATGGCCCATAGAGGCCCATGCTGCAACCTGCAAGCTCTGATACCACACTGTAACATCCCCAACCCTCCGACTGGTGAAGAGGACGCTACCATGGCCTTAACCATCCAGGCAACCAGCCCCATGAACATGTGCATTCATAAAAATACTGAAATGCTGAAACCAAATGCTTTGAACTAGAACATGCATACATGAACATTTATCATACAGCGGAAGCAAACATACATTCATACAAGGATTCAACATGTTCATCAGATTCATTAACAGAAAATATGATTGCAGAAGTAAAATAGACAAGATCACTTATCTTATAAAGAACTTGTTCTGCAACCAGCTACGTCGCTGCAACATTCCACCCAACCATATACCAGCGTGCTCCTTAATCTCTCAACAACACTGCCACCCCCAAGCTGGGCATGATTCTCCAAGAAATAAGGAACAAGCAGGCTTACACATAGCCTAGGGTACACAAAACACAGCCAATCCAACACAGTTGGGTTTATCAGGCCATCAACAAGACAACCAAGCCACATGGTTAGGTTTATCAGGCCATTAAGGAGTTGGGAAAGGCTAAATGCTAAGCTGGTGAGCTCATTACCGAGCCAGGAACACCTACACCAGAACTAGCCTGACTTATAATACACCCACACACACCCAACACAAGGAATCAGTCCCTTCTATGCTACACAGTCCCTCAGGCCCTGACTTCCCTTCCAGTGCTATTCAGGGGTTGTGGAGAAGAAAGCCAACCCTCTAGCTCTGTCTGTGTGGTTTCCAAACACACCAGGTTTATCAAGCAAACCAAGCCCCCATCCTTGCTCTCTACACAGTCCGAAGACCAACCATTGCACGCATGCAATCAATCAGCAGTTACAGCTTAAACAGGGAAATGACTCCTGAGTCGTTCTTGGCCCTATCATGGCCAAAATGATTCCCAGGCGAATTACAACAGTCCCAAAAATGCATCAGTAGACACAGCTCATGACATGGGAAAACAACAGTTCGTCCTGGACCACGAAGTCACTGGGAAAACTTAAACAAACCACACTGGGGAAGAAAATACAGTCTCCCAACCTGTGCATGAGGGAAACTTGCACCAGACCCCAAAATACAGAGGGAAAAACATATGCATGAGCCAAAAATCGATAGGGAAAACTTACACAGAATCCCTGGGCGTAAAAATGGCTCTCCACAGAAAAATTCGTGGGTGATAGTGACCAAACGGCTCCCAGCTTGCTGCGTGAGTAACAACAACGCAGAACCCAGTGTGTGAGAGAAGATTCACACCAAATCCCAAATACGGATTGCAACACACTCGATTCCTTTGTGTGGAAAATGTGAATGACAGTGGAGACGGCTCCTCTCTCCTGGCTGCGTGAGACCAAATAGGAAAGAGGACTGTGCGTAGGAACAATCAAGCTGCCGCCCCTACGTGAGGATGAACAGACAATGGAGGGTCGCGAGTGGAGAGGATGGAATGAGTGCGTAGTCATTCTCCTGCCCATCGTGAGGTTCAATCCGCTGGTGGAGTGTGCGCGTGGGCAAGGACTGATAGTCCTGCCACACTCCACTCCCACCCATAACTGTCTCCACTAACATCAGCAGTTTTAAATGGTGGTGGTTGGAATAAAACAAGGAAAGATGGGAAAATCAAAAAAGGGTGGTGACACATGGATTTTCTCTCATGGCTCAAGGTTTGACTCCCCCCCCACCTTATCCTTGTGAAAATCATGCCCCTTCTCAATTTGGCTGCCACGAACGTAGCTTGTTGGGGTTCATTTAATTAAATATGCATATTTACATGACGACAAAACTCAATAGGTATGTCGCATGCCTCGATATACCATTGGTGACAATTTCAATCCGAAACATAGCATAACCAATCGATGGTGGGGCCTTGGCCTTTAGCTCCACACCATGATTATTTACAATATATACATCATATACATCTAATGCAATGGGGTCAAAACTGGGGTGTTACAACTAATGGATTTCGTGAGAGCTTTTTCGCAGGTGATGGTGCACAAGAAGGAAAAAAAACAATACTGCAAGCCTGCGTAGTCCAGATTTGAGTGTAAAGCCACTAAAACATCTATATGGCTTTGCAGATCGTTTTCCTTTTTTTAATTGTTCGTTTATAGAAAAAAAAATTCCATACAGATTTGATCGGATGCAGAAGTGTGATGCAAATGCCCTAGAGTGAGCTGGTGGGAATCTTGTCTCGTACTTCTATTGTGAGACGTCAAAAACCAGACACCTATAATTATTGTATGTTTGAAACTAAAATTTGACAATGGAGTTGGACAATACAAATCAAATACTGCACACGAGATGGCCAAAGGCTCATGGGTTAAACTTTGAGGAGCCAAGAGAGTTGCGGTGATGCGCTGGCAGAGGAGGAAATGGCTCAATACGGATGCACTCTTTAAAGAAATGAGACAGAAACCCAAAGCTGAATCAATGGCATGATAAGCTATGATAAGCTACAATATGCTTGGCACTTGTTGACTAAGTGATTTGAATAAACCCTAGATCAGAGAAGAATTATACATCCAACAACTAAATAACTACCACACATGCTTGAGATGATGATAGTGAAAATACACACTGGCATGGTAGTGAAATTTGAGGTTTGAATTAATTACTTCGATAGTTTGTATTTGACATTAGGGTGGACTATGGCATATGCTTTTGCATCTACTGAAGAGGATGAGATAAGTGTACTGTCCATATTGATTCTATGGTAATAGTTCAAAATTCAAAATAAACAATTATAAAAAAGAAAAGAATATAAAAATTAACTAGTAGTGATGCATGGATAACTCATAGCTAATGAATAAATAACCAACAATTCATGGCAAATAACTAGAAGAATGTGAGATAAAAAAAACAATATAAAAAATAACTGATAGTTGAGAAATGGATAACATGAAGAATGCCCATGATAACATACAGCTAGACATGGATAACTCAAAGTTGAACCCATTCAACAAGAAAAATATAAGAAATAAAAAAAATTCAAAAATGTCTTCCATTCCATAACTATCTCTCAACTATTTGATCCCTATCTCTAAGTGATCCAACCACAAACTATGTGGATGTGCTAGTTTTATGGTTTAACTATGATGCCGCTGAGAGAAGGATATTAGTGGAACTCTAAAAGCTATGGAGGATTGTGGCGCTTTCCATCTTCAACTGCTTAGCCAGGTTTGGGACGAATGTTATTGTCGTGGCGTTCCTGGGACACTTGGGAGATCTGGAATTAGTTTCCACTTCCATAGCGATCACTATCATCTTCAGTTTCAAATGCTTGAGCTCTTTGACATGGAAGGGGTATCAAAAACCCTAGCGGTTGAAGACAAAGATATTCAGATGGTGGATTAAAGCTAAGACCCCATAGAAGGTCTGAACATTTTTCAATATGCACCCTTGTCTTTTACGAAGGAATATTTCCTTCACTCTCAATTTTTCAATCTTGAGCACCTCCACATATTTTTCCATCGTCCCAAAACTTTGGCTTCTAGATTTGATGAAGGTTTGCCATCCCATTTCCATATCCTGACATCATACTATATGATGCAGGCCAGGTGGAGACTCTTTTCGTGGGTATAGTATTGATCCAGATGGAAACCGGTGGCCACCCACCTATTTCATTGGCTCAAAACAATTGTCCATTGTGGCAGTTTCCTCGTTATTTTTCTACGGTTTTTTGGGTCCCAAACTTCTGAAGTTGTTTTGAGGCCCTAAACGACGTTTTTTTGGAATCAAACTACTGGGAAAAGATGAGTCCATTTTTTTCTTGGATATTTGCAGTCAATAGATGTAGTCCTCGGATAGATCTTTCCAACGATCTATAATTCGCCCAAATCGAAGATCGTATGCAAAAGTTATGACCTCGAGAAGTTGATTGTTCAACTTACCACCTTGGGCCAAAATTTATGACGGTTCATCTTCTAGGGTTATGTTTTGGAATTTTGGGGTTCTCGCCCTCATCCTTATTATAAATAGGCCCCTTTGGCCTCTTTTTGTATTCAAATTTGCATGGATGCGCGTTGCAGTCACATCTCTTCTCAGAGATAGCCACCATCATTCTAGCTATTGTATTACATCATGTTCTATTTTCGCCATTTAATAGAATATGTGTTTACTGTATCTCTGTTATCTTTTCAAAATGTCTGTGATTATGATTCTGTATCTGATCTTTCATTTCATTTGCATATAAATATGGATTAGTGGTATCAGAGCAATCTGCTCTTTGATTGTTTCTCGACGCATGTCCTTGACGAGGTCTGGGTATAGAGAGTTTGGTCTCGAACTAGTTTCACTTGATCACTCTCTCCGTCGCAAATGACCTCCCATGGTGGAAGAAAAGAGAGACGACAAGGAAGGAGATCCTATCAAATCATTTCTCAAGGAATCCCTCACGCGACAAAGGAACGAGATGATGGATAGTTTCACCAAAATCCTTCTACGAATGCCGACAACGACAAGTGCATCTTCAATGAGCAGTCGGTTCGGGGATGCAACTCCCTTCAGGGTACAATTTAACTTTGATATTCCTCTATTTGAAGGCCAGATCGATGCATATTCCCTAGATAATTGGTTGAATGTTCTAGAAGGGTATTTCTCTATCCACAATTTATCCGACAAGGAAAAGATCACCTTTGCTCTCCTTAAGGCAGTCCCCCATGTCCAAAATTGGTGGGGTACTTATTGGGAGCAAAAATGATCAGATAAGTCTGTAATGTTTCAGACAAATCCCACTTGGGACTCTTTTGTAGATGTCGTCAAGAAACAATATTACCCTGTGGGAAACGATGATGAACAACACACCAAATGGACCATCCTGCATCAAGAGAGGGACCAGACGGTGTAAGAGAACACCAACAACTTTAATACCTGGTGCACAAAGCTGGGTATCAAGGACTTCGAGTAGCACATGATACTGAAATATTGCAATGGTCTACATCGGTACATCCAAACTGATATGGACTTCCTCGACATATCTTCACTTGGATCTGCCTATCGGTATGCTGTTGAAAACGAGGAGAAATTTTGACAAAAGAATAATCGAGACTCTGGACCTGCGAACCCACCACAGAAGCAAGGCAAGGGAAACCCTGGCCCGCAAAGCACAGGACAAGGAAAGGACAACCAGTCCCAGCCACAAGAAAATAATGGGAATGGAAAGACAAAGAAGGACAGTAGGAAGTGGTGTGAATTTCATAAAATCCCTCGTCACAACACTGATGAATGTCGCTCAAAGTAGTCATTGGTGGATGAGATCAAATATTAAGAATCTGATCCTAATTCTGATTCAGAACCAAATGCCACAACCACAGACCATGGGAAGTAGAACATTGATGCAGACCCCATTGCCATTATTTCTACTACACATTTTCAAACAGAGGAGCCTGATGAGTCAAAGGTAGAGGAGAACCTCTTCCACTCGCAGATGTGGGTGAAGGGAATGCCTCTACATGTTTTTGTTGACATTGATAGCCAAAAGAACCTAATCTCAACAGAACTCATCAAGATATTGGAGCTTCTGACAACACCACACCCGCAACCCTACAACATCCGTTGGCTAATCCAAGGATGAGGTATCCACATTACTCAACAATGCCTCCTACCATATGGCATCAAGCCTTTCAAAGAGGAGGTATTGCATGATGTGGCCCCAATTGAAGTCTGTGATGTTCTTTTAGGACAACCATATATGTGGAAGCATCATGATGTATATGAGTCACGACCTCGTAGTGTCATTGCTACTTTGGGAGGAAAAATCTATTGGATACCAGAGACAATTATACCTATTGCAATCTCGTAAGGTAGGAAGATAAGCTCCCACATCATGAAATTATATCTCTTCACAATTGTGTCTGAAGGAGAACATCATATCACCTTCACACCCTCAGCATAGGGTATCTATGCTCACCAGACACAAGAAGAAAACAGATTCATTGTTTCCTCATCCATTCGAGTACATGTATGATGCAAGTCCATGCATTCAAGGTGCTCCTCCAAAAATAAATCATCCATACAACAATTACAGCCCTCTCGGGATGCCAAAGAAAAGCAACCTCTTCACTTCAACAAATGTCGCACTAGGGGATCAACTCAACACACAGTTCGAGATATGATACGGGTTTAGACACAATGGAGACCATTGATTCCTAAGTAGAGAAGATTGATCCAGATGGAAATCAGTGGCCACCCACCTATTCCACTAGCTCAAAACAATTGTCCATTGTGGCAGTTTCCTAGTTATTTTTCAACGGTTTTTCGAGTCCCAAACTTTTGGAGCCGTTTTGAAGCCCTAAACGACGTTTTTTTGGCATCAAACCGTCAGGAAAATAGAAGTGCATTTTGTGCTTGATATTTTCCATCAACAGGTGTATTCCTCAGATAGATATTTCCAACGAGCTATCAAGCGCCCAAATCGGAGATCGTATGCAAATGTTATGACCCTAGGAAGTTGATTGTTCAACTTACCACCTTGGGGCCGCAAACTTTATGATGGTTCATATTCTAGGGTTATGTTTTGGACTTTTGGGGTTCTTTCCCTCATCCTTATAATAAATATGCCCCTTTGGCCTCATTTTGTATTCAAATTTGCACAAATGCGCATAGTAGTCACATCTCTTCTCTGAGATACCACTATTCTAGCTATTGTATTACAGTCTGTTCTATTTCCACCATTTAATAGAATATGTGTTTACTGTATCTCTATTATCTTTGCAAAATGTCTGTGATTATGATTCTGTATATGTTCTTTCATTTCATTCGCACATAAATCCAGATCAGGTATCTAGGGAGATCTCCTTTCGTGACTAATCTGATGATGGTTTGTGAACCCTTGGATATTGTCTCCTCGAGATGTTTTTGGTTTTCACATTCTTCCCTTTGAAGAAGTCTATTTAGGTTCCTTATCCTATCACCTTCTTCTCTATGTAGCCAAGAATCTCATACTCTTCCAGGTGATGTGGACATTTTGTCACGAACACGGAACCGAGAGGACATGAAAAT
>LPNX010435869.1:1002725-1031252 GCA_001517045.1 Pseudotsuga menziesii | reverse complement strand
TATAGACACACACACACACACACACACACACACACACACATATATATATATATATATATGTATGTATGTATATATATATGTATATACACACACACACACACACACACACACATATATATATATGTATGTATGTATGTATGTATGTATGTATGTATATATATACATATAAACAAGATTTAGTAGAAAAGCTGCATATTCCCAATGAAATCCTAAATAGCAGTAACCTAATATAGTCAATTCTACAACTCAAAGCATGCAAGAGTTTTAGGGATTGGCATCAAATTTAATTTTGTTGGTGTTACGAACAAGGAATTGGAAACAGACACAGGAAGCATTCATTATAGTAGAAAATGAAGGCCATTGAACAATAATGAAGCTTTAAGAGATCCCTTTGCAATATTATGCCCAAAGAGAAGGTATTCCACTTTGATAGCAATTTAAGTTTAATGCAACAATGTCAAAGCTTATTGACATTATTTGTGGAGTTGCCACCTCTTATTGTAGAGTAGGGTTTCATTTTTGTTTCATCAACGAGCTTACACCTTTATGGTATCCCTTTTAGTTTCATTTGTTTTTCATCCACACCTTTATAGTTTCTTTCTTCCCTGGTAACTTCATGGATGATGAACTTAGGATGTTTAGGGGTGGTAATGTTGTGTGAGAGAGAATAATGCATTCTTTATAAGGATTAACATTTTTATTATGCAATTTTATTTTACAAATATAAATATAGTTATTTATTTATTGGTAGAGATCTCATTCTAGTGGTTATTTATAATTATTGGCAAAGCTTCTATTTGTGACAAAGAATAGTGAAGATGGCAATGAAGAAGAGGCCATGTATTTATGTAATGATTTTATGCTACTTTACCATTTGTGGGCCATTTGAATTCATTATGTGGAAATAGCTTAGTAAAACTCCAACAAATTTAGTAAGAATTGTATTATACACCAATCAACTATGGTCCTAAGTGCTATGCTTTTGGCGAATAACCAAAGGCATGGGTGGCAAGGGACAAGGTGATCATAACATGCATGCACTATCTTGATTGTGCAAAGTGTAAGAGGAAATGACTAAACTCTTTGTGAATAGGTCATATGGGTTTCCTTCCAAGTAGACTTGTTGTTTCAGCTTCCGTTTGATGTGAGCTACAGAATAATATAAACTATAAACTTTTTGTTATAAGATATTGCTTAGGGTTTTATGGGTGTAGCTATTATTCTTTTTTAGAGCCCACCTAATTAGGGTTTTAATAGGATATAAATAATAATTTTTTGAATGTCATGCTTCAATTTATAGGTTATTTTGATTACATTTCCTCTTTCCAAAATCCATATTGAATTCTTTGCTTTGTGTCCAAGCCTTCATCCAGATAATAGATGAATAGAGGAAAGGACTTTAGTCCAGTTTTCAAATTTGAAGAAAAAGTTTGAAGAAAGTAAAATGAGTAGCTACCTCAAGGTTTTTAGGCCCAAAAGTAAAATTCCTTTACCCATCCCCTTTATATGACATAGGTTCCATCATTAGGTTTTTGGATTGATCTTAGGCTTGCACATCAGAGATTCCATGGCTTCACATAAGTAGATCCATGTGTCACAAGTCCACATGCATTCATATAGTGCAAACCACTCTTGCCTTGGTTGCCAACAAAGTACCTCTCTACAAGCTCTTTCCTTATAGCACCAACCTCTAGAGTCAAACCTCCCATCACACTCTTTGGATTCGTTCACCAATACCAATGACTATGGATCTCATCAAATCTATCCAAGACTCCAGAAAGCACCAAAATTTGAACCTTATTGTCTACAGTGAATTGATCGACTTCAAGCAATGGAATTATTTATGTGCATTGAAACAAATTTAAGTAATAATTAGAGAAACAAGTTTGTAGTAGAAAGCAAGTTATATTCATAACAAGGTTTTTTGGTGGCTTCAAGATATATGGAAAAAGTTATGAGAAAGGGAAAAATTAAAGAGAACACTGATATCTAAATATTCTTACAACATTGAGAATAAATGCATATCTAAATAAACCTTATATTTGTGTTTGCATTTGTCTGTTTTCCCAAGCATGGACATCTAACTAACTTTTGGTGAGCAGAAACTGCTCGTTTAGAGCATGCATGTTAATAGGAGGTTCATAATAGATATTACTTTCATCATAAGGGTACAACCTTATTCTTTGAACCATACTTGGCTTCAACTGATGCCACCCAAGCGCTTTTGCTCGATTCACCTATTTTTGTCATTATTGGGGGGTGAATCTTCTTTTTTTACCATTTCGAGGTCAAGGATTTGAAACTTAACTAACATCATTTTTTTAACTAGTCTCTGTGTTTTTGTTTTTATTCTTTTTGTCAGGAAAGTCTCTTTCCAACGATATAAATTCCAAGGCATGTTTTTAATATTGGGACTTTTCATTTCTAGTCCTTGGTTGTGAAAAATCAAAGATTTGACCTCAAATGTTCAAACTTTAAAAATGAGTGATCGTAGTAGAAACTAATGAGACTTTCATTTCATTTATTTCTTCCTAAAATTTAGAGTTGATACTGCTATGCATATTTATGTCTACTTGTTTTGTGTCATCTAGTTTATGATGCAGTTCTTACACATGTGATTTTGTATGCAAGGCATCCTGGTTGATATCATATATGTTCTGTGCCAAATAAGTAAACCTTATAATTTGAATAATACTATAATTTGACAAAGTCACTAGGATTTTCATCGGATGGCTTCCTATAATGTATGAACTCAAAGTTTGACACAAGACCACCATCTTTGAAAGTGGGGGTGCAATTTGTAGAAGATAAGTTCATTTCATGAAGTTGTCTTGATGTAGAAGACTCTATCTTTTCTATGGGAAAATGATACCATTAGCATAAGCATTGTAATATCATGTATAGGTTTTACGTAATCATAGCATTGTTGGAAAGGGTTATGTTGCACTACAAGGGAAACACCTTCTAGCATAGTTTTTTGAGAAGGTTTTTAATGTTACAAGGTTGGACCAAATTATCAAAATAACCTTTGCTAAAAACTTTGCCATTGGTAATGGATGTTTTAATGGATGTCAATTATAAATTTTAAAAGCTATATTGTTGAAGGCTATAGTGAATGTTTCTTTAACAAATGCATTATTCTTACAATGGCACATTGGTACGTTTCAAAAAATATGCACACCTATGCATTTCAAAAAAAAACTCTGAAGCATAACATTTAAATGTGATACACAAGTGCATTCCATTTATATAACCCCCAGTTCATGAATATAATTCATGGCACTAATTTTTTTCCTTCCATTTAAAGCACCAGTGCAATTATTTGTATGATAGCACCAGAGTGTACAATTTAAATGTGATGCATGAATGCTTTCCATTTATATAACTATCAAGTGCATTATGTACTTATAATAGCAATCATAACACCAATGCATATATTTTAATTTGATTAATAACACCAAGTTTATAATTATAGATAACACACCAGTGTTGATGTTGATAAAAATTGCACCAGTGTCGATGGTGCACAAATACACATTGTTTACTATGTTATTATGTGCACTATACTATGACATAAATTGAACGATATTTATAAACATCAATGTGCTTGTAATAGATAAAAGCACTTGTGTGTATTATTGTTTGAACACTAATTGTCAATGTGTTTATAATAAATACAAGCATAAATGCATTTAATACATTAAAATACACCGACGCATACCGATTCACGATGTAAAAAGCACCATTAAGGAAAAATCATCAAAGAATCAAATAATTTTTATAATAATATTGATATTTTAATTTGAATTATTGTGTTTCAATATAATGACTATTTTAATGTGGTATACCATCGAATTGTACGTTTGTTCATTGTAAAATATAATCTTCCATATGTAATGTCCATATATATTAATCATACCTTTTTTTTAATCAACAAGATAACATTTTATGACATTAGACAATGCAATAGAACATGAAACCCATTTTATTATTATTATTGTTATTATTTTTATATTTTGGTTCACCTACCCCCCAGTGGGGCTTGTTACATCCATAGGAACAATGCATTGTTAAATTATTGAACCATTGATCTATAAGTAAATGAGAGAAATTGAGAGGTAGAATTGCGCAGTGGAATATCAATAACAATGCACACTAAACAATACAAATTTGAGACAAATATGATAAGAATTGACCAGTTAATTACAACATTAATCTTCATTATTCCCAACAATATACAACAATGTTATATTAAGGATAATTCAAATCATGTGGATAATATTCAAATCTACCAAAACTGACTCGCTAACTGAGAGTGTCTAAATCACTGCATGGGAGCCACTAGTATAACTCATGATGTATAAATCAGTCCGAAAATAAGTTAAACTAGTTAAACCAATTAAACTAACGAGGTAGGTGGAAAAAGGTGCCACTTCCCCATACAACCATGTGAGACTGGCACTAGACTAGATGAGAGTGATCTAACTGAATGTAACTGAGGGTTGAATCAACATAACTACCTACCAACTACCACAACCAAGTAATGGATGCTGCCAGTGGCACTCAGAGTGGATCCTATAATGTAGAGATTGGTCTTAGAGGCACATGAACTCATGCATGAACATGCAGTAAGTGGCAGTTAAACTCTATATGTGTTCCCCACACTCTAGTACAGTAATAATGCCTCCCTAAGTTAGGAAAGATGATCAATTAGACTATATATGGTCAAGGGAGGATTGACTAATCCTAACACACATAGGTATTAGAATTTTAATGCCATTTAGATATTCAAGAAGATAGTTATAATAATGTTTGCAGCAAAAGAATGGTGAATGAAGATACAAATTGAACAAAACAAACCACACAAGAAACAAACAAGTATTGCTCAGGAATTTACAGTATCATTCACAATAACAAAATCTGGTGTTACAATAGTTTACATAGGAAAAGAATTCAAATGCATGACATGCAATTCGAATCTATCCACTAGATCTAACTATATCTAACCGACCATCTAACTCACGGTGTCTCAATCAATGTTAGATTCTAACAAATCAACTCCCAAATGTCCAACAACTCAAACAATCAGTGACAACTAGTTAACTCAGTGCAACTGAGTGTGGTAGGTGGGCAAAGGCGCATACTCCACATGCATCCATGCATTATCCATACAAAGCTTGTGCTAACTAACTGATTGTGAACTAATTGAAAGTAACTGGGTTCTAACTAAGACTAACTAGTATTAACTCCAACTAACTGAAGTAGGTTAGTGCCAGGACTCCCGGTGGCTCCTAAAATGTAGGGATTGGTCTAGTAGGCACCCAAACCGATGCATGCACATGCAATAAGTGGCAGTTAACCTCTAGTAGTGTTCCCCACACTCCATTAATTGGTACATGTGGCCTCATTAGGCCAAGTGTACCCAATGGTACTAGTGGACCCAATCAATTAATTAAAGTTCCTAAGTTAGGCTAAATAATCTAATAGTCAATATGGTCAAGGGAGGATTAATAATCCTAACACCCCCCCCTGAATCCTAACTTGGACAACTATGGGACCTAGTAACAAGACCACAGGTCACCCAAATACAATCTAAAAGACAGAATGCTTCTTAATACAACCAAGGAAATAGGGGAAAACCTCATGGGAAAAAACCCCCCCTCAAAATAAGTAGGAATACAAAATTTGAAAAAACTTGTGAAAATTTTTGCTACTATTTGCAACACTATGCAGCAGCAATACCTTGGTTCTGTGTAGGTGAAACCATAAACCAAACAAAGTGCTTATGTCTGGAGGAATATTCCTCTTTGGAAGAAGAACAATGCACTCAACTGAATCAGAAATATAAACAACTGCACGGTGAAAACTGGACCCATGTAGAGCAGCTGAAATCATCTGAAAAGAGAGCAAAGGTTATTGGGAATTTGAACCATGTGAGGAACACCCAAGAAAATGATATATTTCAGCCTTGAACAGAAAACTATGAGTTTTAAAATCAGCCCCAAGTGTTAGGAGCAAGTGTCCAGGCGGATGCAGAATGTCTTCCTCTTTACTAGTTCTATGAGGAGATGAGCATGTGACCAAAGGTAGAGAAGCCTTGGGACTATGGAGAGCGAATGATTGAGATCCAAAATATGATATGGCTTCAGAAGTATTCAATAATTCACAAAATATAATATCATCAAACTCATAAGAGAGAACTAACGTTGAATCCTCAACAACAAAATTGTAGGACACTTGAGGTGCTTGATTTGTCACACCAAAATTGATGAAACCTGTTACAAGCAATATTGTAAGCTCTTGAATATTAAAACCTGAACCACATATTATCAGATTAGAAAATAAATCAGATCCAAAAAGGTTCATATCATATCCAAAACTGTGATCAAGTGAAATCAAATCCCCAGCAGCAATTTTGAAGGAGACTTGCAGTACTTTATTTGTCACACCAAAATTGATGAAATCAACTACAAGTAGTACTAAAAGCTCATGAACCTGAAATATTGAACTAAGTAATATCAGATCATATCTAAATAAGATCATATCAGACCCAAATAATTCCATATCATATCCAAAAGTGTTGAATGAAATCAAATCCCCAGCAACAATTTTGACGGAGACTTGTGATACTTATTTCTTCACACCAAACTTGATGAGAACAGCTACAAGCAGTACTGAAGGCTCATGAACCTGAAATATTGAACCAAGTAATGTCATATCAGATCTAAATAATATCATATCAGATCCAATAAATTTCATATCAGATCCAAGAGTTTGCTCCACCGAGATGGTAGATGCACAATTTTCTCCTTCTTCAGAATTCTGAATATCAGTGCAACCAATCATGTAGAATTTTTTTAGAAGCTCAAGATAAATGAGAGTGAATGGAGCACTCCTACAACTTGAAATTATTTCCAAAATATCTAAATATTTACAAAATATAATATCAGCAAACTCATGAGCGAAAACTGACATCAAATCCCCAACATAACTTTTGAAAGAGATTTTTGGTACTTGTTTCTTCACACCAAAATTGATGAGAAATGATACAAGTGGTACTGAAAGATATTGAACCCTAGAACCAAGTAATATCATATCAGATCCAAATAATATCATATAATATCCAATAAAGTCCATATCATATCTAGGAGTGTGCTCCACCGAGCTGTTAGATGCACAATTTTATCTTTCTTGAAAACCTTTGAAAGAGATTTTTGGTACTTGTTTATTCACACCAAAATCGATGAGAACAACTACAAGAGGTACTGAAAGATCTTGAACCCTAGAACCAAGTAATATCAGATCAGATCCAAATATGATCATATCAGATCCAATAAATTCCATATCAAATCCAAGAGTGTGCTCCACTGAGATGGTAGATGCACAGTTTTCCCCTTCTTCAAAACCCTGAGTATCGGTGCATGCAATCATGTAGGAATTTGTTGGAAGCTCTATACCAATGAGAGTGAATGGACCACTCCTAAAATATGATATTATTTCCAAAATATCCAAATAATTACTTATCTGCACACCAGAAACATCATTAGAGACAAAGAAATCAAATTCCTCGCCCTTTCTTGGAGAAATCACTGATAAACTATGCACATAATTTATAATAGAAGAATCACTCGAGAATTTTTGCATAGAATGGAAGGAGAGATTTTCTTCAATAGCAGAGATTCGAATGTCTTCTTCTGGATCATCCATGTGAGGAGATGAGATATCAAATATCTCATACACTTCTGGAGCAGCAGGGGAAGGAGTCACTCCATGGAGAATTTCTTCATTTCGAATTGGCTGCGAGGAAGATTCTACTTCTTCTTCATATTGAAAAACTTCATAAGAGAGAGTAGAGGTCGAGACTTTTGAGTAAAGAACTCTTGTGGTTCTGAATGTGCTCCCAATATTTCCATAACAATCCTCATTGTACTTCCCAAAGATTCTATCATGTTCTATCTAGAGATCCTTTGGGTATTCTGCAAACTCAACAAGGTCTATAAGCAAGATTCGAGAAAAAGTCCCGCATATTGCTCCATAATATCTATCACCGCCATTTAGCCAGTATTTCTTATATTAATAAGACTCTTTACCAAGTCCCATAGATACCTCATAGAGACCTTGTCTCTTCAGAGATTCGATCATCTTCGACTTCCATTTTGAATATCTTGTGGATGGAGTAAGAAGAGGAACTGATAATATCGAATCCATATGAAGTTGAACCTGTAAAATATCACTGCAAAACACTAAAACATATTTGAACTGTTAGAATCATGATTTTTCTCTCGACATGAACATATTTGCAGGGTCTGTCACGCCCTCTCCGCTACTCTGAATAAATCCAGAGCTAGCAAATCATCATAGGGGACTTCTGTGGAAACCCAACTGCTTCTGATGTTCGATGGGGAGAAACAAGCATGAAACATACCTGAGAAGGCTTTGATACAATATTAGAATTTTAATTCCATTTAGATATTCAAGTATATAGTCTAATCATTTTTGTAGAAAAAGAATGGATAATGAAGATACAAACTGAACAAAACAAACCACATAGAAAATAGACAAGTATTGCTTAGGAATTCACAGTATCATTCACAATAATAAAATCCTGTGTTACAATAGTTTACATAGGAAAATAATTCGAATGCATGACATGCAATTAGAATCTATCCACTGGATCTGACTATAGCTAACTGACAATCTAACTCATGGTGTTTCTATCAATGTTGAAGTCCAACAAATCAATTCCCAGATGTCCAACAACTCAAACAATCAGTGACAGCTAGTTAACTCAATGCAACTGAGTGTGGTAGGTGGGAAAAGGCACCTACTCCACATGCAACCATGCATTATCCATGCAAATATTGCACTAGCTAACTAATTGTGAACTAACTAAAAGTAACTGGGGGCTAACTGATACTAACTAGTATTAACTCCAACTAACTTAAGTAGGTTGGTGTCAGGACTCCCAGTGGCTCCTAAAATGTAGGGATTGGTCTAGGAGGCATCGAAACGGATGCATTCACATGCAGTAAGTGGAAGTTAACCTCTAGCAATGTTCCCCACACTCTAGTGACTGGTACATGTGACCCCATTAGGCCAAGTGGACCCAATTAATTAATTAAGGTTCCTAAGTTAGGCTAAATAATCTAATAAACGTTATGGTCAAGGGAATATTAATAATCTAACAATAGGGTGGCCACCCGAAGGGTCCTCGCCCATTCTCTTTGATTACAGAGCTAACTTGATGGGGACATCAAGTGAGGCCCTTATATAGTGTTGTATAGCCTCTCGAGGATTTGAACCTGAGACCTTCTGCTCAACACTTACAACACTCGAGAACTTGAGCTAACCCACAGGGTTGAAACCCATTTTATTATATATGAATAAGAGACCCTTTTTTCATAGAAAATGGGACAACATAAATGTTCACAATAATCAAAATGTTAATATGTAATTGTTATACTTATTGGTAACTTGTGGTCATCCAATTAGGACAATATGTCTAGTACTTCAAATAAAATGTTTGATTTTCAGAGACCTTCATTTCAAAACATACATCTTGCATTAGCATTCAATTATATTGATCATCATTTTATGCTCGAAATGTTGTTAATGTTGGAGTTGCTTGCATGCCTCATTTCTTTTGGATTGGATTGATTTTGTTCATTGTCACATACCACTGGTTTTGACTTGGAATATATAAAATCAAATCATCTAAATGATGTAAATATGCTTATATGGATTCTTAGTGTGGAGCTCAAGGCCAATGACTAACTAGTGAATGGCTAAACATGTATAATGTAACTATTTATTTATGGATCGTGTGGTTGTCTATCATGCCGATTCAAATTCTATGTAAATATTATGTTGGAAAATAATAAAATGGTCCAAGATGGTTGTCTAAAGAGCACTAGAGGAGCTATGATTCCACTAGAGTGGAAGAGGAAAAGGGAGCCTACGGGAGATTAAATCCTCTATTTCCAATGTCGGCCTTAGAACTCACTCAATTGTTGCCATTTTCCATAAATAAGCCAATTAATTCCTTTTGACTATTAAATCCAATCATTGAATGTATGCGTGAGATTGGTGAGGAAATTCTTCTCATGTTGTTATAACAACATGGGATGAATATATTTATATGACTGTTGTAAGAGTCCTCTCTTCTTTGTTCAGAAGTTATGTAAATGATATCTTCCACCTTTCTCTCATCTTTTTGGAGTTTACCAATTATCTTTGCAAGTAGACTTTTATAGCAGTTTTTACACACGTAATTCTTACTTTTTATATCATACCATTTCCATTACCATTACCAAACTATATCATAACTAGAAATTCAAATTTGGAAGGGAAAATTGCATATTTGAGATAAAATAGATGGTTGTAGGTGAGCATAGAGGTTGGGAAGCATATGAACCTTTACCCATTGAGTTTCTACTCTTGAATTCTTGAGAAGCCATAAATTAATGCTACAGGGGCCCTCCAACAACATAGAACATACTGGACTCTTACTGCACATGTTGGTAAGCATTGTATGGGTTGGATTTATAAGGGAATTGTGGATCAATGAAGGGAAATGCCTTTGTGTGTTGTGTGGGGTAGTTGGATGAGTGCCATGGTTGTGATAGATGAGTGAAATTCATGTAGAAGCTCTGGATGAGCATTCACTACAAAAAATTTGAATTTTATGGGGGGTTGTATTCCTCCTACAAAAGTCACTTTTGGGGGCGGTTTTGGTTTGGATGTGGTCTTTACAAAACCGCCCCTAATAGAACAGACACTAAAATTTTGGCCTTTTAGGGGCGATTTTGGAAGAGATAAAAACCGCCCCTAAAAGTGACTTTTGGGGGTGTTTCTAACCCCCTCCCCCGCTCCCAAAAAAAAAAAAAACTTTTAAGGGCGGTTCTAAAACCCCCTCATAGAATCCTATGGGGGTTGTTCCACACCCCCCCTAAAATGCCTTATTACAAACCTTTGGGGGTGGTTACAAACCCCCCTCATAGGTACCTACAAGGGCGGTTACAACCCCCCCTCCCCCCTCCAATAGGTTCCTACAAGGGAGGTTTTAAACCCCCCCTAAAAAACCATCTTACAAACCTTTGGAGTCAGTCTTAACAAAACTGCCCCCAATAACATTGACGCTAAAAGTTTGGATTTTTAAGGAAGGTTCTGGAAGAGATCAAAACCAACATTGAAAGTGACTTTTTGGGGCAGTTCAAAACCCCCCTAAAATTCCTTATTACAAATCTTTTGGGGGGGTTATAAACCCCCCTCGTAGGTACCTATGGAGGCAATTCAAAAACCCCCTCGTAGACACCTAGGGGGGTGGTTCAAAACCCCCTCTAAAGCTTCATATTACAAACATTTTGGGGGTGGTTATGAACCCCCCTCATATAGAACTATAGGGGGGTTTTGAACCCCCTCGTTGTAACATACAAGGGCTGTTTTGAACCCCCCTCGTAGTGACATATGAAGGTGGTTTAGAATCCCCCTCATAGAAACATACAAAAACATTTTGAAACCCCCCCTACAGCCATAATAAATCATAATAAAATATATTTTATTAAAAATACCAATATTGCAATATCATTAGGGCACCGAGGAATTGAACCACCAACCTCCAGCTTGTAAGGCAGACGCTCTTCCATTGAGATAAAACCCTTTAATAATTGTGTAAAGGATCAATATTAACACCAAGATTGCATCATTTGTAATTCTAATAAAAATAATAATATCTAAATACAACCATGCTTAGAATCCAATTTTTATTTCCAAAGACAACCATGCTTAAAATCACTCATTAACAACCTACATGCTCATATCTAGAGAACACAAGCATATGTCACTATTAACTAAACAAAAATATTTGCAATACATAAATATTACATGCAATAAAAAGAGTGTTATATAGAGATATTATTAATCTTTCCTAACTCATTGTATATGTTTCTCATGATCCTTTTTAGCTAGATCTATGTTCCCAATTCTTAGTGCCTTGCCAATACTCCAAGCTTGACATGATTGAATCATCCATCGATGTCACTTCATTTTGATGTCATTGAATGCTTACTACTCACACTATAACACCCATTTTCAACATTATAACCGTCACTTTCAATTACAAAAATGATTGTCTCGTTTGAATCTCTATTTGAAAATGTTGGATTGTCAATGGGTTGGTAGGTAGGGGTATAAGCACTCTTCTAATATTGAAAAAATAAAATATCAATTGTGTAAGGTAGATTAATACTTATAGTATACAAATTTACTGAAAAATGGTTACTGTATTGATATAATCCTCTAGATAATATTTTAGGATCAATGAGCACATCTAAAGGTAACAAGAAAAAACATTTAGTACTTATATCATTACATAATGATCAATGAGTTTGTGGATATCATATTGAACTTTACCAAGCATTAACAACACTCTTCTTGTATTTTCTAGCAAATAAAAATAGTTACAAATAGTTGATACTTTTTAGGCAAAGTATATCTAGAATTTCAAGCATGCAAATTGAATTGAGGTATTAGGAAAATTGAAGTGTATTTATATTGTTTGAATGGTTTTACTAATGTGGATTCAATAATTGAGCTCCTAAGAAGAGGATTTAGTTTCCATTCCAATAGAAGGAGAATAACTTCATTCTAGATTTAGACTATAATAAGGTACTGAACTAGGATATGGTATTGTAATAAAAGAATATGGATAAGTTCTTACCTTTCTTACCTCTATTCTTAATCATAGGTAGGGCATATGAATAAAAAGGGTAAGCATACTAGAATGTGCATAGACTACTAATGAGGAATGTACCGAAACCTAAAACACATTTGACATATACATATTAATCTACTGGTTATTCATTGAGGGTTTAATCTATTTCTAGTGGTGCTTTACTAGCTAATCTACATACTCACTAAACACATAGTTTCTTGTCTAATCCCTAATTAGCAACCATGTTGTTCTTATCTTAGTTATCTCTATCTTTATTTCTAACCCATATGGTTTTAGTTTATAAACCTAAGCTATGATCTCAACAAAGTCAATTTCAACAACTAGTGAAAGGTCAACTAAACGGTTTAAACAAGATGATGCTAGTTTTGCTTCTTATTTATATGCTTGGAATGATACCTTTCTCAGAGTCAAACAAGGTGGTATAGAGACTACTACCTTTATGGATGGATAAATTGGTTTTACCTATAAAAGTGGAACTTAAATAGTTGTTATTTACATGTCAACTTATTCTCCAACTAGATAAACTAGGAATGCTAATTATGTATTCACTAGTTCATGTTTACAAGCTTAATCAACTCAATCAGCTTGAAGAGCAGTGGTTGGTTAGACCTTTCCTAGGTACATGTGGTTCTAGATTTGGAATGGATGTTGATATTATGTTTATATATTCCATTATTGATATATTTGTGTGGTCAGCCACTTATAATGGATTTCTAACAAGAGCCATGCAGTGGCAATGTCCCCAACATTGACACATGCAGTTGCACGTTAACTTGATAGTAAACTACCAATTTTGTAGTAGTGAGGATTTACAACTGATCACTTCATTGGAAAAGAAGATTTGAACATTCATTTATCTGGATTTTGTCAACATTTATTTATCTCTTTAATGTTTGATAAAATAAATTGTTTTATTAATCAATATTCATTTCAAATTATTTTATTGATCAACATTATGTTTATAGGAGGCTCCAATTTTTCATTCTTTGCTCCATGATTTTGATGAATAAATATGCATTACGGTTCTTCCATTGCTCTCAAAATTTCATATAATTCACAGGAAAAAAATGTTACAGAAATGTAGTAGACATCAATGGATATGCATACACTATTAGTATATAATAAGATCAATGGATATGCATACACTATTAGTATCTAATAATTAAAAATGATAAATAACTAACATGTTCTATTCTATGTTTTACAAACATGAGAATAAATATACATACAACAATTCTAATCTAAGCTTGAGATTAATGGATATGCATACACTATTAATATTTAATAATTAAAACTGATGAATAACTAACATGTTCTATGTTTTAGAAACATGAGAATAAATATACGTACAACAATTATAGTCTAAGTTGATGACCAAATAAATGTTGTAATTAATTAAATGAATTTGGAATTTTTGTTTTGAACTTTCTCAATATTTAGTACGTAAATTGTGCGTAGAGATTAATTGATTTCAACATTTTATACTTCTAGCATAGAAATGGATGGATGTAGATACCTCGGGGTAAATCTATGCTACATATTAAAATAATGTGTTCTCTTTATGTTTCTGATCAGATTCTAGGGTTGGATAGTTGGGTTTGACTTAAGAATTTGCACTGGTATTTTGTAACATCTGGAACATAACCTACAAAATAAGACATTTACGAGCGAAAATTGTTCTGGTTTAATGGACAACGAAACCATAAATTTTGGTCAAGCTGTTTGAGTTCATCATAATCTTCCATGAAGGCATTTCAAAACATTAGTCTCAAACTGATAAGTTTAAACAAGAACTAATATTTGAGCATTTATATAACCCACAGTGCATGAATGATTCTAAATTTCCTAATTACCTCATACTTATTTGAGAAATAAGATCCATTTGTTGTTTCAAAATTGCAACGTCCAAAAATTATGTAACTTAAAGCCTACATCTAATTTAAAGAACCATTCATCATAAAGTATCCATTCCTAGGTGACAAGGGATGTAAACATAGAGAAATTAGTTCATCAAACATTAATGTTCCTTTAAGAAATAAAATATTTTAGGTCTATAAAATATCAAGACAAAATTACAATGCTTGCCACAAGATATAAATAAAAATGACTTCACTTCCTCATGATACAGTCTTTTTGTTCTAATCACATCAAACTTACAATGCTTTCCACGAGATAGAAAGAAAAATGACTTCTCTTCTCCATGATACAAAGGTGTTATAATCCTTTTTTTCTAATTACATATTGTTTGTTCATAATTAAAGTTTATGAGTAATCCTTTTCAAATGGTTGCGACTAATATTTTCAATGAGAGAAATATTACCATTGTGCTTGGTCTCTGCCTTACTATAGGTATGCTTGAAGGGTCATGTAAGGATGAAATAGTTGAACCTAACTTAGGAGGAGGGGGTATCATAAATATTTAAATGGACACTGTATCCTTCTTGTAGGCCAACAATTCCTTAAATGCAAAGACTTATATGATGGCTTGGTTCCCACACATATTCCATGACTCGTAGAGGAAAATGTTATGGATTAAAACTTTATATTTTGACCATGGATTGTGTCCAACGTCATTATAACCATCCTCAATGTGCCAAACTAAAAAATAACATCATATCCTGATAACATGACAAAGATGTTAGGATTATTAATCCTCCCTTGTCTAATTTGGTCATATGTCTAAATCGGGAGTCACATCTAAATCAGGCATCCATCCAGTCTATTTTTAGTCACTAGAACCATTGGGTCCACTTGGCCTAATTAGGGCACATGTTCCAGTTACTAATGTGTGGGGAACACTAATTGAGGCCTATTGCCACTGATTTCACTTTCATGCATCAGTTTGGGAGCCTCCTAGATCAATTCCTACAATATAGGAGCCACTGGGAGTGCCGACACCAACCTTCAGCAGTTGAGTTTAGTTAGTGACTAGTCAAGCTAAGTTAGGAGTCAGTTACATTCAGTTCTAGTTGAGTCTACATTCAGTTAGCGCTAGTTTTGCATGGCTGCATGCAGAAGAGGCGCATTTCTCACCTACCATAGTCAGTTAGCCTCAGTCAACACTGAAGTAGACACTTGAGTTGTGTTTTACAACTCTGTTGAACTCTGGTAATGGTTTAGACAAGGTCAATTAACTATTGAGTCCTCCGATAGTGATTTAGACAAGGTCTTAGTTACCTACAGTGAAGTAAAGTCTAATCAATTTGAATTTCCTCATGTGGATTCGAATTGCATGTGGCTATTTAAGCCATTGTAATTCATTGTAATTATTATCTAATTACTCTTTGATTAATGAAAAGCATTCATAGTTGCAAGCCATTTTTGCACTGTTTCATTCTTCAATAACTGAGTAAATTGTGTGATATATCCTGTGAGTTGTGTGTTTGTCCCCATATCTATGTGCTCAATTTAATATTGTATCAGAGCCTCGTTCGATAAGGCACTTATCCTCCTCAGATATCCTACTGGATCATTTTTGAGCAAAATTGCTCCTTCCATCTCTGCACCAAAAGCAGAAGGTTTACCACTTAATACCCCAAGTTAAGGAATTGTTGATCAAGCTTGCTTGATCAACTATGTTGGGTGTGATGAAAACCTGAAATGTGCAAGCTGTTGACCTTATGGTGCCCCTTTTTTGTTTTTGCAAGTACAACTTCAAATGGCTTCATCAATTCTGGATTCATCAGTTCCTCTTCTCACCTTATTCACAAACTATTTAGAATGGAAGATGAAGATGATTGCATCTCTGAAGAGACAAGATCTCTATGAGGTGTCTATTGGACTTAGTGAAGAGTCCTTTGATAGAAAGGATGATTGGCTAAATGAATGTGATGCAGCTTATGGGACAATGTGTATGGCCATTTCTCCTAGCATGTGCTACCTCAAAAGATCTATTAAAAACCCAAAGGATCTCTGGAAAATATTGGATTGAGCCTTTGGAATGATTGATGAGGATCATAATAGAAATTTTGAGAGCATATCCAACACCATAAGCATTCCTGATCCAAAAATATCGGCCTCCACTCTCTCTGATGAAGTTGTTCAAGATGAGGAAGAAGCAGAAGCTTCTAAATAATCAATTCGAATTGAAGACAGTCTCCTTGCAGTGACTCCTTCTCCTGATGCTCCGAAAGTTTATGAGATCTCTAATATCTCATCTCCTCATATGGATGAAACATAAGAAGACATTCAAATCTCTGATATTGAAGAAAAATACTGCTGCACTTCCATGCAAACATTCACCGATGATTTTCCTTTGAATTATGTGCAAAATTTGCCAGTAATTGCTTCCAAAAATGAAGAGGAATTTGATTTTTCTCTTTCTAATGTTGCTACTGGTGTGAAAATATGTAATACCTTGGATATTTTGGAATAAATATCAGATTACCAGAGTGATCCATTCGCTCCCCATGATATAGATCTTCCAGCAAATTCCTGCAATAATTCATGCACCAAAATTCAGAATTTTGAAGAAGAAGAAAGTTGTGCATCCACCGTCTCGGTTGACCATTTCTTTGGATATGATATGAACCTTATTGGATATGATATGATATTATTTGGATCTGATATGATATTTCTTGGTTCAATATTTCAAATTCATAATCTTTCAGTACTGCTTGTAGCTGTTCTCATCAACGGTTTGAAGAAACAAGTACCGCAAGTCTCCTACAAAACTGTTGCTGGGGATTTGATTTCATTTCACAGTTTTGGATCTGTTGTGAACCTATTTAGATCTGATTTACTTTTTGATCTTATATTATTTGGTTCAAATTTTAAAATCCAAGAGCTTTCAGTAATGCTTGTAGCTGCTATCACCAATTTCGGTGTGAAAAATCAAGTACAACAATTTCTCTTCAAAACTGCTGCTGGGGATTTTGTGTTAGTTTCCTCTTATGAGGTTGCTGATATTTTATTATTATGTGATTCATTAGCTATTTCAGAAGCTATATCAGACTATGTATCTCAATAATTCACTCTCAACACTCCTAGTGCTTCTCTACCATTGATCACATGCTCATCTCCTCACTCAACTAGTAAAGAGGAAGACATTCTGCATCCGCCTGAACACTTGCTCGTAACACTTGGGGCTGATTTTACCACTCATGGTTTTATGTTCATGGCTGGAACATATCAGTTTCTTGAGTGTTCCTCACATGTTCTGAATCCTCGAGAACCTTTTCTCACTTATCAGTTGACTTCAGTTTCTCTACATGGGTCCAATCTTCATCCGACAGCTGTCTATATTTCTAATTTAGTTGAGCATATCACTCTTCTTCCAAAGAGGAAGATTCCTCTAGATATAATGATGGAGAGGTTCACATGCCAGGCCCCAGGATACCCATGCATAGAAGAACCAGATTGATTCTGATTCTACCTGCTTAATTAGAGGGGGGGATTTTTTCCCATGTGGTTTTTTCCCTAGCTCCTTGTATTGAGCAGTTACTTTACCTTACTTGATGTAATGGGTGACCTATGGTCTTAGTTACCAGGGCCCACATATTTTCCAAGTTAGCATTCAGGGGGGGGTGTTAGGTTTATTAATCCTCCCTTGTCCAATTTGGTCATATGTCTAAATCAGGAGTCATGTCTAAATCAGGAGTCCATCCAGTCTATTTTTAGTCACTAGAACCATTGGGTCCACTTGGCCTAATTGGGGCACATGTTCCAGTTACTAAAGTGTGGTGAACAATAATTGAGTCCTACTGCCACTGATTTCACTTTCATGCATCAGTCTGGGAGCCTCCTAGATCAATTCCTACAATTTAGGAGCCACTGGGAGTGCCGACACCAACCTTCAGCAGTTGAGTTCAGTTAGTGACTAGTCAAGCTGAGTTAGGAGTCAGTTACATTCAATTCTAGTCCTCTACATTCAGTTAGCACTAGGTTTGCATGGCTACATGCAGGAGAGGCACATTTCTCACCTACCACAGTCAGTTAGCCTCAGTCAACATTGAAGTAGACACTTGAGTTGTGTTTTAGAACTCTGTTGAACTCCGGTAATGGTTTAGACAAGGTCAGTTAACTATTGAGTCCTATGATAGTGATTTAGACAAGGTCTTAGTTACCTACAGTCAAGTAGAGTCTAATCAATTCGAATTTCCTCATGTGGATTCGAATTGCATGTGGATATTTAAGCCATTGTACTTCATTGTAATTATTATATAATTACTCTTTGATTAATGAAAAGCATTCACAGCTGCAAGCCATTTTTGCACTGTTTCATTCTTCAATAACTGATTAAATTGTGTGATCTATCCTGTGAGTTGTGTGTTTGTCCACAGATCTATGTGCTCTCAATTTAATAAAAGATTCCCTTTAAAGGACCTCCGTGGTGCCCAAGGGACACAAGGATGTATCACAATCCCAATAGACAAATATTATGGTACAATACCCTAGATTTTGCAGGCATTGAACTGCATCAAAAGCACCAAGAACCATATCTAGTATTCTAAACTTTAAAATGAGCACCATATCCCACTTCCAGGTCAAAGATTCCCTATGAAGGGCCAATGTGGTGGTTTGAGACCCCACACATGGACCATGAGATCCATACTAAAATGCTATGGCATAAGATCCTAGATTTTTCCTTATACCATGGAATGGTCATCAAGATCCTTCACCAAAACTAACATGCTTCACAGAGCATATTATAATTTTGGAAAACAAACAAATTGTAAGAGTTATAAGGTAGGGTAAAATAATAATATAATAACAATAAATAAAGTTGTAAGGTCATATTTAGGACTTCTGTTTAAGGCTTGGGTTTTGAAGGTTCTATTTAGATAAGCACCCCTAGTGAAAGAGGTTGGACCCCTAGTGAAAGGTGGTGACATTGTATCGAGTGTTATAGATCTAGATATGGCTTATAAAATTTGGTCCACCACCTTTAATTCCTAAAGGCACATCTAAAAATATTAAAGGTGAAATAAGGATACAGTTGTGAATATTTTTAATTTAGAGGGTAACTTCTACATGTCAGTTATGGGGGTTATAGAGGACAAGACATATATGGATTCAAAACCCTAAGTGAATAAAATAAATTTTATGGAGCATTGATCTTTGAAGAGAAGTGGTCTAGTCCTCAAACTTCTAGTTATTATTTAATACCTAGGAAACTTAGTATAGGAATGGTTGAATATGAGATTAATGTGGGAATTGGCCAAGACAATTGAAAAGAATATTCATAATGGGATGGATTCAATAGTCCATATGTCCATATGAAATCAGATCAAAGAATAGAAATGAAAGAAGTCCATTAAGATAGAAAAAAAGCTATAAAAGACATTGTTAGAGACCATGTCCTAATAGGAGGTTTATGATGATCACCATGCCATTCTAAATGAGGGGGTTGGGTAGTCCCTCAAATAAATCTAAATTTTGTAGACATGTTGAAGTGAAAAAAGCATATGTTTATTATCTTGCAAGAGAAGATGAGGAATGGGGAAAAGATAACTAAATACCTCTCCAACTATAGAAAATACTCAAATTTCCTCTATATCAATTACGTAGGTAGGCTTATAAAATTAATTTCAAAATGTCAAAAACACTTGATGAATCTAATCAACACTATGTCTTTTTACCCAAGAAATTAAGTCAAACTTACTTATTTAGATCTTGAGAAGTCTTCTTTGTAGTGAACATCTATTATCCTTATGAAAACATGGTGGCCTAACAGGAATATTTTCTTTCAAATGATTATCTAAGAAAATATAATAGTGTTCTTAAAGAGGATTTGAATTGTAATTTGAGTAGAGATATGTTTGAAATTTTTATCTTTGTCTGAAACATAATTCAACCTTTTTTTTCAGTCACAATCCTGACTTTAAGTGTGTGATTTGATTACTTGCTCAAGAGCTAATCAATTTAAGGAGATCACAAGAGTTTAAATGCACTCAATTCTAGAATCATGTCGATTAGAGGATTATGGGAAGAGAGTGCATCCCTTCCAAAGAATTTCCCATTCAAACTAGTAGAGACAATATCGAAGCTTGTCCTGATGCCTATGTGTTGTAGTGAATGTTTTGGTTCCCTTATAAAGGATGTCATAGGCAGTGTTGCATATAAAGTAAGGAACTAAATTGCATATGAAAGAAATGTCTTTAGGTGGGAATTCTAAATGTATAACTTCCAAGCCTATTTTTTAATAGATTTTTTTGTCTTCCATATGTTCTTTTTTTCATATCAAGTAAAAGGAAACATAGTTTCCATTTTTACTGCACTTTACGACCATCATGCATTGACTATTTTCATGTTTCCATTTTCACTGCACTTTATAATACTCATGTGATGATTGCTTTCAAAATGTTACATATCATATGGCCTAAGGATTTCCAAAATAAGTTATATATATATATATAAGAACTCTTACATTTTTGAAATGTATGTTGAAATTTTGACATAACATAAAATAACTCTTACATTTTTAAATATATGTTGAAAATTTGACAGGCTAGGAATTGAACCCAGGACTTACCCCTGGTTAATTCCATTGATTCATCACTAAGCTACATGCCCCTTTCATAACAGGATTCCTCGTCGATCAATTATTTGCAGCACACATCATGTTCTTGGCATCCCACATTTTCTAGGTTAGCTTAGGTACTAAGGTTTGGATCCACGGGAGGTAAAGGGGGAAAATCCCACTATGAGAAAATGAAGATGGAGAAGGGGATCAAATTCTCTACCAGCTTTCTCAAATATGAGTTCAGCTGACTAGGAAACCTTAGGAAATAGGTGATATAGATCAAGATAGTTCACATCCCAAATCCAGTACCTACTCCCAACGAGTGACACACTTGGAACCCTTGATGGAAACCGTAGATATTGGCCTCCTTATCGACAACATGAAGCATGGAATTGATGATCTCGTCTCCTTCGATGTAATTCCCCTTGGCCCAGTTGTTTCCAGCCCCAAATTGGCCAAGAATGAACTTTTCAATCCTGAAAACCTAGCCATAAGAGCTAGTCCTCATGTTGTCCATGGTACCAAGATCTAGATAAATGAGAACAACTTGAGGAACAAATCTCTTGCAGCTTGCTTCATTATAGAAAACATTGACCCTTTAGAGTTTTAGATTTGAAGTGACA
Source organism: Pseudotsuga menziesii (assembly GCA_001517045.1). Lineage (NCBI taxonomy): Eukaryota > Viridiplantae > Streptophyta > Pinopsida > Pinales > Pinaceae > Pseudotsuga > Pseudotsuga menziesii. The sequence continues at coordinate 1,009,432 of LPNX010435869.1, read as the reverse complement.
TGATACCTCCCAGTGGGATCGATCCCATGTTCTTCACATACTACCTCCCATAACTTGGAGCCAATCTGGTTTCTACATCGGCCCCTTACTATGATCTCGCCAATTTCAAAATTAGGGGCCACGAAGGTCGGAACCCAAAAACATCCCCACATTTCCATAAAACCCCAAATCTGCAAACATGCAAATAATCCTAATAATCTTGTGGAGGAGGTTGCGATCTTCCAAAACCCTCAAATATACAATAATTTTTTTTACGGTAGCTAAATTGATGTAATTGGGTAATTAAAAATTATATTTCTCATAATTAATTTATGTAATTCATAAATTTTAATAAAATAAATAAAATTAAAAAAACTTTTCATCATCTCACCTTTTAATTAAAACTTCTAGTTTTAACAAATCCTCAAATTTTTTTACTGAAATGATAAGGAAAAAAAACTTTATATGATTATAATTGTTTCTTAATGTTTACTAAGATTTCATCTTATGCTTGAGTTGTAAAACAGTTGGTGATAGGGTGCATTGTTAAGGTACTCCTTGTGACATTGTGGGTTCAAACCTCGAATAGCTTGTGCACTCATGTAGGGGTAGTGTGGGTGCACCTGGAGGTTATACTGGTAGCAGATGAGAATGGACCCCATGTCATGTGAATACGAGCACCGCCTTAGTTGTTGATTCCACTATATATAATAAATAAATAATTGATTTTGGTTTTTTCCTTCGAGAACTCTACCGAAAATTACTAATTGAACCATGCCAGCAGCATCAGATCCGTCATGAAGCACGAGTTTAGTGAACAAAATTATATAAAAAAACCTACAACATCAACATGTGTCAACCTGCTTTGGTTTTGGGTTGTGTTGGATATTTAAAGACAAAGACACAGTATTCGGGAATCAAACTTTATTCATTTGGCCTCCCCATTTCCTTCATTTTCCTTTAATTAGGGATAATTCCGAGAACAGTTTTATAGGATCAAGCATTGTTGGTCTTCTTGCATGATCGAAGGTGCCTTGCAAAATTGTTTCCTTGCAACACTCTTTCCCCATTGCACTAGTATTTGCATTCTTAATATGATCAAAGTTACAGTGCTCTCCTTATAATTAGAGTATAGACACGAGAAAAGGTTGCATCCCAAGTCTTAATGTGTAAATTCGATGAGTATAGCTATTGGGGACTGCCCCGTTAACAAGTTTTTTTATTAATATATTATCTTTATAGTGAGATATCTAGATGGAAATATCCATGTCCCATCAAGATTGCTAACTATTATATTAAATATTCTCAATATTCATTATATTCTAAAGTGATACTAATGACCTAACAGATTCATGTGATGTACATGATTCTTGAGTTCGTTTCCTTTTTATAGGGACAAAAGTTGGGGTCTTAAAACATAAATTTTGTCTATAGAACTTATGGGTCATACGTGGTGCCTAATTCCTCCACAAGAGCCTTACATAAGGAACATTTAGTATACAAGTAAGATCCCTTAGTCATGTTGAGGTTTAACACACCATGAATAGTTGTCAAGGTCTAAGCCACACTCTAGGGACAAAAGGGAGGGTATTAAGTGATAGTATTTGTGTATTGTTAGGATTAAATAATCCTCCCTTGTCCATATATAGTCTATTTGATCATTTTTCCTAACGTAGGGGGACATTTTACTGTATTGGAGTATGGGGAACACATATAGAGGTTAACGACCACTTATTGCATGTTCATGCATGAGTTTAGGTGCCTCTGAGACCAATCTCTACATTATAGGAGTCACTCTGAGTGCCACCAACAACCTCCATTAGTTGTTGATGGTTGGTAAGTAGTTATGTCGATTTAGTCTCCAGTTACATTCAGTTAGATCATTTGCAATTACTCTAGCGCTAGTTTTTCATGGCTGCATGGGGAAGTGGCGCCTTTTTCACCTACCTCATCAGTTTAACTGGTTTAACTATTTTAACTGATTTAGACATCTAGAGTTAGACTAGTGGATCCCATGCAGTGACTTAGACACTCCTAGTTATCTATTCAGTTGGTAGATTCAAATATTATCCACATGATTCGAATTCTCCTTATTGTAACATTGTTGTATTACTGCTGAATGAATGAAGATTAATGTTGTAATTTACTGATCAATTCTTATCAGTTTTATCTGAAATTTGTCTTGTTCAGTGTAAATTGTTCTTACTATTCCATTGCATAATGCTACCTTTCAATTGCTCTCATTATCTATAGATCAATGGTTCAATAATTTAAAAATGGTATCAGATCCTTGTTCAGGATAGCAACAAGTCTTATCTGATCTCCTTTGTACACCAGAAGCAACTGAGTTTCCACATAAATCCTACAATTTTTGCCTTGCTAACTCTGGATTCATCCATAGAAGTCTCTGTAGGTGTGACAGACTCTCAGAAAGTGTGTCTGTCTAGGTGGAAAGGCTTGAAACTGACATGATTGCAAATTGATTTTGGTTTTACAGTATAATTTACAGTTATCTACGTAGCTTCTTGAGGAATTGACTACTTCAACATATAGAAAGATGGATTGTTTAGCTCTAGTACTGTGAATCCTTACACCTTTCAACTATTCAGATTGGAGGGAAAATATGCAGGTAGCCTTGCGCAATCTTGGCCTGTATAGGATGACTATCAACATATAGATTGATCCCCAACAATATGTTGAGAATAATAAGTTTTTGAATCGGCTTGATGAGGCTTTCGGCTTCATGTGTACTCATATCTCCCGGGATATTTTGTTCCACCTTGAGGGACTTAGGACTCTGAAGGAATATTGGGAAAATCTTACATCTTTGATTGGAAAACAAGACGTGCTTCGAGGGCACATATTGGAGAATGAACTCATATCCCTACAGCCTAGCCGTTTCAATCCATTCAACAATTCTTCACAAAGTATAAGTCTCTAGTACTGCAATGCTAACTATGTAGATTGGAGAGGAAAGATGACCATCTTATGCTATCAGTGCTTAGAAAACTTGGTTCTAAGTACTCTATGTTTGTCTCTACTTTCCATTCTGGAAGAGCTTCCATCCCTAATTGGAAGATGTCTTCTCTATATGCTTTTGTTGAGTCCTTAATACAAGAGCAAGATAAATTGGTTCAAATGGGAGTGCTTTGAACCTCCAAGAACTTAGCACTCTTAGTGACAGAATCAAACAATGCTCAAGCAAGAGGGAAGGACAAAGGGAAGGAGAACCATCAATATTTCGATGGAGCCTCAGGTTCCAAGAAAAAGAAGAAATTCGAGAATATTAGATGTCCCTACGGTATGAGAGGATTTCAACCAGAAAGACAACACATGAAGAAGACCATCGACCAGATGTCAACACTCCTTGAACAAAACAATATTGCCCTTCCATAAGGAGAAAAGAAGTCTAATGCTGGACAATCGACATAAGGTCATGAGAGGTGCCATGCCTTGAAGGAAAGCCTCACTCAGTCGAAGGCTTATTTGATAGATCCTGGAGCATCCAACCACATGGTTTCCTCCAGGGAATCCTTCACCACTCTCACTCTATCATGATGACCTAGAATTCACATGGGATATGACTCCCAAATCCCATATGCTGGGAGAGGTTCTATTAAAATCCAACATGGTGAGCTTAAGAATTTTCTCTATGTGCCCTCTCTTGCAACAAATTTGTTATATGTTTATCAGATGACCCATACCGACTCACCAAAGCGAGTTGTATTTGGTCCTGACTCAGTGGAGATCTTAGATATATCAACTGGGAATATTATAGTGAAGGTTTTTGCAAACCATGCCTTCAAGAAATATGAATTCTCACACTTTCTTCTATTTCGGCTCCAACACAATCTCAACAACCATTCAAAAGGGAAGGTAAAAATTCTCTTTCATCTCCATTTGCAGATAATGGTATGTTGTCTAAAATTTTAGTTTCAGAAGATGAGGAACAAGAACAACATGATCTTGATATTGAGATTGTACCTGAAGATGATCCAGATCCAGATCCAGCTCCTATTCCGAATTAGAAACCTAAATGGGTTGAAAAGCTCATTGAAGCAGTTGGGAATGATGTTGTGGATCCAAATGATAGAAGAAAAATGAGCTCCCTGTATAAGAAGGAATGTGTTGCACTCTCTCACACAACTTCTCTACCTACATACTGGTGCAACAAAATTCCACATAGATGCTACCTGATGATAGCGAATGATCCACAATTTGGCCCACTGAAGAACAAAATGGATCATTCCATTACTCCTCCAGCAAGAAGAGACAAAAGAAACATTCATCATATAGGAAGAAGATGGAAATGTTCACATGCACAATCCCATGATGTTGATGCACAAAAGAACCATGATTCTGCATGGCTGCTCCATAGAGCTGCAAATTTTTACAATTTTTTTACAAGTTTTTTCTCTTAAGTATAGTTTGTTTTCCTGTTTCGCTGCTTATTTTGAGGGGGGGGGGGTTTCGATGAGGTTTTCCCCATTTTATTTAGTTTATTAAGAATTTTTATTTTTCATGAGATTGTATGGGTGAATTTTGTCCTAGTTTCCAGGGCCCAAAGTTGTCCAAGTCAGGATAAAGGGGGCTGTTAGGATTAAATAATCCTCCCTTGTCCATATATAGTCTACTTGATCATTTTTCCTAGCTTAGGGGGACATTATTATTGTATTGGAGTATGGGGAACACATATAGAGGTTAACTTCCACTCACTACATGTTCATGCATGAGTTTAGGTGCCTCTGAGACCAATCCTTACATTATAGGAGCCACTCTGAGTGCCACCAACAACCTCCATCAGTTGGTCATGGTTGGTAAGTAGTTATGCTAAGTTAGTCTCCAGTTACATTCAATTAGATCACTCTCAGTTATTCTAGCACTAGTTTTGCATGGCTTCATGGGGAAGTGGCTCCTTTTTCCACCTACCTCATCATTTTAACTAGTTTAATTAATTGTTAGACTGATTTATACATCCGAAGTTAGACTAGTGGCTCCCATGCAGTTATTTAGACACTCCTAGATAGATATTCAGTTCGTAGATTTGAATATTATCCACATGATTCAAATTCTCCTTATTGTAAAAATGTTGTATTATTGTTGAATGAATGAAGATTAATGTTGTAATTTACTGATAAATTCTTATCATTTTTATCTCAAATTTGTCTTGTTCAGTGTACATTGTTCTTACTATTCCACTGCATAATTCTACCTTTCAATTGCTCTCATTTCCTTTAGATCAATGGTTCAATAATTTAAACATGTGCATGGTTAATGGGCTATGCATAGGGATAAAGAACATGCCACAATCTCCACATACTAAACGTATTCCATGTGAGCAAGATATCATGGCCATTTTGATGTTTATAATACCATTGATGGTTCTTCAAACATAAGCCATGGTACATGGCCAAAATTTTGGGTCTTAGATCATAACATTAGTTTACAAGGTTGAAGGGCCATGCATAAGCCCCAAATCCACAACTAATCCTCACATACAAAATCTTTATCATGTAAGGGGGATATTTTTTAAGGTATAACATTCCATAGATAATTTTGAATTCCTAGGTGACGGTATAAGGAAAATTGCTCATGTCTTAGGCCATATGGATTCTCTATGAAATTGATGGGGACATGTGGAACCCAATGGAAACCCATAATACCTATGTTTTTTTTTCTTGGGGAGGTGGTTTAAAACCTCTCTTGAAAAGGAACTTTACGAGGGGTCTTTCAACCCCCACACCCCCCCCCCCCCCCCCAAAAAAAAAAAAAAGCATGACAATTGGACTTTTTTCGGGGCACTTTAAAACAACTTCCCCCAAAAGTCCAATTCTCATGAATTTTAAGGGAGGGGTTTTTAAAACCCGCCTTGCAAAGGACCTTTAGGGGGGGTCTTTCAACCCCTCTAAAAAATTCATGACAATTGGAATTTTGACAACAAATGTTTAACCACCACCCCCACAAGTCCAAATTCTCATGACTTTCAAGGTTTTTTTTTTAAACCACCTTGAAAAGGACCTTTAGGAGGGGTCTTTTAAACCCCCACCCCCAAAATCCATGACAATTGGACTTTTGAGGGCAGATTTATAACCACTGCCCCAAAAATCCAAATTCTCATGACTTTTAGGGGGGGTTTAAAAATCACCTTAAAAAAGACCTTAAGGGGGGGTTCGAGTCACCCCCCCCCCCGAAAAAAAAAAGTCATGGAAATTTGAATTTTGAGGGCGGATTTATCACAACCGCCCCACAAGTCCAAATTATCACAACGTTTGGGGGCGACTTTAAAAAAACCACCCCCAAAAGCCCAATTATCATGTCATTTGGGGGCGGCTTTCAAACAACCGCCACCAAAAGTCCAATTATTTTGACCTTTGGGGGTAGATTTAAAACAACCGCCCCAATAGTTAAATTCTCATGACTTTTGGGTTTTTTTTTAAACCACCTAGAAAATAACCTTTAGGGGGGTATTTCCACACCCCCCCCCCAACCCAAAAAAAACCCGCCTTACAAAGGGCCTTTAGCAAGGAGGGGGGGGCGGTATTTCAACCCCGCCAAAAAATTCATGACAGTTGGACTTTTGACAACAACTTTTTAACCACCACCCCCACAAGTCTAAATTCTCATGAATTTTAAGGTTTTTTTTAAAACCACCTTGAAAAGGACCTTTAGGGGGGATGTTTTAAACCCCCACCCCCCAAAAGCCATGACAATTGGAATTTTGAGGGCGA